>JAMPIV010010035.1:1315000-1840000 GCA_024509875.1 Oreohelix idahoensis | reverse complement strand
TCTCTAAGTCTTTCGAAGAGTAGGGAAACTGTGTCCAGGTGCTCCTCAAAGGTGTTCGTGGCAATAAGTATGTCGTCCATGAAATTACTTATCCCAGGGTGGTTCAGGGGTTCCAGTAGCTTCCTCATCATACGAGTAAAGACGCTTGGGGCGTTGCTTAGCCCAAATGGCAATACATTAAACTCGTAATGGCCTTCAGAAGTACTAAATGCTAACATATGTCGAATTTCCTCTTTTACCGGGATCTGGTAGTACCCTTTGCTAAGGTCTATCTTCGAAAAGTATCGTGCTCTACTCAGCTTGGTGAAAAGCTGATTCTGATCCAGTAAGGGCTCCGCTTGAAATTCCGTTACAGCGTTGAGCCTTCGGTAGTCTATGCAGAGGCGATGTTCTCCTGTGGATTTTCTAAGCAACACCACACTCGCACTATAAGGCGACTCTGATTTTGAGATAATATTTTCCTTAAGCAGGTACTCGATTTCCTCACCCAATGCCTTTGCTTTTGCATAAGGAACAGGATAGTTCTTAACTCGTACCGGGGCGAGGTCTGTTAGCTTCATATCAAATTCTATCAGGTTGGTCATGCCAGGTTTATCCGTGAGTGTACTAGTGTGTTTTCTCAACAACTGTTGAACCTGTGCCTGCTGATCCTCCGTTAAAGTTGAACTAATCTGAACATCTTGATGAGTTTCGCACTGACGAAGAGGGTATTCACAGGAGGTCAGGGGTTCTGCCTCAGTTTCCGTCGCAATAGCCAGTGTCAGGAAATGTGCTGGTTCTGCACCTGGTCTTTCATAATGTCGCTTCAGCAGGTTTATGTGGTAAATTTTCTGCTTCCCCTTTATGGCAATCTTGTAATTGGTGCGCGACATTTTCTCAATGATTTTATATGGACCTCTCCACCCGATTTGCAATTTATTATTGCTACTGGGCAGGAGTAATAATACCTGTTCTCCTACTTCTAGCTCCCTATCCTTCGCAGTGCGGTTGTAGTAACGCGCATGTTTACGACGGGCACGGCGTACATTTTCCTTTGCCAGTTCCCATCCTGTTTTAAGGCGTTGGGTCAACTCATTCACGTATTGGGATGCAGAGGTGACCGTCTCATCAGCTTTATCATCTGTCCAAGTACGTAACAGTGCCTCTAAAGGTCCTTTTATAGGTCTACCAAACAGCAATGTGGCAGGAGGCATCCCAGTAGAATTGTGGGGTACTTCGCGGTAAGCAAATAGTGCTGCGGGTAAGTATTGATCCCAGCTCTCTGGTTTTTCCTGCGCAAGTTTCCGAAGGATGGAAATAAGGGTCCCGTTAAACCGCTCCACCTGGCCATTTGCCTGGGGGTGGTAGGGAGAGGTGTGGATATGTCGGGCCTGAAATATCCTAAACACTTCCTCGGTGAGTTTTCCTCGGAATTGAGAACCATTATCTGTCAGGATCTGTGACGGAAACCCTAGCCGAGTAAATATGGTGAGCAGAGCCTCAGCAACATGCTTAGAATCACAGGCGGGCATAGCGATAGCCTCTGCCCACATGGAGCAACAATCCACTAACGTGAGCATATAACTGTTTCTCTTTTTGCTACGAGTAAGTGGACCCACAATATCCACCGCTACTCGTTCGAAGGGTGTGCCCAAGATTGGCATTTCTCCCAGAGTGGCTGGGGTCGTCCAGTGTTTCGGCGCTGTCCTCTGGCACTACGGGCATGATTTCACATATCTCTGGATATCGGCGTTGATACCTGGCCAATAATAATGACATGAAATACGCTGAATCGTGGCACTTATGCCCATGTGGCCACTAAACGGAAGGGCATGGCCCATTTCTAGGACCTGGGCTCGGTATGCTGATGGAACCACAAGTTGCCCATGTTCCTGCCCTCCATTTCCTGCTTTCCGATGCAACAGCCCATTTTTCTTGTAGAAGTCTCCCTTTTGGAGAGGAGTGTGCGCTCTCGGTAGTTTTTTGTAGCAGGGTGCTAGAGATTGATCCTCCGTTTGTGCCTTTTTTAATTCCTCAGGAAGGATGTTGGGTGGGGATTCCAACTCCGTATTCCGTTTGGCCTGTCCTCTAGTGGTGACAGCCGCCACAACCAGAGGGTGAATGGGTTCTCCCAAGAACACATACCTACACCCTAAGATCAAGGGATAAATAGGGTCGTCCAAGATCGCTGCACTGATTTCCCCAGTCACATATTTTGATTTGACCTTAATCTTGGCTATGGCCAAACGCATAGGTGCTGCACTTTTAGTAGGTCCTTGTATTTCTATAGTGTCTTCTGTCATCTGGTCAGGCTTGACTAGGGATGCACAGACAACTGCGTCGAATGCAAGGCCTGTATCATAAAGGCAGGTCACCTCTTGGTCATTTACGAGGACTGTCTCAACGACCGGGGGATGTCGGGGTTTGTCCAGAGGTTCTTCCGGTCCATTTCCCCTTGCGGCACTTTTACGTAAGCAGGCAGCATGATGAGGTGGGTTTTTCCGGTTGCACTCCTGCGTATTGTGGGTGATGGTTCTACAGTGCTTACACCATTTTTCCCCTTGCCTCTGCTGCTGGAAATTAGATCTCTGAGTAGTCTTGTAGTCTGGCTTGTCATGTTTTTTGAAGTTAGTATACGGTGGTTTCACTTGGGGGTCCATGTGTGACTGAGCTGTCTGTCTAGGTACGTAATCTGGTTGTTTCCGTCTGGGTGGTGGATTCTCTGATAGTGCTGCCTGATATCGTTCCGCTAACTGGACTATGGATTCTAAAGTGCTGGCCCCATTCTCTGTCAGGAATCTTCTCATGTCGGAAGTCAGGGTGTCCTTCAGTTGTTCGATCATGACCATTTCCTTCAGGCCTTCCCAATCATGAGTAACATTCCCTAGGGCACCCCACTTCTCCACATAGGAATCCAGTCTCGCAGCAAACTGAGCAAAGTTCTCTCCGACTTCCCTCCTAGAGTTACGGAACCTCTTCCTATAGGCGTCAGCATGTAGCTCATAACGAACCAATAGTGCCTTTTTCAAAGAGTCGTAGTCATCCTGTAAACCTGGAGGAAGCTTGCTATACACGTCATAAGCAGTTCCTCTAAGCCCTTGCGACAGTTTCAGGTTCCATTTGCTCTTCTCCAAACCAAACGTGGTGGCAAACTTCTCAAATTTGTCCAGATACACATCGACCGAGTCAACTCGTTCCGAGAAAGCTTCGAATGGAAACGTCAAGGGTCCCAAGTTTGACATGGGTGAGGATGGCAAAGGTCCTGTGCCCACTGCATGCAAGGAGGGCATATCATCTGACCGTGGCGATAGGTTGCCTGAGGAGGTAGATGCGGTCGCACCGGCTACCGGTTCAACTCTTTGAGCTTGTCCCTGCATCTCTAACTGCTTCATCTTCAATGCATGCTCGCGTTCATCTCTCTCGCTTCTTTCTCTAGCGTCTACAGCTTTTATCCTCTCATCTATTTCTGCTAACTTTATTCGCTCTTCTCTTTCAGCTTTCGCTGTTTCTCGAGCGTAATATTTATCAGTCTCAACACTGACATAATTTGCAAGGTCCACCCCACTATAACCTAGATCTCGACCGGCCTCCCCTAGTGCTGCCTTAAGCTTAACTATTTCAGCCATCTTTTGCAGTTAAAGTCCACACTGAGTAAGCTAGTGCTACCTTCCAATAGTATTTCTAACAACAAGTAAATACTAATTATTTATCAGACTGCTGTAGAATGAAATTACTACAGTTATGGAGACTTAAGGTCTGTAATTCAATGAAATACAAAATCAAGAACTAACTTAATTAAACACAACATATATAAAGGGATTCACCAATCAATGCCTGAATTTCTAGAAAAAAATGTTTTCTGTCTTTCTAGAGCTCACTGTGTGAAAATACATGTGTTAAAATGGTATACTGTAACGACTGAATGGATGATACTATCCCAGAGGTAAGATAAAATACATAAGTTCAAATCCCGGACCGAGACACCAGTGTCACGTAGCGTTTAAAGGATAAGAGAATTATTTAGAGGAAATAATAGATCTGATGTGGAAGATTTGGCTCAAGGAATCCCTGCTGGGTTTTCCCACTTCCGAAGGGTGACGAAGAGGGTAAATTCTCCTAACTCGACAGGTCTGGAAAAGACTGTAAGGAGATATTTGGTCTCTCGCTACCGTCGTCCCCTTCTCAGTTATCTATTATTATTATTCTTTAATTTATATTATATTTTACGAGCCCCCCCCCTCCCTTATAAAGGAAGATAAACATAGACAATATTCAACATCTAATGGAAGGAACAAAGCGTGGGGTACAGTATATACACCCAATTGGTTTATTGCAATAAAATGAATAGATGGTGAATGATAGTATTGTCGATGGAATTAGTGTCTGCTGTATGTATTATGTGTCTCACAATTCAAGTGTTTTTCATCATGGATGACTAAACTAGGCATTGATGTAGTGAGTTCCATTTTTCGTGGACTTAGCTTTTCAGCCCCCGGCTGATAGTGAAGTGAGGTTAGTTCTCCGGTCTCCTGACGTTGCCCCAGGTAGGTCTTGAATGGTTCGGATTTGCCTTCTCTGTGCTCGACTCCGTATTCTGCGCTGAGATTGGACTGTCGTGCAAGGCTCCACCATAGACTGAAGACAAATACGACGGCTTCATTAATTTACTAGCTTTAGAAAGCAGTCTTTCCCTAAGCCGTCCCTCTGCCAGTCATCTCAGATTTTAGTCTCTAACATCATATGTCTAGAGCCTAATCTTGAATTCAAGTTTCTCCTGTCTGTCCTTTATTATATTTCTCTGCCCCAGTGGCAGTATTATAATTCTTTAGACTGATTTATCGTCAGCTTAACCCGATGAATTATTATAAATGTCAGTTAAACCCACCAACTTTTATCATAGAAATGTCGGCAACAGTATTCTAGTTCTGTGCCTCTAGCCTAATCGTCATGTCATTATGAGGAATTTAACAATTAATTGGACATCCGTGTTTTAGAATTGTCTGACAACATTATCACACACTTCATGTCTGGTCGCATCGTCATATAATTTATAATGAATATATGTCACGGTCTGTCAACATTATCGTTAATATTAATTTCCGTTAGTCTAAACGTCGGGTCGAAAATAATCAAATAATATGAAAATTAATAGCTATCTATATATATATATATATATATATATATATATATAATATATATATAATATTATATATATATATATATATATATATATATATATATATATATTATATATATATATATATATATTCCCGTTATACATTATTATGAACATGTACATATCCCGTGGGATCATAAAATATACCCGATCACATGTGGCTGGATGTGATCGTAAAACAAAAATATGAATAAAGTAAACATACCAATCTTGCGTCGATTTTGCAAGGTACTACACATTTCATCACATTATATTCTAGCGAGATTTCACTTACCTACTCAAAGATGGACGCTAACCCGCAATTAGACACGTGGCTTCAGTGCTTTTAAAGCGAGAATTCGCCGATCTGGCTTAGACCTAGCTTTCTTGAGGGTTCCTGGGCAAGTGACAAAATGCTGGCTTTGCCGCCTTTTAGCGGGTCATTTCCGCTTGGACACGTGATCCGTAGCGTGCATCATGTGACCTTAGCCTCGTTTTAGACGCTCCAATCAATAATGTTAAAAGTCACGTGATGTCTTCCTAAATGGCCTAAACTGGTTCTCCCAAGTTCAAGCAGTTCTAAATTAAAACGGATTTCTCGCTACCGAGGTCATTGGTCAACAATGACGTCGTATCTAAAAATAGCGAGGAGAAAATACCGAACGCTAGGAGATTTTCCGCAAGTGACAATTCCCGGGACTTTGCGATCATGCATTGAGGATGAGAAAAAACGATGTCCCGTAAATAATAATAAAAATGAAGAGAAGATTGGGCAAGTTGTCACAGAGAGGCTATTGTTTAATCACTCAAGTACAATTTCAAAGTATGTTGACAAGGAAAGATAACGATAACATCCCATTAATATTTTATAGTCTGGGTTGTTTCCCTTATAGTTCGGAGCCCATATTTCAGTACAAAGGTTTCTTATCTAATTTTAAATTTATCCTACTAACGCTCGTGTTTTCTGTGTATATATTTGTGAAAATATCTTGTGGTCATAAAGTCTACCTTCGTATACTGCCCTGTTCCTGCAAAACCATACTAGGTGTCTGCGTTCAGCTAATAGAGTTAGAAGTTTAAGTTCTGTTTGTTTGGATGTTTTTGGTAAAGTATTTAGCATAATGGCTCTATACATGTCAGGTGTGTGGTTTGCATCGGAGGCTATTATTTCTTTTAGTTTGTTTATGGCAGGGACAGCTGTGTTGCATCTGTAAAACATGTGGTCTTCTGTTTCTTTCATGTTGCAACTGCATAACCTGCATTTTGGGGCTGTTACCCCTGCCTGTAGAGATTCGTGTACGATTAGTGTTGTGACAGAATGGGGCGACCCCTCTCGATCTTTGTTTCACTCCGGCAGTAATCGGTACATTTGTGGTACTGATTTTATTGTGTTTTCAATTGTCGCACTTTCTTTCTTTCTTTTTCTGCTATGTGAAGCAGATATTATGTATTTTCTTTCTTACACACTTCTCAGGGATAAGTAGACATGTCTGGTTGTTATCCATTTCTCCCTGCGTTGCAAGGAGTGGCAGCCGATATCAGTACACAGATTAACACGAAAATCGTCAAGCGCAGTGCTTAATCACTGATAAGACACGGGTGCGCTCATCGCCAAAGCTTGGAATACGGGGAGACAACTGATGGACAGACACAGATAAGAGATTACTTTCTGATAAAGTAATGGTTGTTACATTAGGACCACGTTTTCATATGGGTTTATGGACATGTTCGTAAGTTTGTATCCAAGTGCAATCGGATGTTTACAGCCAATTTTCAGAAAAGTAACGTTTGAAATTATGCATTAGCTGAGTCATGAAAAATTTTCAAATCAGATTGGCTGATTCTTTGAGGCGCGCATAACAAGTGCGTGGGAAGGCAGTGGATATAGTCTGACCATTTTCTCAAGCTATTTCACTTGAGAAATCGCTTGCCAAGACACCAGACCTTGCCAGACTGAAGCTAGAATTCAGGATTCCTTCTTAACATTGTAGTGGATTGATGGTATTGTATGATGGTGATATTACTAAGTGTGATGCATGAGGTCAGCTGTGAAGGCTCCTGAGATAAGTGTAGCTGTGAATTTTCAGAAGGCCCTTCTTGCTACCACTACGACCTCACACCTATCTTTTTTTTTCTAATGAATGTGGCTACGTTAAAATTCTAGGGTATTGATATGTAATGTGTTGTGGTGGTTTGCATACACACACACAGATATTTAACAAGTCTAATAATAGTAATAAAATGTTATAACACACTGAACTAACTCGAGATGTGTAAAATTTGGATAGTAATTTTCTTTAAATTTATTTGTTCTGAACCAAGGTTTTATTTTGGCCAGAACATATGAAAGGTTTTGCAATTATGAAAGAAATGCATGAATATGACATAATAAATGCAAGGTGTATACATATGTATGTTACTAGACTAGTTAATATTACTACTGTTTATAGTTGTAATCTAATTGGGAGAACATTTAATGGATGTGTTGTTGGGGTGGCCTCATCACTCCCTGTCTATGGCAACTACACATTGTCCAGTTATTTGATGGAAATTTTAAGGGTGTGTTAGAAAATAAGTTGAGTTGGTGAATTCTCAGCAGACCAGACGCTCACGTAGCTTGAATGTGTAGCTCTGGTGCTGAGATCTGGTGGCCCCACCTCTCCGTGCTTGGGGGCAATATCAGGTTGCTCTGCCAAAATATAAACTGCACGGGTCCACTCTTGTATTAGTAACTCATCATTTGACACCACATTGGTGCCAAATAAAAACTCACAGCTCTGCAATAAAGTATTGGTCATGTGTCAGAATTCCATCCTCTAACCCATTTCTGGACACAACACGACACACAACAACACCACATAGACGGGTCAGATCTCGTTGACCAAACAACACATCTTACCAAGTTGGTTTCACATAGGATAGGTTCTCCCAGACTACATATTCTGAAATATGTTCATTAGCTTTCTGCCATAGAATAGGATAGGTGATATGTTTCACTGATCTCAACACTTGATCTGTCCTTCATAATCCTTACTGGAGTTTATGTATTTTATTTATATCTAGACCCTGAACTGGGGCGGGGGGTCTAGAGCGAATCCTTACTTGTTGTAAGGGATAGATTTTGATATGGCAGTATCAAATCACTCGAAACCTTAAACACATATTAAAATATACAAAGAAATAATTTCAGTCTTACCAGAATTATGAATATAGAACACAGTTAATTGCTAGCAAAACTCAGCTGAGCTGCTGCCTTTAGTATGGCGTCCCTCTAAAGATATCAATTTGCTTCTGGGAATACACCACTATATTATTTACTGTGTCTACTAGGACAACTTATAACGAATGGCAAACATGCGCGTCTGAGCGCCGATAATATATTCATCTATGGCCAATCACCGCCTTTTTTCCTTTCAAATTCAAACCTACTACCAAAAAGTCATTTCAGTCATACCTCAGTATGCCTTATTGTCTGTTGGTCCGTCCGTCTCTACTTGCGTTTCACAAAAAACACACTTGTTTTTTGAACCAACTCCGCCTTCCCCTACACAATTTTGCCTTTAAAGTTATTTTTAGCCACAATTCTCCAGCCCATCCCCTCTCTTTCATACCAACTAGATTTTAGCGCTTTGAGTCTCAAGTCTGCAGTTTTTGAAAATTAGGGACATTTTTGTTTCAATGCAGTCGCTCGCTGATATGAACAACACAGTCTTTTGTCAATATCTTTCTTATTATCTATCCTTCTGTATAAACGAAAGCATATTATTTCACTGCTCAAGATGGGCCATCCGGCCAGCTAGGTTTTATATTCCTAACATTATTATTAAGAAAAAGTTACTTTTCAAATATTTTCTAGAATCTTCTATAATGCGTTCATCACTGCATTCAAATAAACGGACTAAGTTATCGCAAAAGCGTCCAAGAAATGACTGTGGCGTATAATAGCTAAGGTCCCTTTTGTCGATTTCTTTATCTTGTGTCAACTTGGGGACGTGAATTTTTCCTTGCCCCACCAATTTGCGTCCTTTTAGCCTTGCTAGTTTCAAGCACGTTTCAGTCATATTTTTTCCTCTGATCTCCGTTCTCATCCCGCTCCAAGGGTAAACGTTTTGCCTTCACGTCTAACAATTTAATTTCCATGGCGGGTGGTGACCCGCGGCGTGGGCGATCATGTATTCTAGTAGCTTACGCATTAGTTTTTATCCCTACGTTGTATCATTGGAGATATTTTAACGTTGTATCATGGTTAATTTTGTGACACACATGCCGGACACCTTTTATTGGAGTATTTATAAAGAATTACAAAAAAAAAAACCATGAAATCTCTATCATTTTAAACAAAGAAACCGGTACTGAGGGAACTGAAGGACCACACACGGAGTCAGAGAGGGAATCTACTGTTAAAACAACGACACCCCAGACGCGTGTAAGAGGCCGATTCAAGTCTCTTTTATTCGTCTGAGCAAAATGTCTGTGAACCAGGATTGACGTAAGTTGTCATTTTACATTCTATATTTTATTACTAACATGTGAACTAACATGTAAATGTGTATTGCCATGTGAATTTTAATGGGCGAAAATCACTCGTGGATGTCCAAGTCATGTGAGGCTGGCAACCTCAGCATATAGAATGATGATACATGAACCACCACTGCTAGGGCTGGTGACTGCTTTATCGCTAGTTTTTTTAAAGAGAACTAAAAGCAAAAAAAGTAATCCCAAGTTCATATGGAGCAGGGAGGGAAAGATGAAAGAAATAATGTACATTCTAATTATAATACTTGCATTTTCAAAGCAGTGTAAATGTCCATATAAACATATTCACTTTAAAAGTAATGTAAGTTTTCAAGCTTTAAACCAGTGTAAATGTCTATGTGAAAATACTCATTTTAAAATTAATGGAAGTTTCAAACTTTTCAAATCAGTGTAAACATAAATGAAAACATATTCAATTTATATTGTGAACACTTTTCAAATCAGTGGAAATGTAAATGTAAACATATTCTATCTGTACTATTAACCTTGTCATTTAAATATAAAGTAACTATGAAAGTTATTCAATTTAAATGTAAGGAAAGTTTTATCCCGAGGGATTAAATTTAATTCTCATCGAGGGTAAATTCAGAGTTAAATGGGATGGTGGAATGGGAAGATAGGAACCCATAACTATGGGTTGGAAAACGCAATACTCAGGAAAGCGTTTTTCTATTCATTACCATAGTTATTGGTGGTGGTACCAGCTGACGGGCACTATCTCTGGAACAATAAAGGAACAGTGGCCTGCGCGTTAAGACGAAGGACCAACTTTGCCGTTACTCCTTGACGTTCTGGGAACGTGCGTCACCTTTAGCATTGCCCAGCGACGAGCGTAAACAGCGATACCAGTCTACTAAGAACCAACCCAGCGGGAGAAGAAACTACCATTGGCAACTAAGTGCAAAATATCCGCTGCCAAAAGTGACCTCCTTTATTCAGTTAAATCCCATCACAACAGTGATGAAAACCTTTTCCTAAAATATTATTCAATTCTTTCAACTTGTTAAAACGTAAAGTGATTATTACTTTTTGTTATTTGTAATGTTACAAATTTAACTTCGATTTATTCATTTTACATGTACTGCATGTTTGTCTCAGTCAATTTACTACACACACTCTAAACAGAGCTATACCAAAATAATAAGAATTCCACTGAGTAAATCAAGGGTGGGGGCTTGAACGAGCTGAAATTAATGTGCTTAATCCTTCACAAAAGTGTCGGCAGAATTATGGATGTTAACATACTCAGCCAATGCAGTATTATTCTCGCTTATACTGAATATCTTGTGACGACTCCCATGTGATAGAAGCGTTAATACCCTTCTATCTACATCTCTGCCAAGAGTAATCTTGTGTAAAGGTAGACTCCATTGAAGCCCATATTAGATACTCTTGAGTTTTGGCCACTGTTGGACCCCTACTGCTAAGCAGGGGAGGCTAAAACCGTCACAAGTGTCTTGATGTAAAGTAACATAAATGTGACCTCTTTTGCTTGTGGTTTGACATTTATTGTGTGAATATTCCTAAAAGTCTGCGTGTAGTCAGGTATGAAATAGTTGTAACCTCTTTTTATTCTTGTGTACAATGGTGGTTCTTGTGCTCTTACTAGCAGTCTGTATATACATTTGGTGTCTTGTTTTGTTAACTGTTCATTCCCTTTTAAGCTCTGTATACATTGCTTATAAAAGGGTGGAAAAGTGCTAAAGAAGTGGGGTTTGTTGTTGTCTAACTTGCGCAAACTAGACAATCTGACTCCAATATAATAATGTGCAAGTGGTTACTGATCTGGGTTTTTAATGGTATATCCAATGTATTTAATTTTTAAGGCTTTTATTTTTGTGCCAATGTCTATCCCTCCTCTGTCCTTTTGTTGCATTATACAGCTTGTATTATTTCTGAATATGTAGGTTCTAATCAGCTTGTTTATTTCTGTGATTAGTGTTTTGGGTATATTCTGAACACTTGCTGTGTAAATTATCTAAGGTGAGATAAAGCAACCAACGATAACGCTTCTCCCAAAAATGGTGGTGGTTTTATACTTATATTTTTCCAATGTGTTTTGTACTTTTTCTAACAGTTTTACCCATGTTTCTGTGTTAGGATCCCGAGGGTTGGATGTATAGTTTATCCCATAAATTTTGAGTTTATTCATCTGGTTTAACTGAAAGGGAAAGTCAGTTTTGTTCGCCCATTTGCCTATACCCATTATATAGGATTTTTGAATATTTAATTTAGATTCACTAGCTTGTTCAAACTCTGTGAATGTGTCTAATATGTTTTAGATAGCTCTGTTTGTTGTGGGAAAAAAGATAGTGTCATCAGCATATGCTAATAACTTCCTTTCTCCTTTGCCTGGTATAAACGTTTCTGTAATATTTGCATCTTGTCTTATTTTCTCCAAAACGGGTTCTACTGTGATTACGTATAAAAGGGGTGACAGAGGGCACCCCTGTCTAACTGACCTAGATAATTTAAAGGACTCTGTTAGTGTGTGGTTAACTAATATTCTGCTTTCAAGCTTTTTGTATAAAATTTTTATCCATGTTCTGAAATATGTCCCTACATTACGGTAAACTGTGTAAAAAGGAGTGTGAAACTCTGTCAAAGGCTTTCTCCTGATCTAATGATAGTATTGCACTCTGACACTGCCTGTCATGTGTGAATGTAATCAGATCCCTTAAGAAGTGCGTATGCCTACTGATGTTTCTAATCTGTACGCTACTTTGTTGGTCTTCATGAATCAGATTATGCTTAAGTGGTTTAAGCTTGATAGTGACAGCTTTGGCCAGAATTTTGTAGTCAGTATTTAATAAGGAAATGGGTCTATAATTTTTAATTGACGTTCTGTCGGTGTTGTCTTTGGGTAATAGTACAATGTAGGATTGATTAAGCCTTTCTGTGAGCTCTTCTTTCCAAAACACCTCTTCAAATACTTTAATTAAAAGGGGCCCTAAAATGGGGAAGAAAACAGAAAATTCCGTTGTATGATAGGAAACTCTATACAGAGCGATACAACATGAAGCAATTTGATCATCAGAAGAAGTCCCCCCATCCGACAAGTGTTTCGGCCCGATTACTCCTTTACACTCTAAGGGGAGCGGGCCCACTTGGGTCATGACTCCCAAGCGTCTCAGTCTCCTGTTGTCTTGTATCGAAAATGAACCCATTTCACTTATGGTAGCAACTTTTAAATCCACAACTCCGCCAGCCGTGGAGGCAATTGTGAAAGTAACAAAGAGAAGACAAATTATTCCGTTCGATCCGTCGCCCTTCACAACTAAGGACACACACTGAGACATCAGCGCGAAGCCGACGAGTCTTAGATACTGCGCGCAAGCCACTGAAATTCTGTTCCTGACACCCCTTATAGTATACACCGCCTGTTGCCCCTGAGTCACAGCTCGCAAAGGCCTTATTGCTCCATCTTTTCCTACATTCTTCATACTGTATTTTCTCCGACATTTGCTCTCTCATCTCATATTTGCGATCCACATTTGCTATTTCATTGTTGTGATTACTCGCGACCGGTATCTAGAGAACCACATTTGTTCTTTCATCGGGGGAAATAAAGTCCTTTGATTGAGTCCACATGCCTGACATTATCATTTGAAGCCCACATTGTATCGTGATAAATCTGGTAAAAACACATATGGTCATCCTAATCAAACTGTAATTTCTGTGACACCACATTGGACGCCCAGATTGGCCAGGGGAAAACGTGGCCGCGGTTCAGACAAGCGTGGGTTGACCACATTGGACGCCCAGCTTGGGCAGGGTGACTTCCAGAAATATATAATACCGCATAATCTACTAGAGTGAGGCAGTCCAGGTTTTTACCTTGTGAGGAAGAGATCAAACCCAAAAACGCATAGCCTAATACACGTGTTTATTCAGAGTGGATGATAATTCAGTTCCGTGATTAATTGTGTTCTTAAAGGATTTTGCGAAGGGAAAAGAAGGTTAGTAGATCTTATACTTATTAATACATTTTCTTAATTTTGTTTATTTTAACCTCACAGCTAAAATGTGCGGAAGATAAAGTTTCAAATAATTCTTGGCATAACTGATTAATAAAATCAGAAGATTTTCATAGAAGATGATAGGATGATAGAAGGTAATTAATAGTTCATATTTCACCTTTATCATCATCACAGTCTCCCATATGCACACACTCTCATGCACAAGATATTTAACATCATTAGAATTGAACTCAGAGAGAGAGGAGATGAATAATGAGCAGTAGTTTAAATGAAAGTCAACCAGTGATGTTAAATGTGAAAAACTTACGAAGACTTTTGTGTGTCTTCAGTTCATCAGAAGTCTGAGTCTACACGCAACGTGTCTGACGTCTAACCAGAAATAAGTTATCAAAAACGGACATTTGGCTAGCAGAATTCGCCATAGGACATCTTTCATTCCTCAATTTAAAAGGAATATTGTCTCACCCACAAGTCATAAGGTGGACGCAGCATTTTTCGTCACCATATACTGCTTGCTCACAAGTTCAATACAGAGTTATCACAAGTTCAATACATCGTTATCACAAGTTCAATACAGAGTCATCATAAACTCTAATCACTCGAAAGATCATTATTATCTGAAGTCAAGCAAAAGAGCTCAAAAGAGGAATCGCATATTTATACCACGTGCAACACACTCTTAAGCGCATTTTATGAAGCAGACTCGAAAGTATATGAATCACGACTACATACGCAAGATTATGAGTCTACATATCACTAACATTTCGTGAAGATATCCAGTCTGACCAGTACCGTCGGGAGATTAGACCACAGACCTTTTGTTCATATGACAACTATTAACTGTTGATCCACACTACAGAGATATACTCAAACAGTGAAGGAATATACATAAATATCTCGTCAGCGTTCTCCGTACGACAACAGTATTCATCAGAACGTCCTCGACTTAGAGATACCCCATTCGACATAACGTATAACAACTTGGGACATTTTATGCATACATGTGAATCCTCATATCTAGGAGAAGCATTTAGAGACACATGGACTGTGTAGAGTACTCACCATTTTGGTAACACGTATCATATCACATCATCATTTCACTCTACACCAGTTCATCCTTAATTAACTATTACTTAATTAACTGTAATTTTATTATCTCATCTGTGTGTTTTGTGTGAATCGTCTTTCACCATCATCACGTTCTAACCATTACTAACCCTATATGTGTGGATATTTCATTAATAAACCCAACGATCAGTTGATCATTATCAAGAGTTTGTTAATGTATCACTCGTGCTGTCGGTGTTACATATTCACCTATAGGAACCTTTCTCTACTCAGATGAGGTTGGGGGCTTTTTCTTTACGGGATCTAAGGGCAGAAGCTAAGGTCGTGGGGAAACAGAACTCTTTCCATAATTTATTAGAAAACACTGTCTAGTGGAAAGCATTCGCATTCCTGTCTTCTTGTCCCTATCTCGAATAGGTCTTTTTTTCTTTCTTAACGAGCCAATTTCTAGAGACCTTATATCTAATATCTCATAGACTATTCCTGGCAAAAACTACTGTCGTAGTTGCCCCAGTGACTCACCACACGACAATTGTGGGCTCGTCTTGGGATTAGTGAACCCGGACTTAGAAGTGTGATAAATCACATTTTCATCCCTGCTTTACAATTGCGATAATTGCAAAATTTGTTGGCATTTCGAGGGATTATCTCCTAGACTGACACTTACTATAATTTGTCTATTTCATAGGGGGGATAATTTATATCTCTAAAGCACGAGTGATACTTTTTAAATTGAGTATCAAACGGACAGAGTAAACACTTTTTGAGAACAGAGGATACTGTAGGGAACTGAAAATTTTTTTTTTTTCAGTAACTGCTGGAGAAACTGTTATCATAAATATTTAGTAAATTTTTCATAGAAACTTCGAGATAATCTGTTAATTAATTTTTCAGAATACGCTGAGTGAGTGATTTTTAAGAACTATTTGAACTTGATTACTAATTTAAACCTAGCTGGTTTTAAAGAGATAATTACTTGTGCGAGTCTATTAAATTTGTTTGGAGGTCACTGCCAATTTTTCCCTTCGCAAACCCGTACTGCATATCATGGCAGATGCTGCGAAAATTAGAAATAGTTTGATGGAGGCAGGGCGTGAATTCGGGTTAAGTGGAAAAGACCTGATGAAATATGTAAGCGAGGAAACTGATAAACTCCATGAAAGAGAGATGGAAATGCAGAAACTTACAATGGAGAAGGCCGCAGCAGAAGCAGCGGAGCGGAAAGAGAAAGCCGCAGCAGAAGCAGCGGAGCGGAAAGAGAAAGCCGCAGCAGAAGCAGCGGAGCGGAAAGAAGCAGCAGAAGCAGCGGAGCGAAAAGAGAAAGCCGCAGCAGAGCATGCACTTATGATGAAGCAACTGGAAATCCAGGGACAGACCAATCAAATAGAGCTGGCAAAAAGTGCAGCGGCTTCCAACTGTGATGGAGGGTACTCACCCCGCTCAGATGGTGTGCCTACTTCGCAACCTGCGCCACCCAATGCCATGAACTTTCCGCTGGAACCTTTTTCAGAAAGGAATGATACCATGGACGCCTTTTTAGACCGCTTTGAACGCTTTGCAACAGGGTTTGGACTTGAAGAACGGAAGTGGAACTTGAAACTTTCCCAGGGCCTAAGAGGAGCCGCCTACGAAGTTTTTAATAAACTTCCGGCCGGAGAGCAAGATGACTACCAGGCATTGAAAAAAGCTCTCTTGGTGAGGTACGAGCTTCATTCAGAGGCTTACCGGAAAAAATTTCGAGGTTCTAGGAAGGATGCAGGAGAGACTTTCTCACAGTTCGCAGCCCGTATTGAAGACTACCTAGTGAAGTGGTGTACACTGGGAAACTTTGCCGAGAACTATGACGGGTTGAAAGAGCTGATTGTGATAGAGCAACTGAAAGAATCTATGTCGGTGGAAATGCGTAGATTTCTCACTGAAAACGGCGCTGACCGGTTAGAAAATATTCTTACACTGGCAGAGCGATTCCAAAATGCTCTCATGGAGTCTCAAGGAGCCAGAAAGAAGTTTTCGGATCAGGCGCCAAAGCAACCTGCTCGCTCCCAACCAGACCAACAAAGCAAAGGACCACACATCTCGCATAAACAGCACGCAAAACAAGATAACTACAAAGAGCAAAACAAGAAAAATGCTGCGCCACACCAGAGACAGGGAGATAAATGTGCAAGTACTGTCGCTTGAACAATCACAACACTAATGAGTGCAAGCGCAGACCTCCTCCCCAACATGCTGCCTGTCTGCAGACAAAATCGTCACCCCGGAAGGAGCAGAGAACCGGAAACGTTTCTCATCCTCCTGTCATCGAATCAGTCCTCGTAAACGGACAATCTGTGGAGTGCCTTTATGACACAGGACTTGCTTTTGATGCGGTGGTCAGGGCATCTCTTGTCACCCCTGACCAGATAACAGAAGAGAGTGTCGACATCCAAGGTCCGACGAAGGATGTTGCACCCATGACACTGCCAATTGCACTTATCAGAGTGGAATCTCGTTATGTGACAGGAGAGATTCGTGCAGCTATCATGGAAGAACCAATCTACTCTTTAATCTTGGGATGTAGATATGTGTTCCTTGGAGAACCTACTCAACCACTAGTCATGGCGGCCGTACAGACTAGAGGACAGTCAAGAAAAGACGCAGAGCAGGAACCTCCTACCAATATCCTCCCCGAGGAATTGAAGAGGGCCCAAATGGAAGATTCCACACTGGCGCCCTGTTTTAAAAAATTACCTAGAACACACAACCCACCTACCAAGGGAGACTTCTTTATGAAAAATGGATTGATGTATCGCCGAGCTGGAAATGAAGGACAGGAACACAACCAATTAGTAGTTCCTGCAACCTATAGGAACCAGGTGCTTGAGATGGGCCACTCTATCCCATTTAGTGGACACATGGGAATGAGCGCCACGACTCAAAGGATTGCCTGCCACTATTATTGGCCAGGGATCACCGGCGACATTGAACGTTTCGTCAAGTCTTGTCCTCAGTGCCAGAAAGTTGCACCAAAACACTGGACGGCACCCGCGACCCTTGGGGAGATGCCAATCTTGGGCACCCCATTTGAAAGAGTGGCCGTGGATATAATTGGACCTCTGCTGAGAACTAAGAAGAGGAACTCCCATATCCTTACCTTAGTGGACACCTGTTCCATGTGGGGCGAAGCCATAGCCATGCCAGCATGCGACTCAGTGCATGTAGCTGACGCTTTACTGAATATCTTTACTAGATTGGGCTTCCCGCATGAAATTCTCACAGACAACGGGTCACAATTTAGAGGCAAGTTGACAGAGGAGGTGCTTAGAATATTCAAGACTAGGCATATCCATACTTCGCCCTATCACCCCCAAAGTAACGGGCAAGTAGAGCGGTTTAACGGGACGCTCACCTCTATTCTTCGGAAGTTGGCACAGGAGAAGCCAGAAACTTGGGATCAGTATCTTCCTGCCGCATTATTTGCTTATAGGGAAGTACCGCATGCGTCAACTGGAGTTCCTCCGGCCACATTACTCTTCGGAAGACCTATTAAAGGTCCATTAGAAGCATTACTAAGAACATGGACAGATGCCAAGGCAGACGACACTGTCACATCAGCCTTCCAGTACGTCACAGACTTGAAACAACGCCTGAAGACTGGCTGGGAATTAGCCACAGCGAAAGTACGGGAGGCTAGGCGGAAACATGCCAAATATTACAATCGCAATGCGAAGGACCGAGAACTAGCAGTAGGAGAGAAGGTGCTACTTCTTCTGCCAAGTAGCAGTAATAAATTGCAGATTTGCTGGAGGGGACCCTACAAAGTGGCGGAAAAGATTTCTCGCACCAACTATAAAATCGCCGTGAACGGAAAGCAGAAAATTTATCACTTAAATCTGCTTAAGAAGTTTTACGAGCGAGCCCCTGCCGAACCAGCGCACCTCATGACTATGGCCATTGCTATGCAAATGGAAGAAGAGCCATTATCATCCGTAGAGTACCCGGTGAAACAGGAGGAATCACATTTAGATGTGAAAATAAGCTCCACCCTAACGGAAGCCCAGCAAGAAAGTGTGAGGAGATTGATGGAAAACCACGCCGACTCTCTGACAGACAAACCGGGCCGGACAAACCTGATGGAGTTTGACATGGAAGTCACGGATCCTACGCCCGTCCGAATGAGAACCTATCCGATTCCGTATGCCAAGGCGACGGCATTAAAGCAAGAAATTGATTACTTACTTAAGGAAGGCATAATTTCGAAGTCGGAGTCCCCTTACAGTGCGGGAGTGGTGCTGTTACGCAAACCCAGTGGAGAACACCGCCTGTGCATCGACTACCGACAGCTGAATGCGTTAACACAGTTCCAGCCAGAACCGTTACCGGACCAGAACCAGCTATTTACTAAGCTGAGCAGGGCTCGCTATTTTTCAAAGATCGACCTCAGTAAAGGGTACTATCAAATACCGGTAAAAGCTGAGGTGAGGAATCTGTTAGCCTTCAGTACTCCAGATGGACACTTCGAATTTAATGTGATGCCATTTGGACTGAACAATGCTCCTAGTGTCTTCACAAGGATGATGCGAAAGTTATTGGATCCTTTGAATCATCCCGCCATCAGCAATTTTATGGATGATATCCTAGTAGCTACTGAATCGTTTGAAGAACATATATCAGCGCTATCCTTGCTGTTTAACAGACTCAGAGAAGCGGGACTAACCGCCCGCCCAACCAAATGTCAAATTGGGTGTGAACAGCTAGAATTCCTAGGACATACTATATCCCATGGGACCATGTTTCCCGAGACTCGAAACGTTGAGAAGCTGAGAAATGCACCGAGACCGTCCACTAAAAGGGATGTCCGGTCATTTGTATCTCTCTGTGGATTCTACCAGAGATATATAAAGGATTTTAATAGCCTCTGTGCGCCGCTTACGTCGCTAACCAAGAAAGGAAACCCAGATAAAGTGACATGGTCAGCAGAATGTGAACATGCATATGCACTCTTAAAAGAGAAACTCACCACAAAACCTATTTTACGGCTTCCGGATTTAACTAGAAAATTCATCTTGCGCACAGATGCCAGTAACATTGGAATCGGGGCTACATTACTACAGCCAGATGACAGAAGCCCCCCAAATCTATTTCCGGTCGCATATGCGAGTCGGAAGTTAAACCGAGCAGAACAAAACTATTCCACAATCGAAAAGGAATGTTTGTCCCTCGTCTGGGGAATACAAAAATTTCAAGCATACCTGTACGGAAGGAAATTTACAATCCAGAGTGATCACCAACCTCTGACCTTCCTCGCCAATTCAAAGAATTTGAATGCTAGACTGATGAGGTGGTCGCTTGTTCTACAACCTTACACGTTCCAAGTGGACTATATCCAAGGAAAACATAACGTAGGAGCGGATTTTTTAAGCCGTCATCCTATGAGGCAGGACGAAGAGCACGGACAAGTAGAGGAAAGGGTGGAAACCGGAGAGAAAAACGAAGATGAGGAAAAGGATTAAAGAATCCCGAGCAAGAAGTCTAAGCTCTCCTGAGTACGATTGACATCACACTTGAGGAGGGGCTATTGTGATAAACGAGCGCAAAGGCCTTATTGCTCCATCTTTTCCTACATTCTTCATACTGTATTTTCTCCGACATTTGCTCTCTCATCTCATATTTGCGATCCACATTTGCTATTTCATTGTTGTGATTACTCGCGACCGGTATCTAGAGAACCACATTTGTTCTTTCATCGGGGGAAATAAAGTCCTTTGATTGAGTCCACATGCCTGACATTATCATTTGAAGCCCACATTGTATCGTGATAAATCTGGTAAAAACACATATGGTCATCCTAATCAAACTGTAATTTCTGTGACACCACATTGGACGCCCAGATTGGCCAGGGGAAAACGTGGCCGCGGTTCAGACAAGCGTGGGTTGACCACATTGGACGCCCAGCTTGGGCAGGGTGACTTCCAGAAATATATAATACCGCATAATCTACTAGAGTGAGGCAGTCCAGGTTTTTACCTTGTGAGGAAGAGATCAAACCCAAAAACGCATAGCCTAATACACGTGTTTATTCAGAGTGGATGATAATTCAGTTCCGTGATTAATTGTGTTCTTAAAGGATTTTGCGAAGGGAAAAGAAGGTTAGTAGATCTTATACTTATTAATACATTTTCTTAATTTTGTTTATTTTAACCTCACAGCTAAAATGTGCGGAAGATAAAGTTTCAAATAATTCTTGGCATAACTGATTAATAAAATCAGAAGATTTTCATAGAAGATGATAGGATGATAGAAGGTAATTAATAGTTCATATTTCACCTTTATCATCAACACAGTCTCCCATATGCACACACTCTCATGCACAAGATATTTAACATCATTAGAATTGAACTCAGAGAGAGGGAGATGAATAATGAGCAGTAGTTTAAATGAAAGTCAACCAGTGATGTTAAATGTGAAAAACTTACGAAGACTTTTGTGTGTCTTCAGTTCATCAGAAGTCTGAGTCTACACGCAACGTGTCTGACGTCTAACCAGAAATAAGTTATCAAAAACGGACATTTGGCTAGCAGAATTCGCCATAGGACATCTTTCATTCCTCAATTTAAAAGGAATATTGTCTCACCCACAAGTCATAAGGTGGACGCAGCATTTTTCGTCACTATATACTGCTTGCTCACAAGTTCAATACAGAGTTATCACAAGTTCAATACATCGTTATCACAAGTTCAATACAGAGTCATCATAAACTCTAATCACTCGAAAGATCATTATTATCTGAAGTCAAGCAAAAGAGCTCAAAAGAGGAATCGCATATTTATACCACGTGCAACACACTCTTAAGCGCATTTTATGAAGCAGGCTCGAAAGTATATGAATCACGACTACATACGCAAGATTATGAGTCTACATATCACTAACATTTCGTGAAGATATCCAGTCTGACCAGTACCGTCGGGAGATTAGACCACAGACCTTTTGTTCATATGACAACTATTAACTGTTGATCCACACTACAGAGATATACTCAAACAGTGAAGGAATATACATAAATATCTCGTCAGCGTTCTCCGTACGACAACAGTATTCATCAGAACGTCCTCGACTTAGAGATACCCCATTCGACATAACGTATAACAACTTGGGACATTTTATGCATACATGTGAATCCTCATATCTAGGAGAAGCATTTAGAGACACATGGACTGTGTAGAGTACTCACCATTTTGGTAACACGTATCATATCACATCATCATTTCACTCTACACCAGTTCATCCTTAATTAACTATTACTTAATTAACTGTAATTTTATTATCTCATCTGTGTGTTTTGTGTGAATCGTCTTTCACCATCATCACGTTCTAACCATTACTAACCCTATATGTGTGGATATTTCATTAATAAACCCAACGATCAGTTGATCATTATCAAGAGTTTGTTAATGTATCACTCGTGCTGTCGGTGTTACATATTCACCTATAGGAACCTTTCTCTACTCAGATGAGGTTGGGGGCTTTTTCTTTACGGGATCTAAGGGCAGAAGCTAAGGTCGTGGGGAAACAGAACTCTTTCCATAATTTATTAGAAAACACTGTCTAGTGGAAAGCATTCGCATTCCTGTCTTCTTGTCCCTATCTCGAATAGGTCTTTTTTTCTTTCTTAACGAGCCAATTTCTAGAGACCTTATATCTAATATCTCATAGACTATTCCTGGCAAAAACTACTGTCGTAGTTGCCCCAGTGACTCACCACACGACAATGCCTTTGTTCTCGACTGTCCCCTCAGCCCCAACAGTTTCAATAAATCATACACTGATGCAGCCACAAGCCCTCTTGCGCCCACTTCAACCGCCATGACCCTTGCATTGAACCCATCGTGTCTCAGATCCGCGGCCAGATCGCTATACTTGGCCGCTTTGAATGAATGTTTCTCGTCTAATCTGGATTCAAATGGCACGGTCAGTTCAATCAGTATGACCTGAAGCGTTGCTGAAGAATGAAGCACTATATCCGGCCGTCTCCGCGATTTCTTTGTACTCTCTGGATATGCCCCCAGTCCAGGTAGGTCTACCGCCATCTCCCAGTCGTTTGTACAGTCAAGAAGAGATGGTAAACTGCTACCAGGTTTACTCGGTTTGGGTTGTGCTGACTTTCCTGCTCTCAGAAAGTATGTATTTGCGGTGTCTGACCGGACTTTGCTATTCGCCTTCATCCTTGCCAGATCTATTGTCGCAGCAAGCTCATTTAGCACTTTGTTATGGCGCCAAGTGTATCGCCCTTGCCCTAATGCCACCTTACCCGCTGAGAGCACGTGCTCAAGTGTCTGCCTCCCCTGGCACAGGGGCACTGCTCATCATCCGACTTTCCCCATTTCACAAGGTTGGTGGCCGACGGCAGCAGGTCATACATTGATCTAACCACGAAGCTGAGCCTAAGAGGTGCCATATGCCATATATCATTCCATGTCAAGGACCTCTGCAGGACTCCTTCCCATGTAGTCCATTGGCCTTGTTGGACCTGCTGCACTGCTTTTTGCAACCTCTTATCATTCTCAGCTCCTCAACTACCATGTCTCTGCGCTCCCTGCTTGATGCCTCGGACCACCAGCGGATGTCTCCATGACCAAATCCCCGTCTATTCGTTTGTGTGTATCCGATTACCTCTCTCAGTTTGAGTGACTCTTGAGCAGCATCTACAGCTTCTTCCACTCTCCACTTCCTTCCCGTTTTCAGTGTGGGCTGAATGGACTTAACCACGTCATCAGCTGACTCGCGTAGCATCATTGCAAGCCTTGCTTTTCCAACTTTGTACTCTTCAACAACTGACCTGAAGGGAAGCAGAGGTTTTGACTTTTTGCAGTACAGTGCTACATCTGACAGACCTGATGGTACCCCTAGCCATTTTCTCATGAACTTGTTGACCTTCTGCTCTATAGCTTCCACTGTACTTGTGCTTATTTCATATATAAGCAGTGGCCACAGCAACTTCGGTATCAACATGAACTGGAGGCCCCACAGTTTGAACTTTCCCAGGAGTCTGCTTTGGTCTATGATCTGTAGTCCTCTGTCTGCCATTTTTATTGTCTGTAAGCCCATCTAGCCCGGGCGTTTTATCTTGTTGAAACGTGTCTGTGGCCTATAATGACAATGTTTGGTCTAATTTTTTGCTTTCTTCTCCGCTTAAACATCTTGCATATTGCAGGGATTTCTCTTGTACATCTGTGTTTATTTCTTCCCTAGTGTATAATGTTTATAGAAGTGCAGAAATGCTTGGCATATATTTGCTTTGTCTGTTTGTTGCTGCGCGTGCTTGTACTATCTGGTGTATTTGTCTACAACGCTGTACATTTTGTTCTATTCCTAGGTATTGTCTGCTGGGAGTCTCTTGTATTATTGTTTTTAATTTTGTCCTTAGTAGGGCGCCCTGGTATGTGTACTGCTTGTACAGTTTTAACTGATCTTGTAGAGTATGAGCATATGGGTTTGTGCTATCTATCTGTTTGGTTATTTTGAGTGCTTCCTCTAATATGTTTTCTTATTTTTTTTAATTTCTTATGGACAAGCTTATCTAGAATTTGCGCCCTGTCTCTTATAGTGTTTTTTTAAAAAAAAAGATCCCAATACTGTGCGACGTTTTTTTTTTTTTTGGGTATGTCCTGCGTGTATCCTTGTATGAGCTGTGATATTTGTTCTGTTAAAAATGTATTTTTAAGTAGATTGTTGTTAAGTTTCCAGTGTGGGGATCTTTTGAGTTCCGTTTGTGAGTGTCCTGTCGTTAGTACTGTATAAAAGGCCTGATGATCTGTAAATTTAAAGGTGTTCTTATAATATGATAAGCTCTGTGCACTGTGTAACAACTTGACGCGTAAATTCTGTCTATTCTTGAGGCACGTCTGATAAACCGGTTTGTCTTGTCTTCGTGTGTGTATGCTTATGTTTGTGGTTCAACTCTTCTGTAAACATCTAAAAGGTCATGCTCGTCTAACAGGGATTTTAATAACCGTAATTGCAGTGACTTTTCATTGCTCATTTCTCGTGTTTGCGATTCTAACATCATGCTTGATAAATCTAACTTAGATAATACACAACTGAAGTCACCACCCAGCACCATTTTTACTCCTTTATAGTACCTAGCTAGGGTGTTGTATAATCCTCACACAAAAAAACGCAGGCTTTTCAATTTTGTGGACAGGTGCGTACAGGTTGATGAGTGTGTGTGTGTCCGGTCTGTTGTGTTTGCTTCGTATTTGTATTATGATGGTTCTTCCACTACTGTCTGCTCTATCGTGTACTGTTTCCCATTCCTCAGAGACTATCAAAATGGCCACTCCCGTATGTCTAGTGCCGAAACTGAACCAACTGTGTCGTAGTCCTAATCGTGTCACTAATTGTTTTGCGTGAGTGTCTGAAGTAATTTTTGTTTCTTGTAAGAATGAAAAATCGGGTTCATGTTTGCGTATGTTTTATAACATGTTCTAGTTTCGATCTTAAGCCGTTGATGTTGGTGTAAGTAAAGTTAGGTTACACGACATAAGGGTAAAGGGAGATTGACCTAAAATACGTTTGCTTTAACACAATGAGGAATCAGTCACACTCCGGGCAAAGTCGAACTGTCGAACAGCTCTGTCGTACAAAAAAAAGAGTGTTTGTTGTCCCACTGTACCCCGCATGCATGTAATAGGTGATTTAAGTAACGGGCAGGGAATGTGCGTGTAATGTTGTGTGTACTAAGTACTGGGTGGAAATGCATTTGAAATTACAATTTCTTTCAAACATATATACATTCCTACATTACGGTAATGGAGAAAATTACAATATACAAAAGGCTGTCCTACTCTTAATCTCACATTGGCTCCAACTTTACCTAGCGAGGAGCCACTCTTCCTCCACATCATGGGCTGTTCCTCACGCATCTCTCTTCCAACTAGTTCCCAGAGTCCAAAGGGGAGAAAGCCGATGAGACCCATCATGAGAGGCCCTGTAAGACACCAGCAGGACCAGAAAAGTCTTCCTGGGGGGTGTGCGTGTGTGTGCGTGTGTGCGTGTGCGCGTGTGCGTGTGCGTGCGCGTGCGTGTGTGTGTGTGTGTGTGTGTGTGTGTGTGTGTGTGTGTGTGTGTGTGTGTGTGTGTGTGTGTGTGTGTGTGACTGGTCTTGAGTAGTCGTGCGCTCTTGTTCGCTACCAGCTCTGTGCTTTGTTTGCTCGAGGTTCTTTGTCCTTGCTCGTAAACAGTCTTGTGTTCTTCTCCGCTCACTGCTCTGTGTACAAGTAGACACAGCACGAGAAGGAGGTCTTGAAACTCGATCATTCCTTGTCGGAGCCGAATTCTCTATCCTCGATAAAGATGCCGGGCTGAGTAATCAGCGAATCTAGCCCGTCATCTCCTGAGACCATAGTTGCCCAAATGGGGTATAGCTTGTCTTGCGTTTCAAGCACTACGGGTGATGGATCTAGTTGTCGGAGCTGTACCTTTTTGTTTGGAATGGCCTCTGCAGTTGGTGTTATCGGTCGCTCGCTGGACATTTCGCCTCTGGACTTCGCTGACGAATCACTTCGCTTGGACAGGTTCCGTTTGCGCTTGGTTTGACGCCTTTAGTCGACTACAGTGAACCCGTCTCTGTCGTTCGGACTGGCCTCTGGACTCACCGGAGAATGATGTTCTTCCGTCTGGTTACGCTCTGATGGTGTCGCATTTTGAACAGCTTCCTCCATCTTGGTAGGTCTGGGTCTTGCAGCTGTCTTCTTCTTCAGACACTGGCTTACCCAGTGAGTATCTAGGCCGCACACAGCACACTGAATCTTGCGGCCAGGCAGGGACACATAGACGAGTTGCGCTTGTCCTTCTGTGCCAGTCATCTTTAGATTGATAAAGTGTGGAATCTGTTGCGCGGACGGTGTGAAGGTCCACTTATCGTAGGCTGTTTTTATTCTAAACACTTCCGCACTCTTATCACCGGACACCGCTGCTGCGTTTCTCTGCACCTCTTCCGTCTTCATCGTAAAGGAGATAAAATGTAAGATGCCCTTCATCTTCTCTTTATCTTGGTGTTCGACATATACTGACATTTGCGGATTCGACCACTCGAACCGTTTACCGTGTAGGCCTTGGTAATGTTTCATCTGAGCTGCAGTCTTCAGGGTGGCGTACCATTTATTCGGACCCGCAAAACAGTATAAGGTGGCAATACCGCTCATGCCCACTCCAGCTGGGCCTGCGAGTGTACTCGTTATCAAGGAATACGATGCCCTACTAGCTTGTGGGCCGATGACTGTGATAACTAATGTGCCGGGCTTGTGGAGGGCACCCCCTTCCAGGTCCTCCGCCGTATTTATTTCAATCTCTGGGACCACTGGTGTTGCCATGTTATTATTAATTTTGTAGGTCCAAAAACCACAGTAAACGAGAAGATCATAGGATGAATAACTTTAAACTTACTTACTTAGTCGTTCCCCTTCTACCGTGAGGTGGAGGTTTGGAAGAGACAGCGCCAGGCTATCCTATCGGCTGTCTTTAAAAACTTTAAATACATCTCAAAACTCCGCTCCAACTATACGCGCTTTCAAAGTCTGGTTTCTTAACTCATGATGAGGCACGTAGGTCTGGTGGAACTAGTTGATGTATCTTTCTATATCAGACAGGCTAACCACAAGGGCTGTTTATTTGTATCAATAGTCACTTGTTCCACGCTGCCCCTAGCTACTGTCTATTGTCTCTGCATCTAACACAACATACCTGTTCGTCTTGTAGTCTTGACAACTTGTTAACACAATCTTGAACTGGCGACATTGTCTTTCTTGTCTTTATAATACACGGACGTGTCTATCATATATTAAAGGTGGCGTTTGAGCGACAGATATTTGATTTGGAGTTTTAGGAATTTAGCAGTTTTCAAATACCGCCATTTTAATCCCCATATACTTTTACAGGTATTTTTGCAAAAAGCACTGTCAATTTCACCTGATTTTAATGTATAGCGGAGACACACTCCTCCGCTCTCTCCATCTTAAGGAATTAGTCTAGACGCCACAACATTTCCCTTCCTTTCCTGTACCGGTAAGTACGGGCTAGCCTCTTGAAAGGCGACTCAGAAGCGTGTTCAACTGTTCCTAAGTTGAAGCCTGCACACGACTGAGAACAAAGCAATCCGTAACACATATCGACCTTCCTCCTATCCGGGGCCTTCAGTAGTGTCTCTCCCGCCCCATTCCGCCCGTCTTCTGGATGGGTTTTCCAACGCAGACCGACCACTATTCCTAAATTGGGGTCTTTCATAGCTCTCTATTCTCCCCGCACCGCTTATTGTATTGTTGAAGTGAATTTAATTTGTAAATGCATGTGTTAAAAAATTACTAGTGAATGCGCGCAAGGTTTTTTTTTTTTTTTTTTTTTCTATATACCACGTAGTTTTATTATAAATTGTTTGAAAAATGTACATGGTTATTTTTTTTAATTGAAATGGGAACAAAACACAAATCATAAAATTTTTTACAGACCCACCAATTGGAAAAATATGAGAAAACGATATCTGTGAAAAGTATGATTGGCAACTTTGTAATGCTCTTTTGTACAGAAATGTCCAACCTTGGTATTTACTTTCCTCACCTTGTACTTACAGTTTATGAATGTATTTTATTGTATGTTGTAAAATGAACATGTTTTGGAATTTTAAAATGGATATGCTCTAGGGAACATGATTAAAAACTACCCCTTGTATCCTCCTCGAAATGCCGGTGTGCCTAGCCGCCTTTATGGCTCAAGGCTGTGTGGCAGTGTAGGAGTATTTGTAGGAAGCTCGTGATCGTGATAGTGGTAGTAGTGGTAGGAAAACTTTGATGGCTGTTAGTTAATTTAAGGTTTCATCAAAATACAACTGTCTTACTTTAGTTTTCTTTCGCTTCCAGAATAGATCTCAATTCAGTCAAAATCATATAAAGGATGTTTATTTCAATTGTAGATTTGTTGAAAAGCAATACATATTGGAACATACAATATGCTCTCTGGGTTCAATATAAAATCTACTTCTGTTATCGACTTCTTGGGATCTCAACTTGGGCGGATGTTATTCTTTTTAATCCTTGACCGGAAGCTAACTAATGATTGGTCTTTTTGGTCAACAGTCAGTTAATTAAATCTCTAAACCAACTAACTATAAAATATCTCTACCAAATTTATTATTACCAAGGGACGTTGACCAATCATAGTTCCAGTTTATGGACTTTCCGGTATATCTTGTATGAAAATCCACACAAGATTTAATGACATCATGGACTCATGAGTACCATGACAAATGATGTCATTGGTTTGTGACTAGATGTGAGTACTAACTAGTCTATACATGTACCTAGTGTATCTGACTTGCTAAAGTACTTTCTATCCTAAGGGTGGCGTAGTAGGCCGCACGGCTACATACGCCCAGGGGCCACCAAAGGGTATCCCATAGGGAGACACTTTAGGCCCTAAAAAAAAATGACTAATCCCTAAAATATGGGGGTTCAGGTATCCCACCAGAAATCATGTCTGAAGGAATACAACAAACAATGGATGGGAATAATGGATGAAACTATCATGAACATTTCACGAAGTAATTATGAAGGGGTAGGGACTGATGGACATAGTCAATGGGCACATGGAAGGACAGGGGAGGATATGATATGAACAACTAGCACTAATAATGAGCAAAAAAATATAAAAGTACTGGAACAATTTTCAACTAACTAGCCAACCGCTTTTATGGGTTGATAGTCATCAATATTTTCAAAACATATGCGAATTATAAAACATGATAGAACATGAGAAACGAGTTAACGTCGCAAATGAAAAAAAAAAAAAAAAAAAAAACTGGGAAAGAACAAAAAAATGGCGGGTGCCCATAAAATATGGCGGACGCCCAAAATGGTGGATGTACAACATGACCGTCATAATGAAAATAAACCACAAAACTCGGTGGTAATACAAAAGGCAAACCATTAAGTAAATCATGAAAATATCGTAAACATAATAGCAATAAATGGGCATGAACATAAAATAAAGTCAATTGGGATGGTCATCAATGGGCATGGATAAGTAACTATGTAATGGAGATGGGTAACCGATTTAAACATATCTAATAATTCGGGTTAAATAACCGAAAACTCGAACTAGAGGAACAATCATAAAGGCATGCAATATGTGACTACAATTTTTTGCCAGTAAAAAAACCAACACAAGTGGTTGATGAAATGGAAAGTAGTAAAACATGTAAACAAAATGGAATCCTCAAGACATGGATGATATCTACATGAGGGGCATGTGAAATGATAAAAAAACAAGTAATAAAATCTTTAGTCATTAAAAAAATGCTGAGTAGGTGTATCGCTATCATCAGCGGCCTGAGGAATGTCATAAGAGTCACGGTCCAGGTACTAGGAGAATCAATAAATTCGGTGGACAGTTCAAGCAAGGAACGTTCACACGAGAGGTGTAGGGATCGGTCAGTTCAACATGCGGAGTGTAGAATAAAATATGCTTGAGTAGAGGAAGGAAGAATCATGTCTCCGTATGTATTAGAGATAACCGCTGCAAGGAGCTTGCAACATCTGATATAACATCTGGAAGGAGGCAACAGTTCAAGTTGTCAATGTCTGGAGTAAACGGTTGAAGGAATCAATGAGTGCTATGGTCGTGGGTGATGACGTATTGGCATCACGCAACAATCGAGGCGGAGGTAATATGTCTTTCCGTTTGCGTCGGGGAAGACAAATGTCATTGACCGCAGGAGGGGATAGAACATAATGATGGGATCTAAAAGCAGGAGGCGGAGAGGGCAGTGGAACGCGAACTGGAATGCGGGATGTACGGAACTTTGCAGGGGGAGGTGGCGGAGGAGTCGGATGGGACTGACGAAGTCGTGGGAGACATGAAAAACGGGGACGGACATGAGCAGTGGGCTGAAGGAGGTATTTGGGAAGGGGAGCAGAATCACAGGAGGAAGGAGAGTGGTGTCGTTTGGTGGGAAAACGAGTAGGGTGTGAAGGAATATCAGAGTCCATGTCAGAAGACACGGAGGGGAGGGTGGAATCTACATAAGAAGTAGGGGAAGGAAACCAATCAGAAGAAGTAAGAGCGGGGTTAGAGGAGAGGTGTACAGGGGAGGAGGAGAGGTATGTGTCGTAGCATCAGCTGAGGAGGGAGCGACTGCATGATCGTGCAGACCCATGGTGTGGGTGGGTACCGGATGAACGGGGGGGAAAACACTAGAAGCAGGAGACAATCTAGCTGCACGAAAACGAACACGTGCATCCAGTTCCGGTAGGGGTATATCACTTTCAGGGGTGGAACTAGAACGGTATCGTCTACATCTATTCTTCATCATGGGACTATCAACGACCTTACGGACTGTACGGGACCTTAGGTTGTGAACATCTTCACCAGGGAGGGAATCAAGATCAGAAGAGGAGGATGATGCATCAGGAAAAAGACCTAATGGAGAAGGAACAGGAAAAGGAGAGGATGAAGTAACTGCTGGGGGAGGTTGAGGTGGATCACCGGACAAGGAAGAGGAAGAAGGAGAAGAAGAAGGGAGAAGAGAAGAAGTAGAGGAAAAATTGTAGTGAAGGGTAGCCTTACGAAGGGGACGGCTGGACTGTGGGAGTGTGATAGCGCAGGGATGTTGTTCGTCTTTCCTAAGTTGGGTTGCATGGGCTTTAGTATGGTGTTGAGTCTCTTCATTCCAGACATCAAATTGAACTGGAGAATTTTGAGACACAATCTTATAGCCTGGTATCCAATGATGGTCCAGTTTGCCACTGCGAGCATTCTTTTTAAACCAAACAATGTCTCCAGGGGTGAAGGATGGCATACGAGACCTTTTATCTGTAACTCGCTGGCGCTTTTTAAAAGCCTTTGTGATGTTGTAGTGGACCATCTGGTGGGCTAGACACTTATTGCGGAGGATAATTTCTATGGGATCATCACCCATATATCTCCTTTGAAGAGTGAGAAGGTTATCCATTGGTAACCGCGGTTCTCGACCATACAACAAGTAAAAGGGCGAGAAACCAGTGGTGTCGTTCACGTTAACACGCAAAGCTTCGAGAGCTTGGGGAAGGTAGTAATCCCAGTACTGTGTGTTATCAGCAGTGAACTTTGAAAGGATGTCATGTAAAGTTCTTTCGTTACGGCCGTTTGACTGGGGCCTATAGAAACTAGTCATCTTACGAGTGATGTTCAATCTAGCAAGGATAGAAGAGAAAGGCTTGCCAGTGAACTGTTTACCATTATCGGAAAGGACAGACTTGGGATATCCATGTCGAGGAACGAACTCTGTAAGGAAGATGTTAGTAACGTCCTCAGAGGAAGAACCACGGAGAGGAAAACATTCTGGCCAGACAGAATACATGTCAACAAAGTGAAGAACATGTGTATTGCCAGACTGAGAAGTAGGATAAGACCCGGAAATATCAACACTGACGTATTCCATGGGGTAATGTGTCAGAGACATTTGTTGCGTAGGAACACGCAGAGGACGCATGTTGCGTTGCTTGCATGTTCTACAAGAATCAACATACAGAGCAACGTCCTTATAAAGAGTGGGCCAGAAGTAGCGACGGCGAATGATATCGCGAGTTTTGTCTCGGCCCATGTGACCATTGTCATCATGAAATGCACGGAGCACACGGGGAACTAGTTGAGAAGGAAAACATACACGTAAATCATCTGGTTGCTTAGGATCAATCCAGTGGAGGACATTTGTTGAAGGGAGTAAGATATTATTGGGATGTAACTTAGGATCACTTTGAAGCTGAGTTCGTATTTTCAAAAGCTCAGCATCCTTAAGTTGTTCCTGTAAGGTGAAGGAAGAATTAAGAAACTCATCAGAAGAGCTAGAAGAAGAAACACCAGGAGAAGAAAGAACAGGAGGTGGACGGTTAGTATTTATAACCAAAATCTCTTTAGCATTGTCATCCAAATCTGATGATGCTTTGGGGTCTGCCGGAAAAGAATAAGAGACATCCGTACATGCTTCATACGGTTTCCTAGAGAGGAGATCAGCCACAGTATTATGTTCACCTGGGATATGTTCAATAGTGACATCGTAACTCTGTAAATTCAGAGCCCAGGTCTGCAGTTTGCGAGGCTGTTCAGAAGTCTTAGACAGCCATGTAAGGAGAGGTTTATGGTCAGTCCTAATCAACACTTTAGTACCTCGAAGGTAAAAATCAAGCTTTTGAAGCGCATAGTGAATGGCGAATGCTTCCTTTTCAGTTACTGTCCATCGCTGTTGGGACCGACTGAGTGAGTGAGAAAGAAAAGCAATAGGAATCTCATTAGGGTCATTGTGAAAAACAGGAGGAGCATTAGAAACGTTGGATTGAACTAAACAAGCACCAACTGCTCTATAAGAGGCATCAGTGTATAAGATCATTGGACGTGTGGTATCAGGGTATGCCAACCGAGGAATGTCAGAAAGAGCTGATTTAAGGTAGTTGAAAGCTTGTTGGCATGCCTCAGTCCAATGAAAACGAGCATATTTCTTGGTAAGAGAGATAAGAGGTTCAGCAGCTCGAGAGAAATTGGGGATGTGTTTTCGATAGTAGGAACAAGAACCAAGAAAACCACGAACATGGCGGACAGAGGTAGGAGGAGACATATCTCGGATAGCTTGAATCTTAGCATCATCCGGACGGACGCCATCTTGGTTTACGATGAAGCCTAAATACTTGGCTTCGGTCCGAAGGAACGAGCATTTGCTCAGCTTGAGCATTACATTATGTGTTCTCAAACGAGTGAAAACTTTCTCAACATGGAGCAAATGATCCTCAAGGGTTCCCGGAGTGTGGATCAGAATGTCATCAATATAAGCCAGGGCGTAAGACTGCATGCCCTTCAATACCTCGTCCATAAGGGACATATATGTAGCAGGGCTGTTCTTTAGGCCGAAAGGCATAACGTTCCACGCGTAACTCCCAATATGTGTAGAAAATGAGGACTTGATCTTAGCTTCTGGAGACATTGGTATGCACCAAAATCCTGAACGGGCATCAAGGGTGGTAAACCACTTGGATTTTCCAATCTTGGACAAGATATCATCAACCCTTGGAAGAGGGTATGAGATGGTCTTGGTGATGGCATTCAGTGCACGGTAATCACAACAGAAGCGATGTGAACCGTCCTTCTTGGTGACTATCACGATTGGAGAGGACCATGAGGATCTTGACCGTTCGATAATACCTGCTGCCAACATTTCTGTAATGGATTTTTCCACTATCTCCCGATTCTTTAGTGGAGTGTGGTATGGTTTTAAAGACACAGGCACTTCGGTAGTAGTATCAATGGTCATCTCAACGGTATGAGTTTTCTTCAACTCCATATCAGAGAGTGCAAAAATATCACTATGCTTTCGCACAAACTGACTAATGCGATTAGCATAAGGAGAGTCAATCGGTATTTGCTCTAACAACTGAGCTATTCTCACAGACGATGCAGAGGAGGTGGAGGCAGGAGTAAGGTGTGGAAGGAGAGGTGGAGGAGAAGATGTCGTTTCTTTCATCCAATGTGAAGGAGGGGGGTGGCGTAGAAAATGTAGGAGAGGAAGATAAGTAGTGCTGAGGAGGGTAGTTACCATGTGGTAAACGCGCATGTGTAACAGCACTAATGGTATTCAAACTCCAAGGAGAAGACTTCTTGAAGGAAGAAGATCGTCTATCATTTCCCAGGGGAGGACAGGTATGCAGAAGGGAGGGAGCATTGAGAGAACATGTATGGGGGGTTGGGAGTTTAGAAGACAGTTGGGAGTGGTTGGTGACACGGGCAACAATAGTACCTCTGGGTATTGTAAGAGGTTTTCCTGAAGAATTTAGGAGCATAAGGGGAAAGTCACGTGACGTGGACACAGTGACAATGCCATCGATGACATGGATACAGGGATCATCAATGATGTCGGAGTCAGGCAGAGGTTCCACGTAAACAGAATGACCTGAGGGTATATAGTCGGACCGTTTGACCCGACCAGTAACGATAGTAAGACAATGAGGTTTTAAGGTAACAGGGGCAATAACTCTAACAAGAGACGCAATGTGAATATCATCCTGAAGAGGGATGTATTCATTATTTACACGGATCTGTTTCAAGTCAAAGTAAATGCGCACTTTGTGATTAAGAAAGAAGTCACGACCAAGAATGAAATTCCTAGTCATCCCACTAGCAACAATAAAAGGATGCGCAAGAGATTGAGATCCAATCTGGAGGCGAATGATAGCCGTTCCAATAGAACGCAAAGGTTGTCCAGTGACAGAAGTTAAAGAAGTGGAAGAAGGAAAGAATTGGACGTGTTTGCGGATCTGGCGAAATAACTGTTCTCTTATTAAACTAACAGTAGCACCAGTATCCCACAAGAGCGCGATAATTCTTTTTATTAATGGCAATTAGACAAGAAGAAGGGTCAGGAGTGACCGAAGGAGGAGAGATATAAGAGATGGAAGTCGGAGAGACCGTAGAAGAGGAAGAAAAAATTTTCGGACTTTCACAGGACTTGTGAACGTGACGAAATGTGTTTGTTTTGCGAGAGGATCTAGTGCCCAAAAGAGGTGGGTTAAAGCCACACGACGTGATCCTATCTATCGGGTGGAGGAATGGTTTCCCTGGCCCATAAGAGGCTGGGGGTGGAACTGTCCACGGTTGAATGAACGTGGAGGGACACGAGGTGGTTGCATGGGGTTGGGTGGTAACCATGAGAGCTGGTGCGGCTGACGTTGATCATTCACCGGGTGTTGAGGTTGTGATCTAGCGTGGTTCAAGGTCCTGTTAAGATTATGTTGATTCTGCACACAACTTTTTGATGTGTGTCCGGCCAAACCACAAAAGTAGCAAATGACTGGAGCTACTTGTTGAACTTGTAGAGCAGATGGGTGACGTCGGTGTTGAATGCGCTGAACAAACTGTTGGCGATAAGATCCCGGCAATGGAGTATCGCACGGCTGTAACATGGATGGTTGCTGCCAAGACTGACGGTAATGACTGATGTCCATTGGCTCTTCATCTGTGTGATCGTGTGCACGAGGTTCACGCCCAAGTCTATTTGCAAACCGTTTCTTCACATTGTCTTCATTTATTGCTAGTTGAATGGCATCAAGGATTGTCTGTGGGTCTTTCCTTATTAAATGAAGTTTCAGCGCATCTGACTGGAGACCATCTATAAAAATGCCAACAAGTTGGTTTTCCGTATCAGTAGACGCAGAGGAAGGTTCCACTAAAGCATCTTCAGCTAGGTTTAACAACCTATCGGCAAAAAACTGAACCGACTTGTGACGGTCCTGATGGAGTCCGCGAAGCAAAGTCCAAGCATGTTGATGATCCTTAACGGAAGAGTAACGGCGGATGAGCTCCTTTTGTAGAGAGGCGAAGGTCTCGTCTGGAAATAACTGTGCACGGCGACGTAGATAGTCAGTGACAAGTGACTGAGATGATAAGAAGGCAACACGTTTGCGATCGGCATCAGTGGCTGATGGAATCAATGAAGAAAATTTCTCAATGTCACGTAACCACTGCCGAAAAGTGGACGGATCGCCACAAAAAGGCTTAACAATGTTATTGATGTTGTGCAGATTTGCACTCTGTGTAACCAAGCTAAGGGTGGTAGCAATAGCTTGTAGAGAACTATTAGGAACTTCAGCGTTATCTGGCAATGGCTGACTTAACGCATGCTGTTGTTGCACTTCATGTATCTGCTGTTGTAATAACAGATTTTGTTGTTGGAGCAATTGTATTTGATTTTCAAACTGCTGTTGCATATTTGGATCCATCATGCATAAGCTGTACCACACCAAAAATGACAATCTCTGGTGTGTGAAAGGTCACGGGCACCAAAACGTTTCTGTTATGTGGCAGTGTAGGAGTATTTGTAGGAAGCTCGTGATCGTGATAGTGGTAGTAGTGGTAGGAAAACTTTGATGGCTGTTAGTTAATTTAAGGTTTCATCAAAATACAACTGTCTTACTTTAGTTTTCTTTCGCTTCCAGAATAGATCTCAATTCAGTCAAAATCATATAAAGGATGTTTATTTCAATTGTAGATTTGTTGAAAAGCAATACATATTGGAACATACAATATGCTCTCTGGGTTCAATATAAAATCTACTTCTGTTATCGACTTCTTGGGATCTCAACTTGGGCGGATGTTATTCTTTTTAATCCTTGACCGGAAACTAACTAATGATTGGTCTTTTTGGTCAACAGTCAGTTAATTAAATCTCTAAACCAACTAACTATATAAAATCTCTACCAAATTTATTATTACCAAGGGACGTTGACCAATCATAGTTCCAGTTTATGGACTTTCCGGTATATCTTGTATGAAAATCCACACAAGATTTAATGACATCATGGACTCATGAGTACCATGACAAATGATGTCATTGGTTTGTGACTAGATGTGAGTACTAACTAGTCTATACATGTACCTAGTGTATCTGTCTTGCTAAAGTACTTTCTATCCTAAGGGTGGCGTAGTAGGCCACACGGCTACAGCTGTATGCTCAACTTGTTAGTTGAAACTTGCGAAGCGTAACGCAGCATACAATTAGCCACTATACTTTCAACCCGGGGGCATTTAATATCTTGCTCAGACAAAATTTTCAAGTGTCCTTTGTCCTGTCAGCCAGACTGTCCACTGAAGTTACTTCAGAATGCAATCAACATTAGTCACCTGGTACGACATGCCGAGGGTGAAGTAGACCACATTTCTTCTATGTATTTCCAGTCAGCTCCCATGTACGACACTATATTTACAATATACAAAATGTGATGTTTTATTTGAGAACTTTGAGAAATGCAGAATGAATAAAGATCAGTTAAAAATTGAAAAAAAGAGAAAAATGATGGAAGAAGAGACTTGAAACCTGTAAACAATTTTAATATGCCTAGTGTGTTTTGTGTTTCGCCTAGGGAAACAAAGAAATGTTTCAAACGTCTATTTGTATGACACATGTACCAACAATGTCCATTCAATCTCCCCCCTTTTTATGTTTTCTCTTTCCCCCACTTCTCTGGTAATATACAAGCCCAACGGTGTCAACAAATAAAAAATCTGTTCTTATCGCAAATCCTTCCCTCAACATCCATGTTACCGCTTCCAAAATACTCACTGTCTTTCTTTTCGTGACAGTGTGTGCTGAGCCCTCGCGGCTACTCAGCGTTGTGCAACACATACTGACCACCCTCTTTAAACTTGGTCTTTCAAGCTCCCCTCTTTCCCTGGCCCGCCTATTGTGCCTTTAAGGCATCAATTGTTTCGAAGAACCAGATTGTACTGGCTTACCTTCCGAACGCAGTCTTACATTTCATTTTATTCGTGTGTGTGCGTGTGTGTGTGCGTGTGCGACCTTTATTTATTGCACTTCTACCCCATGTATGGCACACTAAGAAGCTTGCCCTAATATAAGTATATAAAGAAATGTAATGAATATGAGTTTTTAAAATATGTATGTATATGGTTACACACACATTCACCAAAATACACACCTTGTTTCTTTTCCTTCCCACCTTTGTTTTTCTTAGGGTTTTTATACATAACCTTGTCTAAAACATATAAACTCATTCTCTTGGGTATGCAGGTGTACAAAAGTACCTGCGTGAACAGAGGGGTCTTTATATTGGAATGTAACCCTTTTATTACGTTTTCTTTGTTGTGAAATGCACAAGATTTGTAAATTGAAAAATTGTCCATGTACTTTCCATGTATTTCACTTTGTAAAATGTACACTGATTTGTAAATTGAAATGAAAGCAAATGAAGTTCACTTAAAAAAAAAAACTTATGTGTCATTAGATCTTTTGTGTGAAAACACAGAGGATCATTACAGTGACACTTGTTTGTCAATGGGTCTTTTTGTGTTGGGACATGCGTTTATGTTGGGCGTGTTCCAATGTGACTCGTGCGAGTTAAATGCGACCTCATGCGAGGAAAAAATATGCGACCTCATGCGAGAAAAAAAAAAAGACACTTATGTGTCATTAGATCTTTTGTGTGAAAACACAGAGGATCATTACAGTGACACTTGTTTGTCATTGGGTATTTTTGTGTTGGGACATGCGTTTATGTTGGGCGTGTTCCAATGCAACTCATGCGAGTTAAAAACATGCGACCTCATGCGAGGAAAAAAAATGCGACCTCATGCGAGGAAAAAAAAAAGATCAGTACAGTGACACTTATGTGTCATTAGATCTTTTGTGTGAAAACACAGAGGATCATTACAGTGACACTTGTTTGTCATTGGGTCTTTTTGTGTTGGGACATGCGTTTATGTTGGGCGTGTTCCACTGCGACTCATGCGAGTTAAATGCAACCTCATGCGAGGAAAAAATATGCGACCTCATGCGAGGAAAAAAAAAAATAAATAAATAAATAAGTGTTTGGACATGCGTTTATGTTGGCCGTGTTCCAATGCGAGTTAAATCCGACCTCCTGCGAGGAAAAAATATGCGACCTCATGTGAGGAAAAAAAAAAAAGTGTTGGGACATGCGTTTGTGTTGGGCGTGTTCCAATGCGAGTTAAATGCGACCTCATGCGAGGAAAAAATATGCGATCTCATGCGAGGAAAAAAAAGAGGATCAGTACAGTGACACTTATGTGTCATTAGATCTTTTGTGTGAAAACACAGAGGATCATTACAGTGACACTTGTTTGTCATTGGGTCTTTTTGTGTTGGGACATGCGTTTATGTTGGGTGTGTTCCAATGCGACTCATGCGAGTTAAATGCGACCTCATGCGAGGAAAAAATATGCGACCTCATGCGAAGGGAAAAAAATAAAATAAAATAAATAAATAAATAAAAAAGTGTTGGGACATGCGTTTATGTTGGGCGTGTTCCAATGCGACTCGTGCGAGTTAAATGCGACCTCATGCGAGGAAAAAATATGCGACCTCATGCGAAGAAAAAAAAGTGTTGGGACATTGTCATGAAATATTCTAATCCACATATATAAATTATTAGGTAAATATGAAGCCTAACAAATAAAATTAATAAAGAGAAGAGCAATGGTAAAATGACATTGCTGTCACAAGGAATGTACTCGAAATCCCCCTTGTTTTCTGCTTCGTCTGCAAATTGTAACGCTTTCACGTTGATAGTAAAAGCTTACTGTATTATACCCGCTTTCTTCAATGAAACGTGTGCTGTATTTCTTGGAAAAAACATTGAGAGACTGCGTAATGACCTAAATTAATCCTAACATTAATTATATTACGTTACCAAAACGAACGAACAGATGGACAAAAGGATAGCGAGAGGGGAGGGCTGAAAATCAGGAACGCATGCAACACGCGACTTGCGATATACAAATGCTGGCATCACGCGTGTAAGTCTACAAGCACTAACTTTTTCAGACGGACAGTGATAAAATACACTACCCTTTCCCAGAGTTAGGTTTATAAATCATAACAGACTCTTATTAGAAAAGATAACATTAGATGGGTTTACGGTTGAAAACATAACAGTACCCAGACAGCACATCTTCCAAACAGGAGGTAGAAGAAATTGCATATTTTGAACGCAGCCACGTAGCTCCTTTAAATTAGTATTATTGGGTTCCTTAGGGCTTGCTGACAAATAATATGTAAAACGTTACGCAAATAGTCCAGGAATTAATAAATTATACCCAAAATAAAATAGTGAGGCTGCCTGACAGCATGAAATCATTTCTGCTCATAAAATTTTTTTATAACGTGTTTGAAAAAAACCTTACGTTACATAAATAGCCTACCATGTAAACTCCAAATTGATTGGAGCGCAACAAATGAAAGCCTAACCACGATTGGTCGGGCTATAAATACTATCTTGGTTGTTAGGGGAGACGGGAAAAGATAACATTTTTTCAAACACTTGTTGAAACGTGGCTCATTGGCCAGTCTCGCTGATATACACACTTGGGAGCGTTAGTTCGAGACCACTTGTTTAAAATAGCTTGATAAAGCATCAGTGCGTTGAAGCCAGCATATATTTGGCTCAATAAAAGCCTGGAACATAGGCAGATGGAAGTTTGTGCCAGTTTGTGCCAGAATTCATTGCTAATCAACGTATCTGTGTTATTCGTATGAATTGTGGTAAGCTTGAACCATTTAATATCTTTTAATGAAAATTGAATGTGAATTGTTGATTTATGCCTGTATATATATGTGTAGTTCAGTGGCAAACGTGAGGTAAAGCCTAAAATGCTCCAGCCTGAACGGAGGGTGTCGGAGAGAAGTAAAACGGCATGGAATGGCCAAACAGTACACTGACACCTGGATGATTGACTAGAAAGAAATAATGCTGGAAGTGCAGAGGCGTAGTAACCATTAAGAAGGGTAATACTGGAATAAAGTATTTCAAATGAAGCTGACTGTTGGCCTAACGCTCTGAACGCAATGTTTGTGATGTATTGTGATCAGTGTAAAAAGAAAATATAAATTAGTTATGAAGTAGAAGGTACATCCTTCTTGATTTCAGGGACAGTGGTCTTGATGGTACTGAGCAGCACCTAGTCAGAGATTTGCTGAATCCAGTGTCGGACAGCATACTCCTTGGTCTTTTTAACTATCAGTGAGGTTTCTCCTGAGCCCAGAGGAGAATTCGAGCAGAGGAGTCCTTTCCTGCCGCCATCACTCAAGATAAGCAGAGTTGGCCAGCTGAGCTCAACATTATGTCCCCTCATCTTGAAATAACTTTATAAAAATACCATTCAGAGGGGAATTTACTTGTCTTAAAATCAGGAACTTTGAACATCTCAAATACTGGTCCCTAAAGACAAACTATTGAAGTCATGATGACCAATACCAACAGAGCTTGAACAAAACAAAACCAGTATTACCTCATTTTACTACTACACAACTGACACACATAGAACATTTGTAATAATATATGTCACTACAATATTCATATTAAATACATTCTGTACATAACTTGTAATTTAAATTGATTGTGATTCCTGGTTCCCTTGTAGTTGAATCAGGACACATATTCATTCATGCTAGTAATGAATACATATTGTTATTTGAACCGTTACGAGTGACTTCTTTAAGCTATTCTCATAGAGTGTTATATGTATGTGAGTGTCACAGTGTTGTTAAGAGTAGTGGATTAAATTAAATTGTTTATCTGTCTGTTGTTGTGACTTACACTTCACCATACTCATACCCTAGACACATAACGTAGCATCACACTATTCCAGAATAATTCTGACTGAGATATGTAGATATGTGGTAGCAAGTAAGGTTATCTATAATACACTACTCTTAATAGATATAGATACCTTCACAGCTGATCTCAGTCAGTACACTAAGTTCCCTATAAGTATTTATAACATCCCACTTCACCACATATATTGGGGGCTCGTCCGGGATTTTGAATCTTTAACTATTAAAAATATTGGGGGTAATTCACTTCAGGGAATATAAGAATTAAAAGGTATCCTTGGGTGGAATTAAATAAGGTTGAGCTCACGGTGCCTGTGTTGTCCATTAGAGATTGAATTGTTGGTTAGACATTGTATAAATTTACATAATAGACAATGGCGGACCTGGCCAAATTTCGATCTGCTGCGGTTCAGACTGCAAAAGAGTTAGGATTAGATGGGCAAGTTATGGTTGCCTATGTCACAACGGAATGTGACAAATTTATTGAACGCGAAGAAAGAAGATTAGAAAAAGAGGCCGAAAGAAAGTTGGAGGCTGAGACTAAGAGGTTGCAAGCTGAGGCTGAGACTAAGAGGTTGCAGATTGAGGCTGACAAAGAGGCTAAGAAATTGGAAGCAGAAGAGAAGAAATTAGCTGCAGAAAGGGAAGCCGAGGAAAGAAGACAGACTGCAGAAAGGGAAGAGAAGAGATTAGCTGCAGAGAGGGAAGCAGAAAAGGAGGAGAAGAGATTACAAAGGGAACATGAGTTACGACTAAGGGAGTTTGAGTTTCAAGGCCATGCTCCTGAAAATGGTGCCAGTCCCTTTGCCTCTGATGCTACGGTTACTCAGGGAGCCTCGACCTCAGCTATGAACTTTCATTTAGATCATTTTGTTGAGAAAGACGATGATATTGAGAGCTATATAAATAGGTATGAGCTATTAGCTACCACGTATGGGTTAGAGAGAGAAAGGTGGAGCTTAAAGTTATCTCAGGGACTTCGTGGGGCAGCTTATGAAGTTTTTGCAAAAATGAGCAGAGGTGATCAGGAAAATTATGACATGCTAAAGCAGGCTCTTTTGTTAAGGTATGAAAAGAATGCAGAGTTTTACAGGAAAAAATTTAGGAATGCTAAACTACTGTCAGGTGAAACCTATCACCAGTTCTCTGCACGAATCGAGACATACTTGGAGAAATGGACTTCTCTGGGGAAAACCCAAGATCTTAAGGAAATGGTCCTTATAGAGCAACTAAGAGAGTCCATGGCTCCAGACCTGAGAAAGTTTCTCATGGAACAAGGTGCAGAGAGGCTGGGTGAGTTGCTAAATGTTGCTGAAAGGTATCAAGCAGCTCAAGCAGAGGTAACAGGTAATAAAAAGAAACAGGTGGACAACTTTAGGGCACCACAGAACTTTAATAAATTTGATCCTAGGGATCAAAATAAAGGTAAGCACCAATTTGATAGGCCACGGTATGACAATAAAAATAAATTCCCACAATTCGATGAAAGGAAATATAATGAAAGAAAATCTTTCAACCAAGGAAAAAGGTGGTGTAAGAATTGTCAGATGGACAATCATGACACTGACCATTGTAGAAGGAAACCTGTGTATATGGCAACCCTTCAGGTCAGGTCGACCTCAAGACAGGAGGAGGATATTATGTTAGATACCACTCCAGAAGAGATGAGGAAGGCACAGGCTGGGGATAAAACACTCAAGCCTTGTTTCAGCAAATTGTCAACTTGTCATACAACTCCAGGCAAAGGAGATTTTTATATGAAAAACAAGTTGATGTATAGGAAGACTGGAACTAGATCCCATGGTCACGGACAGCTGGTTCTTCCAAAAAGATATAGGACAGACTTAATAAGGAGCCTACATGTGAAACCAGATGGGGTCCATGAGAAAATAGGTACCATCATTCAAAAGGTGGCTCACAATTATTATTGGCCCAAAGCAAGATGGGACATTGAGAACTTTGTAGAAAGGTGTAGCATAGCACATGAGGGAACACCCACAAGTGGGAACATGGATCAGGACCTGGACACGCCATGGGGCAAAATCAGGCCTGACAATAAAAGGAAAAATAGATTTGATAAAGTGGACCAAATGGAATGGGAAGCCCCTTTTCACGGACAAGCTTCACTTAACTGTTTTACAATGGCCACTATGCGGAGAGTGCAAAAAGATGTCTTACCCCAGGATAAGCCGAAAATCCCTCAATCGGACTTAAACAAACTGGAGGAAGAGGATGTAGGGAGGAAATCTCTCATCAAGAATTTTAAGTGGGGAGACAGCCCCAAAAGAAAAATTGGTAGCGGTCGTTTTGTGAATGATAATTCTGGGAGGAAAAATCATCACTATAAAGCTTCGAGTGGAAGAGACCATACCGGTGCATGGACAAATAGGTCCACACAATTAAAGGTCCATATGTAGCTTTGTTAAGAACGTGGACTGATGAAAAGGCAGAGGAAAACATTACATCTTCATACCAATATGTGAATGAGCTGACCACTCGGTTAAAAACTGGCTGGAAACTTGCCAATGAAAATTTGAAACAAGCCAGGAAGAAACATGCTGCCTATTATAACAGGAAGGCGAAAGACAGAAATTTGGCTGTGGGAGAGAAAGTACTGCTTCTTTTGCCTGGGAGTCAGAATAAGTTACAAATTGGATGGCAGGGTCCATATACAGTTCTAGAGAAGGTGTCTAGAACAAATTATAAGATAGATAAGAAGGGGAAAGAAAAAATCTATCATGTGAATCTCCTGAAGAAATATTTGGAAAGAGAACATCAGGAAGAGACACACTTGTTGACCTTGTCCATCGCCATGGAGATGAAAAAGGAACCACTTTCATCATTTGAATATCCATTACACCCCTGTGAGACAGCAGCACAGGTGAAAATCAGTACACATTTAACGAAAACTCAGAAAGAGAGAGTGCAACAGGTTCTAAATAATCATGCAGAGGTGTTAACAGACCGACCAGGGCATACAAACCTATTGGAATATGATATGAAACTCATAGACTCCACACCTGTCTGTATGAAACCATATTCGATTCCGTTTGCTAAGGAAAAAGCTTTGAAGGAAGAGATAGACTATCTATTGAAGGAAGGAATTATTTCGCACAGTGAGTCTTCGTATAGTTCCGGTGTTGTACTCTTAAGGAAGCCCTCTGGAGAACATAGACTCTGTATAGATTACAGGAGACTGAATGCTATTACAGAAGGACAGGTGGATCCATTGCCGGATACAAATCAGCTGTTTGCCAGGCTAAATAAAGCTAAATATTTCTCAAAAGTGGATCTGAGTAAAGGATACTATCAGATTCCAGTAAAACCTGAGGTTAGACCATACCTAGCTTTTAGTACCTCAGAAGGACACTATGAGTTTAATAGATTGCCATTTGGATTGAAGAATGCACCTAGTGTCTTCTCTAGAATGATGAGAAAATTATTGGATCCTCTGAATAATCCCTGTATAACAAATTTTATGGATGATATCCTTATAGCAACAGAAACATTTGAGGAACACATTGACTCTCTGAACATGCTGTTTACTCGACTTAGGGAGGCAAATTTAACAGCCCGACCAACCAAATGTTGCGTTGGATGTAAAGAATTGGAATTTTTGGGACACACAGTTTATCAGGGAAACATGACCCCTGACCCAAAGAATTTAGAGAAACTACAGAAAGCCCCGAGACCACAAACCAAGAAGGACGTGAGATCCTTTGTCTCATTATGTGGTTTCTACCAGAAGTATATCAAAAACTTTAATTCCATATGTGCACCGTTAACTGAATTGACACGTAAAGGACATCCAGATCGCATTACATGGACTCCACAATGTGAAATGACTTACCAAGAATTGAAGGAAAAGCTCACAAGTAAACCCATTTTGAAATTACCTGACTTAAGTCAAGAATTCATAGTAAGGACGGATGCAAGTAATATTGGGCTGGGTGCAACTCTTCTACAGAAATCAGATGCATTGGATGGGGAATTAAGCCCAGTGGCATATGCTAGCAGAAAGTTGAATAAAGCTGAAATCAACTACTCAACTAGCGAAAAAGAATGTCTTGCAGTAATATGGGCAATAAAGAAATTCAATATTTATCTATATGGGAAGGCATTTAAGTTGCAAACTGACCACAAACCTTTATCGTTTTTAGCACAGGCTAAGCATGAGAACTCTAGGTTACTCCGATGGTCTTTGCTTCTGGCTCCATATAATTTTAGCATTGAATATATATCTGGAAAAACCAATCTGGGAGCGGATTTTTTAAGCCGCCATCCGTGTGATGAGAATCACCGTAAACCCCAGAAATAATAATAAATTTCTCTATGTGTATATAGAATAAAGGACTGACATATAATGTCTGTTTTAAGAGGGGAGGTGTCATGAAATATTCTAATCCACATATATAAATTATTAGGTAAATATGAAGCCTAACAAATAAAATTAATAAAGAGAAGAGCAATGGTAAAATGACATTGCTGTCACAAGGAATGTACTCGAAATCCCCCTTGTTTTCTGCTTCGTCTGCAAATTGTAACGCTTTCACGTTGATAGTAAAAGCTTACTGTATTATACCCGCTTTCTTCAATGAAACGTGTGCTGTATTTCTTGGAAAAAACATTGAGAGACTGCGTAATGACCTAAATTAATCCTAACATTAATTATATTACGTTACCAAAACGAACGAACAGATGGACAAAAGGATAGCGAGAGGGGAGGGCTGAAAATCAGGAACGCATGCAACACGCGACGCGCGATATACAAATGCTGGCATCACGCGTGTAAGTCTACAAGCACTAACTTTTTCAGACGGACAGTGATAAAATACACTACCCTTTCCCAGAGTTAGGTTTATAAATCATAACAGACTCTTATTAGAAAAGATAACATTAGATGGGTTTACGGTTGAAAACATAACAGTACCCAGACAGCACATCTTCCAAACAGGAGGTAGAAGAAATTGCATATTTTGAACGCAGCCACGTAGCTCCTTTAAATTAGTATTATTGGGTTCCTTAGGGCTTGCTGACAAATAATATGTAAAACGTTACGCAAATAGTCCAGGAATTAATAAATTATACCCAAAATAAAATAGTGAGGCTGCCTGACAGCATGAAATCATTTCTGCTCATAAAATTTTTTTATAACGTGTTTGAAAAAAACCTTACGTTACATAAATAGCCTACCATGTAAACTCCAAATTGATTGGAGCGCAACAAATGAAAGCCTAACCACGATTGGTCGGGCTATAAATACTATCTTGGTTGTTGGGGGGAGACGGGAAAAGATAACATTTTTTCAAACACTTGTCGAAACGTGGCTCATTGGCCAGTCTCGCTGATATACACACTTGGGAGCGTTAGTTCGAGACCACTTGTTTAAAATAGCTTGATAAAGCATCAGTGCGTTGAAGCCAGCATATATTTGGCTCAATAAAAGCCTGGAACATAGGCAGATGGAAGTTTGTGCCAGTTTGTGCCAGAATTCATTGCTAATCAACGTATCTGTGTTATTCGTATGAATTGTGGTAAGCTTGAACCATTTAATATCTTTTAATGAAAATTGAATGTGAATTGTTGATTTATGCCTGTATATATATGTGTAGTTCAGTGGCAAACGTGAGGTAAAGCCTAAAATGCTCCAGCCTGAACGGAGGGTGTCGGAGAGAAGTAAAACGGCATGGAATGGCCAAACAGTACACTGACACCTGGATGATTGACTAGAAAGAAATAATGCTGGAAGTGCAGAGGCGTAGTAACCATTAAGAAGGGTAATACTGGAATAAAGTATTTCAAATGAAGCTGACTGTTGGCCTAACGCTCTGAACGCAATGTTTGTGATGTATTGTGATCAGTGTAAAAAGAAAATATAAATTAGTTATGAAGTAGAAGGTACATCCTTCTTGATTTCAGGGACAGTGGTCTTGATGGTACTGAGCAGCACCTAGTCAGAGATTTGCTGAATCCAGTGTCGGACAGCATACTCCTTGGTCTTTTTAACTATCAGTGAGGTGTCTCCTGAGCCCAGAGGAGAATTCGAGCAGAGGAGTCCTTTCCTGCCGCCATCACTCAAGATAAGCAGAGTTGGCCAGCTGAGCTCAACATTATGTCCCCTCATCTTGAAATAACTTTATAAAAATACCATTCAGAGGGGAATTTACTTGTCTTAAAATCAGGAACTTTGAACATCTCAAATACTGGTCCCTAAAGACAAACTATTGAAGTCATGATGACCAATACCAACAGAGCTTGAACAAAACAAAACCAGTATTACCTCATTTTACTACTACACAACTGACACACATAGAACATTTGTAATAATATATGTCACTACAATATTCATATTAAATACATTCTGTACATAACTTGTAATTTAAATTGATTGTGATTCCTGGTTCCCTTGTAGTTGAATCAGGACACATATTCATTCATGCTAGTAATGAATACATATTGTTATTTGAACCGTTACGAGTGACTTCTTTAAGCTATTCTCATAGAGTGTTATATGTATGTGAGTGTCACAGTGTTGTTAAGAGTAGTGGATTAAATTAAATTGTTTATCTGTCTGTTGTTGTGACTTACACTTCACCATACTCATACCCTAGACACATAACGTAGCATCACACTATTCCAGAATAATTCTGACTGAGATATATAGATATGTGGTAGCAAGTAAGGTTATCTATAATACACTACTCTTAATAGATATAGATACCTTCACAGCTGATCTCAGTCAGTACACTAAGTTCCCTATAAGTATTTATAACATCCCACTTCACCACAGACATGCGTTTATGTTGGGAGTGTTCCAATGCTACTTATGCGAGTTAAATGCGACCTCATGCGAGGAAAAAATATGCGACCTCATGCGAGGGAGAAAAAAATAAAAAAGTGTTGGGACATGCGTTTATGTTGGGCGTGTTCCAATGCGACTCGTGCGAGTTAAATGCGACCTCATGCGAGGAAAAAATATGGGACCTCATGCGAGGGAAAAAAAAGTGTTGGGACATGCATTTATGTTGGGCGTGTTCCAATGCGACTCGTGCGAGTTAAATGCGACCTCATGGGAGGAAAAAATATGCGACCTCATGCGAGGAAAAAAAAAAGATCAGTACAGTGACACTTATGTGTCATTAGATCTTTTGTGTGAAAACACAAAGGATCATTGGTGACACTTGTGTGTCATTGGGTCTTTTTGTGTTGGGACATGCGTTTATGTTGGGCGTGTTCCAATGCGACTCATGCGAGTTAAAAACATGCGACCTCATGCGAGGAAAAAAAATGCGACCTCATGCGAAGAAAAAAAAAAGGATCAGTACAGTGACACTTATGTGTAATTAGATCTTTTGCATGAAAACACAGAGGATCATTACAGTGACACTTGTTTGTCATTGGGTCTTTTTGTGTTGGGACATGCGTTTATGTTGGGCGTGTTCCAATGCGAGTTAAATGCGACCTCATGCGAGGAAAAAATATGCGACCTCATGCGAGGGAAAAAAAAAGTGTTGGGACATGCATATATGTTGGGCGTGTTCCAATGCGACTCATGGGAGTTAAATGCGACCTCATGCGAGGAAAAAATATGCTACCTCATGCGAGGAAAAATAAAAAAAGGATCAGTACAGTGACACTTATGTGTCATTAGATCTTTTGTGTGAAAACACAGAGGATCATTACAGTGACACTTGTTTGGGGGTCTTTTTGTGTTGGGACATGCGTTTATGTTGGGCGTGTTCCAATGCGACTCATGCGAGTTAAATGCGACCTCATGCGAGGAAAAATTATGCGACCTCATGCGAGGAAAAAAACACCCTAAGGGTCTTTTATATTTAGACATGCGCCCTAATATAACCGACCTTTAGCTAGGATCATGTGTCTAGACACAGGGACCAGTACAGTGACATTCATGTGTCATTAGGTCCTTTGTGTGAGAACACAGAAGATCACTACAGTGACACATGTTGTCATTGGGTCTTTTTGTGTTGGGACATGTGCAAGGTTGCCTTTCAAGTTCTAGAGATAAACCCAGATTTTCTTCTTTAAAAACCCCAGAAATACCTAGATTATTTTATGCATCAAATACACGGGGATAGACGATGCTTACACAATCTTTTAGTGCAACTTTAGCACAAATAAGCTGTGTGCTACCAAATGTTATTTATTTATTCATTTTTAAGACTAGTTTGGCTTACTCAGCTGCTCATCTTTGGAACAATCTTCCCAATGACCTGAAAAACACGCACAGTCCTTACTCATACAATCGTAAACTGTTCAAATACGTTATGAGTGCTGATTGTGTTGTACTTTTATCTAATATACTGTATGGAGGCTCTGATGATCTAGTTTTTTTTTTTAATACTTATTCTTAATATTATATTCTTAATAACTTATATTCTTAATTTTATGATCAGATACTGTTAATGTATGCTGTTATACTTCCTTGTAATGTTGCACTGCCCTTAATTAATACTTTAAGTACGCTGGAAAATGTTTGAATAACAGTAATAAAAGATGAGCAAGATGAAGGAAGAATGCAAGAGGGGACTGTGCCCGATTTTCAACCCTTGGCAAATTAATTGCTTTGGTATATGTCTATCTAACTATCTACCTAGTCTGATTCTGGTCTTGAGATTGGGACGCAAAGACAGCAAGGAAAGTAACTGTTTACCCCACCTCATCTTGATAAACCTATCATTGCACTCATTGCAGCAGTATCTGCTATGAGACTCAACGCTGCTCACCTCTCGTAAAGTTGTTCGCGCGCACTGGAAAAAACACTAAGTCACTGAGTCGTTCAGTAGCAGACCGTTTAAATAGTTCACGAGTTCTTATAACACACCTCTGAATATGTCTCAAATCCCTAATTTACTGTATGAAGAATTCGATTTTTATCAGTCTTCGTGTTTGTTTATTTTTTATTTATTTATTTATTATTATTATTATTAGTATTATATTTTTTTCGTTAATTTTATTGTTGTAATTCTTTTTTCTTTTTTTTTTCTTTATTTTAAAAACATACTTTAATTATAATGATTATTGCAAATGTAATATTACTTTTATAATGATAAATGCCATAATAATGCTTAAAGTAAATGTGAGGATGGAAGGATACAGTATACATGATGAGAGAGAGAGGAAGAGCAGAATGTCAGACGGGCCTGCGTGCCCAATTCTTAACCCTTTGAAAATAAAGTTCGTTCGTTCGTTCAATGTATGACCTCAGGTCAATGTTTGCCAAAAAATATACATGGACTAAAAAGATACTAAGGTGACCAATTGTGGTAAAGTGGGATGATATAAATATTTATAGGGGACTTAGTGTACTGACTGAGATCAGCTGTGAAGGTATCTGTATCTAATAAGTGTGGTGTATTACAGATGACCTTACTTGCTACCACATTTATACCTCAGTCAGAATTATTCTGGAATATTGTGATGACTACGTTGAATGTCTAGGGTTATGAAAATGATGAAGTGTAAGTCACAACAACAACAGACAGATAAACAATTTAATTTATTCCACAACACTTTACAACACTGTGACACTCACACACATATAACACTCTATAAGACTATCTTAAATGAGTCAAGTGTTAAGTTTTTAAAAATATATGTATTAATTCCTTTCAATAATAGATATCCTGATTCAACTACACAGTGAACCAGAAATCACAGTCAAATGTAATTACACGTTGTATGTACACAAGTTATAGATATGATATTTGTATTGACATATTTTATTATAATTATCCTATGTGTGTAAGTTGTGAAGTGGTACTATGAGGTAATACTGGCTTTTTCAAGCTAGGTTGTTGTTTTTCATCATGACTTCAAGTGTTTGCGTATGGTAGAAATAGTATTGGGAAAAGTTCACAGTTCCTGTCAATTGAAACAATTTATTGTCCCTCTTTCTTTAATATAATGTCAATTTTAGAGGGGGGACATAAAATTGAGCTGCTCTGGCCACAGAATCTTATCTTCTGTGATGGCGGCAGGAACCAGTATCCTCTGCTCGCTTGCTTCACTGTGTTCTTGAGACACCTCACTGGTCGCTATCTGGACCAAGGGGTATGCTATCAGCCTCTGGATTCAGCAAAACTCAGACCAGGTGCTGCTTCAATAAGTTAGGACCACGGTCCCTGAAACAAGAAGGTTGTACCTCCTACTTCAGAACTAATTTATAATCTATTTCCACACTGAACACAATACATAACAAACACTGAGTTCAGAGCGGTAGGCCAACTGCTAGCTTCATCTGAAACAATTTACACCAGTATTCTTCTCCTTAATGGTTACTACGCCTCTGCAATTCCAGCATTAGTTCCTTCTAGTCAATAAGATAGGTGTCAGTGTACTATTTGGTGATCCCATGCATTTATACTTCTCTCCGACAAGTTTTGTTCAGGTTGGAGCACTATCTAGGCTTTGCCTCATGTTTGCTACTGAACCACACACATATACAGACATAAATTATCAATTCACATTCAATTTTCATCAAAAAGATATCAAATATGTCAATCTTACCACAATTCATGGAAATAATAAACAAATACGTTGACTGGCGATGAATTATGGCACAAATTCCGATCTGCCTCTGTCCCAGGCTTTTATTTAGAAAAATATGAGCTGGATCTCAACGCACTGTTTCTTAGTAAGTTTATTTTAAAAATGTGGCACTGAACAGACGCTCCCAATTGACTATATCAGCGGGTCTAGCCAATAGGACCATGTTTACACAAGCTTTTGAAAAAATTTACCCTTCCTACGTTTCCCCTAACAACCAAAAATAGTATTTGCAATCCGACTAATCATGTTTAGCCTTACATATCATTCCCGCCAATCAAATCGGATTTAACATGGTGGCCTATTTCCCGTAAAATGGTGGTTTCAAAACATGCCACTGTGCGATTATGATTTGGTGCTGTCAGACACCCTCACTATTTTCTTTTGGCTATAATTTGTTAATTCCTAGACTATTTGCGTAACACTTAACATATTCTTTGTCAGCAAGTCCTAAGGAACCCAAATATATAAATTTAATGGAGCTAAGTGGCTGCGTTCAAAATATGTATTCTAGGATAGTCGTGCTGTTTTTTTTTAAAATCGATTTAGACGCCACATGTCCTGCCTTTTCGACTGTTCTGTCAGACTAATGTCAGGATTTCAGACATAAAACAGTAGAATGTCATGTTTCCTAATAAGTATTAAACATGTTTTTTAAAACCTAACCGTGTATTGGTAGTGTTTTTTATCACTGTCTATTTGAAAAAAAGTTAGTGCTTCATGCCTTTCGCGTTGGGGGTGGCATTAATTGTATATCGCGAGACTGTGGTAGTATTGCCAGCGTTCCTCCGTTCAGCCCTCTCTCTCTCCACCCTAAGTTCATCTGTCTTTTCATTACGCAGTGTATAAAATGAAATTAATGCTAGTATTAATTTAGGTCATTAAGCAGCTTGCGTATCTCAAGGTTTTCTAAGAAATACAGTACACGTTTTATTGTTTTGTTGAAACGCGTGTATGCTGCTGTAGGCTTTACTAATAAACGTGAAAGCGTGAGAATATGCAGACGAAGCAGAAAAAAGGGGGATCTCGAGTACAGTCATTGTGACAGCACTGTTCTTTACCATTCTTCTTTCCCTTTTATTGAATTTATGTGTTAGGCTTTACATTTACCTTTTAATTTATATATGTGGATTTAGAATGTTTCACGACACCAATAGGAACATACAATATACTGTAAATATACATACATTTCTTTACGTGTCACCATTTAAATGTTAGGGGAGGTAACTTATTCGTTTGTTTCTTTAATTTTTAATTCAAGGGAAAGAATTTAACCACTACACAAATGCTAAAGAAATAAAAGATTCTCGTTCAGTTTTAATTGCATCTGGTTAAAAACAAAAATATATAAAACACAAAATATTGTGTTATGCCTACTTTAAGAAAAAACTGTTACATTATATTTGTGAATGTTGTTATTTGCTGTTATTAATAAATATTAAAACAATGTTTTACTTGATGCACATGACGATGAAGTTAAAACTTATCTGCTCTGCTACTTTCAATGATAATCTACCTTCACGAAGTTCATTACGTGAAAATTTATCGCTCAGCGCCGAAACGCCTTGAGCATTACTGTATTACAAAACATCCCAGAATAACGTGTCTACAGCCAGCGCTGTTGTCTATACGCTCATCATCATGTGACATATTCTTTCCAGAACGTTGTCTCCATTACAGCTGCTCTGAACGCATCACGATTCTGGGCAAGTCGACCTGCATCAGCCAAAGACAAGTTCAGACTCTCTGTGATGTCCTGGGTCCACCGTCGTCTAGGTCGACCCCTTCCCCTTTTTCCAGGGACCATGCCTTCCATCACTGTTTTTTTCCAGACTATTATGTCTTTTTATATGACCGAAAAATTTCAGCTTCCTTATTGCGATGGTATTTAGGAGCCAATGTTCCTGTACGTTTAGTGAGTGCAGTACTTCTCTGTTGGTCTTTTTTTCTGTCCAGGGTATTCTCAACATCCTTCTGTAGCATTTCATTTCGAATGATGTAATCTTTTTTGCAACTGTTTTATTGAGTGTCCAAGTCTCGCAGCCCTATGTTGCTACTGGGAATATACATGCTCTGATCAGTTGTAACTTTGTTTCTTTGCTTGTGCCTTGCCATAGGTTTTTCATCTGTATTAGCTTATGTGAAGCAATTGCAAGTCTTCTTTACGACATGCTTGGTAGGGGACAGTGTTACTATTCTTTGCTCCCCTTTCGGGCCCCGGTAACACACGGGTGTCGGCAGTTGCAGATCATAAAGAATAGCCATTCGGCCATTGCCTATTTGTAGCATTTCATTTCTATCTGTCTATACGCACGGACAATAATTATCCCGAGGAAGAGAAACAGCTGTTACCAAGGTTGCCACTCAAGTTCTAGAGATAAACCCAGATTTTCTTCTTTAAAAACCCCAGAAATACCTAGATTATTTTATGCATCAAATACACGGGGATAGACGATGCTTACACAATCTTTTAGTGCAACTTTAGCACAAATAAGCTGTGTGCTACCAAATGTTATTTATTTATTCATTTTTATTTTATTTTTTATTACCAACAATTCACAATTATATAAAACTGATTTTATTAACACCCCAATATATCACAAAGGCAGCCTTGGTGCGCTTCATTGACTTTTTTTTTAAGCAATCGTGCTGCCTGGAAACATCTGCTTGCAACATTCATTCAAATGATCAGCTTGCGAAAACGGAGTATTATGTTCTGCCATGAAAGCCGACAACAGTATCTCCGCTTTAGCAATTTTGTCTTGGAGTCAGGGCTCTTTGGTTTGATGAAAAACTTATTGATATTCAGAGTTTCGCTTTTGGCTTCGAAGTTTTTCATGTGCTTATGTGTGCTTTTATGTGTCAAAAAAGCTGTGTTGTTGACATTAGTTAATGTACAGGAACAGGCCGTACAAATCGCAGCATAGCGATTTCCTAAGTCCTGCTTTATCCAATCCTTCAGTTCGCTGTCTATTAGCCATTCCTCACAAAAAGCCAGCTGATACCATAGCTTCACTTTTTACGCGGTTGCGTGTGTGTCGTCATGCTGCTACAACTACCTAGCGTACCTTCATCATCGCTCATCTTTTAATCTTAATTTTAATTATTTTTTGACACAAAAACAAAACAAAAAACAAGTTGCTGCTTATCTGTTTAAGACTAAAATTTAAAAAGAATTCTTTAAAACACATTGCAAAAATTACTGAGTATTGTAGATGACAGCTATTAACAGAATAACAGGAAATAGATAGCTGATGTAAACGAGTCAAAAAACAAAGTCATTGATGTGATTAAAAACAAGAATTAAATTTAAGTGGAATAAAAAATATATAGCACATAATTTTTTACATTTAATTATAATATAAATATAATGTATAAGGCTCAGTGCACAGAATATACATGCATTGTAAATGCCAATTGTCAAATATACCCAGATTAATGCAGATTTGGAAAAACAATACCCAGATACCCAGACGGAAGCAAAAAAACCCAGATCTTGTAAAAAAAATACCCAGCTGTGGCAACACTGGACATGTGTCTTGACCAGGGCCGAGGGTTTTGGGCGTGTGCCAATGCAACCTCATGCGAGGAAAAAATAATGCGACCTCATGCGAGGAAAAAAAAACCCTAAGGGTCTTTTATATTTGGACATGCGTCCTAATATAACCGACCTTTGGCTAGGATCATGTGTCTAGACACAAGGGTTCAGTACAGTGACATTCATGTGTCATTAGGTCATTTGTGTTAGAACACAGAAGATCACTACAGTGACACATGTGTCATTGGGTCTTTTTGTGTTGGGACATGTGTCTTGACCAGGGCCGGGGGTTTTGGGCGTGTGCAAATGCTACCTCATGCGAGGGAGAAAAAAAATTACAAAACCACAACGATATTTGGACGAAGTTTTATTGTAAATATATACATTTTCCCTAATGTCGTAGATTTTTGATAGGGGGATTAAGACTTGGGTTGGTCCCTTCTGAATAGAAATAGAATGGGTGATAGTCACAGTGAGAGATGATAATAGAAATAGATTCCCACGAGTGAGATGGTACAATGTGATAGAGGCTGTCTCTGAAATCGAGAAATCTTCTCTCTTTCAGCCTATCTTCTACGACAGATTAGAGGAGTCAGACAGTCTAAACACATATATATTAAATATATATATCCACTCACATACACACACACATAAGACGACAGTTAGACATACAGACGTGGGAAAACTATAACAATGATTATATAGATGGTTGGGAACGAGTTGACCGACACGCTGATTTAATTTTAGGTGAAGTTTTAATTATCAGAATAAACTTCCATCACAACATATAAAATTACATCAAACATATACAGATAGTCATAAAAAATCAAAGAATTGCTATAAGGATGATAGACCCACAGTATGATCCTTTCCCTCGATGTTTAGCCCACAGTCCTGTTAGAAGAAAAGATGATAGCCCCAAAGAGTCACGGATACATCTGCGGTAGTCTAATGATTTTCCCTTTTAAAGGTATGAACAGACGTGATATTAGTATGATCTTTTTTTTTTTTTTTTATAACCAGCGGCACTCGAGCTTTCTAGCCCTTTTGGCCCAATGACAAGTCATTGCGAGGCTGGGGGGTCAGTGGACTTTCCTTCCAACCCGGTCAGGAGCTTCGCTCCTTCCCATCCACACGGGATTTATGTGCAGGAGCCGTTCAGATTATTCAGTCAAATTTCCGGTCGTAAACATTTCTTCAAACGCCGACGCCCGGGTTTGAACCATGAACACCTGGTCGCCAGTACAACGTTGTAGCCATTACACCAGCGCGGCTCCCATTAGTATGATCTATCCTAAGGAAAAATTATTGTTAGCAACAAAACCTGCATAAAGAACTTGAGACAGCACAATTGGTGCCAAACTACGAGACAGCAATAAGAGAGTCACTCAGTCTACTTTCACTCTGCTCTTTCATCAGGGCCCCTGACTTGCATTCTTACCTATTAGCCTGCTGGTGTTCGCCGTCTGGCGCACTGTATGACGCACCGTTTAAATCTGTCTATCTTTTGCTGAAGCGGATTCCCAGCTCTGCAGATCGTGGTTTCATTCACGGGATCCGGGGAGCGTCCACTTCGTGCGATAGTTTCTTTCTTTACAGATTTAAGTTAGTGTCACTTCACTCCGTTCAGGTAAGAATTTGTTTTAAGCGGGCACACAGTGTCAGAATCACGAGGTTTCCCTTAGTTAGGAAGATGACCGGTTGGTACTTCTTTCAATAGACAATTATTGTTAACACCACAGTTCTTCAAAAAAAAATTGTCGGAATGTTACTGACTGTAAATCTTTACTTGCCACACGGGCTGAAATGTACTTGAGTGTTTCTCAGGAAGAATTAAATATGGCGCGATAGGCCCGTTACTTCATTTTACTTTAAAGTTCTTGGAATAGTTGCTCTGTCGCTCTGGATGCCAGCGAAATGACAGACAGCTTTTACTTTAACACCAAGTCTTTAAGAAAAAAATGTTTTAGTTCTTCACAGCTATTACTCGTGTACTAAACGCTGGAAAAGTTGGGTCACCCCAGTTTCACTCCACACAGAACTACAGGCGATCGCACAACTTAGAATTATACGCTGATATATATATTTGAAGTCTAGAAGCTCGGCAAATTTTCGAACAAACTAAGAACTTCGCTATACAGCTTATTCTTTTCACGAGCAACCTGTCTACTGCGAATCTTGAGGACTGAATCAGATAAAGTTTAACACTCTCGTTAATATCTTAAAACCCAGACCAAGGATGCACGCTATTTCCAAAACCCCGCAATAGCGCCGGTCTCTCCCCTTCTCTTAGCACTTCCCATAAACTCAGGCGACTGGCCATAACATGCCAAGAGTGCGTCTTCACACCTTTGTCTAACTATTCTCATTCCTGGGCAATGCATGAGCGCGCCGTTCACACCTGCTGCTAAGAAACTGTTCGTAGCGCTACGTGTCAGATGGAAATACCAGACGATATGTCTGCCATCATGTCTGACAGAATGAATTCTCACACGTTTACGTCGAGAATCTAGCCCAAGAGCGCCGTGTCATGAGAAAAGTATAGACGCACATGTCTGCTTTCTGTGTCTGACGGAATGCATTCTAACGCTCTTCGTCTCGTGCAGAGACTGACACATTGCGCCATACAATGCGTGGCTAACATGAGCAAAAAACGGTAAAGTCAGAATGGGAAAGTAAATTTTTTTCCCAAACGAACGAATGCGAAAAAACAGGAAAAGGATAAAGAGCGATAATAAAGCAGAGGACACGGGTAGAAAAGAAAAGAATATAGAAAATTTATTGATCATAAATCTCTATGCGACAGAACGTCTCCCCTTTAAGATATGGAAGCACTCCATGTCTACTTTATGGAAATAAATTTCCTATATCCGTAGCTTCCGGGTGTCTGTCCTCTTCCCTATCATCTCCCCCCTCCATCTCTCTCCAATTCCTACTCAAGACTACTCCCAAAGTTTCCTTTCTCTGGAATGTCTCCCATGCGCGCTTGAAAGAGCGTCGCCGCTTTTGACATTTTTGAAAGATTCCGTGTGATTGCAGTGGAATTTCCCTGCCACTAACGTCATCTTCGTCAATTTTGGCGATCGTCAGGAGATGTTCGGAGGTCGGCACCGGTCTTTCCACGAGTTTCTTTAAAAGATTTAAATGGAAAACCTTCTCCTTTCCTTCAATAGAGATCTGGTAGTTAGCCTTAGAAATCTTTTTCAGGACGGTAAACGGCCTTTGCCATCCGATCCTCAGTTGGTTGTTCCCAGTAGGGAGTAATACCAAAACTTTCTCTCCTGCTTCCAATTCTCTCTCTTTCGCGACTTTCCTGTATCGGTTAGCGTGCTTTGTGCGTGCTCGCTTAAAGTTGGTCGTTGCTAGATCCCATCCTAGTTTCAACCTATCCTTTAAATCCGACACATATTTACTTGCTGAGACCACTGTCTCATCAGCCTTCTGGTCTGTCAGCGACCAAAGTAAGGCTTCAAGTGGGCCCTTAATGGGTCTGCCGAATAAAAGCGTGGCTGGCGGAAATCCTGTGGACGTATGAGGAGATTCTCTGTAGCCAAATAAAGCTGCAGGAATACAAAGATCCCAATCGTCATGTTTCACTTGTGCCAGTTTACTTAGCATCATGTTGAGGTTTCCGTTAACACGTTCTACTAGCCCACTTCTGGCCAGAGAATAAGGCTTAGTGTAGATGTGCTGGTCCCTCAAGATCTTAACGAACTCATCCATCAACAGGTTTCGGTATGGAGATCCGTTATCCGTCAACACTAGTTGAGGGAATCCCAACCGAGTGAAAATCTGCACTAGGGCTTCTGCGACATGCTTGGCATCTGCGCATGTTAGCGGGATAGCTTCTGCCCATAAAGTGCATGTGTCGACTAAGGTGAGGATGAACCTGTTCCTTCTTTTAGTCCTTTCTAAGGGTCCTAAAATGTCGATCACAACCCGTTCGAATGGTGTTCCCACTATTGGCATTTCACCCAAAGAGACTGGGGGTGTCCGTTGCTTGGGTGGTACACGTTGGCACTGGGCACAGGATTTGACATACCTGATAATATCAGTATTTACTCCTGGCCACCAATAATGAGTGGTTATCCGTTGGTTTGTGGCGTTCTGTCCCATATGTCCGCTGAAGGGAAGAGAGTGCCCCATTTCTAGGATTTGGCATCTGTACTGTTTCGGTACTAGGAGCTGGTTGTAACCTTGGTCAGGCTTGCCCGTTCTGCGATAAAGTACGCCATCCTTAGAAAAATGTCCCCACGCTGTCTGGGTTCCCTAGCCATGGGCAGTTTCCTAAAGCAGGGTGCCAAAGTAGGGTCATTTGTTGCGTTTCTTTAAGTTCCATAGGTAACAAATTAGGCGCAGACTCCCGTTCCGTCTTGGTTTGCCCTCTTGTAGTTACTGCTGCCACAATCGGCTCTTCCGGTTTCCCAATAACCACGTATCTACCGCCAAGTATGACTGGGTAAATGGGGTCATCCATAACAGCCGCTTTGATTACACCTCTGACAAAATCAGAGTGGATCTCCACCAAAGCGATGGGAAGCGCTGTAGGTGCCTCACTCTTAGAAACTCCACAAAATTGGACGGTCTCTCCTGTCTCTTAACCGGGTTTAACCAGGTGTCTGGCGACAATGCAATCATAAGAAAGCCCCGTGTCAAATAAACAAAAAGTTTGAGAACCGTTCAATATAACAGTACCTCGCGTAGAGGGTCTCTCTCCCTCTACAGGTTGGGAATCGCTGTCAATAATTCCGCCTTGCGAGACTGTTAGCAAGCATCCTATGCGTTTAGGCTCAGTGTGCTCGCTCTGATCATTAGTCCCGTGCGCAGGAGTTCTCCCTTTGCCACCTTGTCCTCGCTGGTTGCGCTGCCATGAAGGGCGGTCGGGTTGATCAGACTGTTTACTGTTGGTGGGGTACTTGTTTTTGTAGAACTTGGATTTTTCTGGAGGGGGGTTTTGAGGTCCAATTTCTCTGTGGTTATTTTGATGAGAAGCATGAGAAGATTGGTCTAGATTTTTTTTCCGGAAATGCTCTTCTGTCGGTTTACGTTTTGTGACCGGCAGTTCGGCCAGCGCATTTTGATAACGCTCAGACTTTTCCAAAATGTCTTCAAGCTTTTCTGCACCTTGCTCAGCTAGAAATCTCCGGGTATCAGCAGACAAAGTGTTCTTTATTTGTTCTGTTATAACAAATTCCTCAAGACCTTCATAGGTAGAGGGGAGCTGTGAAAGCTCAAGGCACTTTGACAAGTATCCCTTTAGACGAGATGAGAACTGCTGAAAAGTTTCAGAGCTCTCCTTCCTGCTGTTGCGAAACAGTTGCAAAAATTTGCGAGCATTCATTTCAAAACGCTCAAGCAAAGCTTTCTTCAACATGTCGTAATTGTCTTGTTGGCTGCTTTCCAGTTTGGTGTAAACATCATATGCACTGCTTTTCAACGCCCGAGAAAGCTTCATATTCCAACGCGACCTCTCTAAACCGTACAGGGTTGCAATTTTCTCAAATGTTTCTAACCACGTGTCAATCTTCTCATTAAAACAAGGGAAAGATTCTAGAGCAAAAGACATAGCGTTGAGTTGAAGAGATTGAGTGTTAGAAGGATCAGTTAAGGAAGAATGAGGAGAAGACTCTCCATTGCTGGAGGTAGAGGCAGCGCCACGACTTTGGATCTCTAGAGTTTTAAGCGCCAGCTCATGCTGTCTCTCTTTCTCTCTTTCCTCTCTCTCCTCCCTCTCCTTCTCATGCTGTCTCTCCTTCTCTCTCTCCTCACGCTGTCTCTCCTTCTCTCTTTCTTCATGTTGTGCCCTGCGGATTTCCATTTCCTCATTAATCTTCTTCTGCTGTAATAGCCGGTCTTCCGCTTCTTTCCTCCTAGCTTCTTCTTTTTCCTCTTTAGCTTCAGCTGCTTTCCTCTCTGCGTCATATCTCTCAAGTTCGTGCCTGACAAAAGCTTTGGCTTCGTCTCCGTCCAAACCTTCTTGTCTCGCTTCGTCCCTGAGCATCTGCCTAAGCTTTGCCCTCTCGGCCATATTAAATCAGTGGCTGAGACTTAGACGAGAAAGAGATAAGAATAAGGATACACTGGTTCCTACCACTTGCGAGAAAATACCAAAACAAAAGATGATTTTCTTTTACCTGGGATACCTCCTCCTAATATAGTGTCTAACTATCGCTGCTATTAATCGGCAATAAAACACCTAATGCAGACGACTACGCCAAATAAATGGTAGTTAAGATTACTCACTGAAAAATACGTTGCTACAGTGGAAACAAAATAATTATTGCAAAAATTTTAGGAAAAAAAAAATTCCCTTAATTTTTATCGACTATCAAGTTTACCCCTGAAGTCAGATCGGGTAAGGGAGGCAATTAATCTGGACGAAATAGTCCGAAACGCACTCCTTAACTTAGTTCAAACACCTTTCTGCTTCAAACCCAGTGACTGTTAGACAATCACAAACTTCTACCAGCGTTTAGTATTACAAAATCAGTAATAAACATATATTCCGACAAAATCAACCTTAACTCAAATATATATTATTCAAAATGCTGTGGAAAAACCATTATTAATTGTGTCGTCAGCACGCCCATAAACAGATCGTTAGTCTAGGGGAATAGTTATTATTAAAGATATAAAAACTCACAAGACATCACACTCTTACTCTATATCAGAATACAGAATCTTACAGACGAGCTGATATTTGTCGTCTCGTCTTCCTATTCAAAGTTCAAAATCCCGTTAGACGAGACCCCATTTGTCGTAGATTTTTGATAGGGGGATTAAGACTTGGGTTGGTCTTTTCTGAATAGAAATAGAATGGGTGATAGTCACAGTGAGAGATGATAATAGAAATAGATTCCCACGAGTGAGATGGTACAATGTGATAGAGGCTGTCTCTGAAATCGAGAAATCTTCTCTCTTTCAGCCTATCTTCTATGACAGATTAGAGGAGTCAGACAGTCTAAACACATATATATTAAATATATATATCCACTCACATACACACACACATAAGACGACAGTTAGACGTACAGACGTTAGAAAATTATAACAATGAATATATAGATGGTGATAAGGTTGATAATGTTGGATTTTTATTCCCGTTAATGATATCCACCAAAAGATAGATATAAGTGGATGGAAGCAGACATCATCATCATCATCAGTTGATAAGATCTCTATGGTGTTGTTTGCTCCACTGTAGTGTATGGAATGTCAACTTGACCTACGCAGTGGTGTGTAGACATGGATTGAGTGTACAATGTGCGAATGATGATAAGGGTTCGTGTTGTTGACAAATGTTCTTTTCTCACACTCATGTATGACTGGAAGTCATCGACACCAACGACTGTGTACCTTTTCTAAAGTTTAATTGGACGTACACACTCGACAGCACAGATAGTGACAAATCACAGGTTGGCATAATACATCATAGTACAGTGGATAAATGGTCCTGCAATGTTATGTTACATGGGCACTCATGTAGATTAATATTATAATGGACTGTCAGTAGCCAAGCCCTCAGCATCGCCCATACATATAAATCATCTGACTTCACTGACTGAGCACGTCAGCTTATAAACAATATTTCAGATGGCTTCTAAACCTAATCTCGTTTAGCGACGATTCTCCCACATAATGTTCAGCACATATTTTTTCCATATAATAATATTGAACCGCTAATAACGGGTTCTCATGTGTAGCAGTGATCTCTGGACTAAACAAGCGATAATACGGGCATCCCCTTTCTCGTCTTGAAAGTCGCTACATGTTTTGGTTCCAAGATGGCTTCACTCGTGAACTGTCACTCACGTTTGGATGCAGATAATGAATCTGTCCTAAAGTTAGTCATTCATAAAACATTGCATTGCTCTGTAGATTTGATCATGAACAATTGACTGCATTCTACAGAATATAGTGCTGCTAGGAATCGAAGTCGTTTTTCATCGAGTCAAATATATTCTCTTAGACATTCAAATCGTAACTATCGAAAATGGTGGCTTCGATCGAGAGTTCATAAGAGTATCTTGGATTACCTTGTTATAAGAAATATGAAACTGCCATTCCTTGGCAATACGCATAAACACTGGGGTAAAGCATGCACGATAGGTCTAGACGACTATCACTTTCCCCACAAATACTGAGATCACTTTTTCCCGGCGACAGGCCGACATAGGAAAACACACAGTCCCTATCAGGACGAAGCCAAATCACACCACACTCTAGCGACACATCCGCTGAATAGCCTTTGACCTCTCTAGAGACAACAGAACATATAGTTCGACTTAGATATGTAAAGATATACAGATATAAGACAGATTCGTCCTACTCAGACAAACAATACACATAAATTCAGGCCATAGATATTCTGAAGCAAGAACAATCTATTATTACCCAAACAACGAATAAATCGCAGTAAAATGGATTTATCCGCGGAGTTTGATCGAAGAGATGGCACAACTTTCAAGGGAAGTAACTCAATAATGACTTTCCCTTAAGCACAAAAAAATTACCTATGTATAATATTGTAAGATATCAAAGACTGCACGTAACAGTCTTACCACACCTCCCGGGAAAAAAAAAATGGAACTTTTTTTTTTTTTGAAATACATCTAGGAGCAACGTACAATAGGCTCACAACGCATGAATAATGCGCAGATGAAAATATCAGGAATACCTATAACGCCTAATATGAGGCTAAGTCGACTTATGGAGCGACTGGTGAGAATGTGTCTCATAAACTGAGAGAAATTATTTCTCTACAAGTATATTTTTCCAGGAAGGTGTCATCAAAGTATAATACAATTCTGGCAATTACACAATGCCTAAAAAATTCATATCATCATTTCGTATTAGATATCTTAAATTTATGATTTATGAAGAAAAAATCATCAAAGCACAGCGGTGAATAAACATCCATGAACCGCTATGTAGTGATACAATCATTATATTATTAAATTACAAATGTGTATCTATCATGATATAGAAAAGGAACTACTATAGAACTAGACATATCAAGAAGTCTAAGCCCTAATAGTTATGTGGAATCATGTGGGCATCTTGACAGAATGTCTGCCATCACATTATCTGATCCACGAATAGCTCGCACAGAGAAATGAAAAGGTTGAAGAGCAATTGCATATCGAGTAGACCTCGAGCTCTTCAAATTCTTACTCTGTATAGCAGTAAGAGCTTTTTGGTCGGTTTCTACTATGAAATGTGCGCCTAGAAGGAATCTCTGTAGTTTGAGGATCGACCAAACCATAGCTAATAGCTCACGGTCTAAAACCGAATAATTCCTTTCTGCCGCATTAAGTTTTCTGGAAATATACATTACAGGATGCAGAGTTCCAGAGTACTCTTGCATTAGTGCCGCTCCAATCCCAGTGGATGAAGCGTCACTACGAAGAACGAATGTCTTATCTTTAGTGGGTAGCACTAAAATAGGTGGTGTTGAAAACAATGTTTTAATCTTATCCAGAGAGCATTGGCATTCCTGAGACCAGTGGACCACATTAGGCGAACCTTTCTTTAGAAGTGTTGAGAGAGGTGCCATGATAGAGGATAGATTCTGAATGAATCTGCCATAAAATTGAATAAGACCTAACAGACTTCTCACCTGTTTTTTAGTCTTAGGGATTGAGATGTTAAGTATCTTACTAGTATTATGGTCCTCTGTCTTTAGGAAACCATGACCAACTCGGTGGCCTAGGAAAGAAATTTCGCTAAAACCAATATAGGCTTTAGAGGGTTTCGCTGTCAGGTTGTGCTCACGCAAAGTAGACAGCAATTCATCTAACCCTGAATAGTGATCTTCCCAAGTATCGCTGAAAAGACAGATGTCGTCTAGATATGCAATGACATCTGACCGATAAGATAGGATTCGGCGCATCATGCGTACGAACGTAGCTGGTGCGTTCATAAGACCGAAAGGCATAAAATTCCATTGGAACAAACCTCTAGGTGTTGAAAAAGCCGTGAGAGGTTTGGCGCGTTCAGATAAAGGAACTTGCCAATATCCTTTAGACAAATCAAGTTTAGTGAAAAAATGAGATTTGGAGAGTCGAGTAAGTAGCTCTTCCAGTAAAGGCATAGGTTCGGCATCGAACTTCGTTACTTGATTCAATTTTCGATAGTCAACGCAAAGACGTATGTTATTGTCTTTTTTACGCACAATAACCATCGGCGAAGAATATGCAGAGGTGGATGGTTCGATTATTTTCAAATCTATCATCTCCTCCAACTCTTTCTCGACCTGTGCTTGAAAATGTATAGGTATAGGATAAGGTCTAACCCTAATAGGAGTATGGTCAGTTAGAACAATGTCATGTTGAATGACATTCGTTTGTCCAGGGATGTCAGTGAGTACATCCTGAAATGTTTGCAACATAGTTGAAACTTGTCGCTGTTCTCCTAGAGACAAATCAGGAGAGACAGTAACGTTCTTCCATGATTCACTGGAATGAAGTGGGATCATTGGAAGAGGAAGATTTACATCTGAAAAACTTGTTTCCTCATCCTGTATCACGGACAGTGATGAGTAATGACCATGTTGTACTGGAGAATTGTCCGTTGCTTGGAAAATGGGTTGCAAATAATCCGGACGTTCATGGAATTCAGTAAGCATATTGATGTGGAAGGTTTTATGCTTCCCATCAATATCGACAATATAGTCGACATCGGAAATTTTCGATATTATATCGTACGGACCTTTCCAAGAAATAAGTAATCTGTTTTCCCTACAAGGTAGTAATACAAATGCTTTGTCACCAGGACAAAGTTGTCGTAAGCATCTCTTCTTATTGGCAAACTGCCTTGCCTTCTGTTTCGCAAATTCAGAAGAAGTTGCTAATTTGCATGCTTCGATAATTTTTTGTCTCAACGCGATGACATATTCGTAGGATGACTTTGTGTCATCGTCAATATTGTCAGATGTTATGAGATCGTGAAGCAACGACATAGAGCCACGCGGACGCGCGCCAAAGACGAGTTCAAAGGGAGAAAATCCCGTATGTTCATTGGGTACCTCTCTGTAAGCGAAGAGGGCCGCAGGTAAAACTCTGTCCCAGTCTTGAGGATGATCCTCAGTTATCTTCCCCAGTAAGTTTTTAAGTGTTCTATTAAGGCGTTCGACCATACCATTAGACATTGGATGGTAGATACTACTTAAAGATCTATCTATCTGCAGGGTAGACATTACTTGAGACATGGTATCTGATATTAGTTGGGTGCCATGGTCTGACAATATCTCTCCGGGGAACCCCAGACGAGAAAATATAAGCCAAAGAGCATCTGCAATATCAGCAGTAGTAATGCTCTTCAGAGGAATAGCCTCTGGCCAACGTGTGCACATATCAACACACGTCAAGATAAACTGATGTCCTCTGGCAGACTTGATCTTAAATGGACCAATAATGTCTATAGCCATTTTTTGGAACGGCCGAATAGGAATGTCCGCCGCCTGAATGGGTGCAGCATGCCGTGGACCTTTGGATTTAACTTCCTGACATACTTTACAAGATCGACAATAAATACGTATGTCCTTGTTTACCAATGGCCAAAAGAAAGCCGCAAGGACTCTTGACTTAGTACGGGAAAAACCCATGTGTCCAGCACACTGAGAGTCGTGAGCGTGCTGCAAAATTTTAACTCTCAAATTCTTGGGAACCAGGATTTGAGAATGACTTGACGTAATGGAGTCTTGAACCATACGTACAAGTACGCCATTCTTCTTTGTAATCCACGATTTGCGACTTGTGTCTTTATTCGGATCACCTTTAGTTGCAAGAATGAAGAATTTCTTCAGAGTGGGATCATCTTCTTGCTGTTTTATAAACGAGTCACGAGAAATTACCAAGGGATTATCTTGGTTATGCACTTCATTATCTTCAATAGATGAAGTTTGAGGCACATTAAGAGCCTGAGCTCTAGTGACTACAGCGTTAGCAATCTGCATGTTTTGCCTTTCCCACGTGGAAATTTGTTGCGGAGTGCATTCCTTGACTCCATGAATGCGACCGATGATGAGGTCAGCGATCGGATTCGGAAGAAGACATGCGTGTACATCTCCTGTAAAGAAAGGAGTAGCAATCCTAATGATAGCAGTAGAGTATTTCTCTAATGTGCCGCCAAATGTTACACATTTGACTACTTGTCCAGTGGCACGGGAAGGATCTACGAGTGACTGCCTAACACCAATTGTGGTGCATCCAGAATCAAATAGCACAGAGACTGGATTGTTATTCACTAAACCCTTATGTAAGACAAGAGAACCTCTTCCATCATGCGCGACTGATGCCGGAAGAGCAGGAAGAGGATGGCCACAGCTTAAAGTAGACACTGTGGTTGGCTCAAATAACGTTTTGCATTGGGGGCACTGAGATGCTCTCCCAAAATCAAAAGCGGCACATGCCATATTACTAGCATCATTATTATCTTTACTCTGTTTATAGGCTTCATGGGACTCTTGTTGTACAGAGTTTGCCTGAAAATGTGGTTTATGTCTTTTGTTTTGAGATCTACCTCGGTTATTATCACCTCTGTAGTTATTGTTACCTCTATTGTAACCCCTATTTGGGTTTGAGTCATAGTTCCCTTGGTTACCATTATCATATTCATTATAATGAGTATCTCTGTAATTATGATCTTGTTGACTCCAAGACGGATAACCCTGATAGTTTCTATAATTACTTCCTCTACGGAAATTCCTATAATTATGACCACCCCTGTGTCGAGAGCTATCAGTTCGTCTCCAGTTCTTTGAAGAAGAACCCTGAAATGATTGGTTACCTTGGTTTTGATAACTATTATGGTTACCTTTTTTATCAAATCTGTTTTGAGGTCCCTGAAATCTGTGTGAATAATTGGGATTGTATGGTGTTGCTGAAGCAACTGGCATACTCTCCTTAATCTTAGTGTTGCCAAAAGTCACGTCGGGGTGTGCAGTGACATATTGGGAACAATATTCTTCCATTTCTTTTAGAGATTTGGGTTTACGCTCATGTATAAATTCAAGGAAAGGTTTGTTCACACATGACATAATCTTATCTCTGAGCAACAAATCCATAAGTCCTTCATACGTTTTTTCTGTTTTGGAAAGCTCAATCCAACGATCAACTGTGAGACGTGCCTTTGCAGTGAATTCTGAGAATTCTACACCCGTCTCAGGTACCATCGTCTTAAATAAAAGGCGATAGCCTTCCTCACTTAGCTGATATTTTTTTATCAAAGCCGCCCTAATGACATCATAATTATCCTTATCTGCTTCTCCTACAAGGCATAATCTAGTCAAAGATTCACCTTTCAAGTTTTCTGATAATTGATTAGCGTATTGTGATTTATCCACATTATGTGTACGACAAGAACGTTCAAATCTATCCAGCCAGAATGTAATATCGTCACTGGACTGATTGAACGGTGGAACCTTAACCTTGTAAGTAGAAGGTTTACCATTACCACTAGATGCCTGATTAACATTACTCATACTTGTCAATCTCAATTTCTCCAACTCAAATTCATGTTCTCTTATTGCTTTTTTCTCTTCAGCATCTAATCTTTTTTGTTCAGCCTCCCTGTCTAATCTTTTTTGTTCAGCTTCCCTGTCCAATCTTTTTTGTTCAGCTTCACTGTCTAATCTTTTTTGTTCAGCCGCAGCTTCTCTTTCTAATTTTTTTTGTTCAGCTTCAAATCTCCTTTCCTCCATCTGCATCTGCAATTTCTTTTGTTCAGCCGCAGCCTCAGCTTCTCTTTCTAATCTTTTCTCTTCCGCCATAGCTTTTCTTTCTTCTGCAGCTAATCTTTTCTCTTCCGCCATAGCTCTTCTCTCTTCTGCAGCTAATGCTTTGTCATATTGAGCAACTGCCCATTGTTCTAATTGTTGACCAGTTTTATCAAGGGCTTTCCCTTGTATAATGAAGTATTCTAATGTAGACATGGTGTCTAACAATAATACTAATCACCTGAAATAATAATAATACCACAAGTTCTCAATGACTTGATTAATCAGTATACTATCCCAATATCTGTGGGTCACAAGCCTTTAATAAGGTCTTGTATAATAGTAATAATAATCAGGTACTGGTTTATACCATAATCCAAGTGCAGTGCACAGGCAATTGTGTCTTATGAAATATACCTATATAAAACATATGTCAACCAACAGAATACATAAAGTACAAATAGGACTGACAATACAAGAACGTTTGCAGAAATCAAAATAAATCAAATAGGGAAATCAATGAAAATAATCACTGAATCTGCAAAGGATAACAACACAAATGACGTCACAATATATGAATACAAATTGTGAATAGAACTGAAAGATAGAAAAGAGTAGACCAACAAATTACAAACAACTCAAAACAAAACTAAAGAACAAAGAAATATTACAAAAATAACAATAATTACAGTCTTCACAGCTAACACAAAAGCAACAGTTGTCGCAGCAAATTTTCAATCAAGAAAATTGCACCTATAGAAAACGCCCACAACGGACCCTCTATGACGTGGGATATTCTGTTGTGAGGACGCCGCCCAACCTTAAACACAACCCGCTGACATAGAAACTAACATACTATACAAACAAATAACATGTAAACATAAATATATATAAATTATGTGTATGATAGTATGTGTTGCAAAATAGGCTCAGTTTTACAGTAATGGCAAAGTTATTTTTATGAAAATAAACAAACTGCCACTTTATTCAATTAAACATTCTGGCCTTAAATATTAAAGTTCATATATGGAAAACAAGAAGATCCATCGATGAAAATAGGACTTCTTAGTACACAAATACTGTCTTCCTGTTAACATTGACAAGAATTGATCCAACTGTTCTGTGAAACTCTGTAATGTCTAATGTAAAACTGTCAACAACGCTGGCCTACATACTGCATTCACTTGACAGGTCACGTGACGAAGTGTTGACAAAGAGCAAACCAATACTGCAAGTGTGTCGTATCAGCCACAGGAAACGGTCTGGTATCGGTAATCTGTTGACTTCTGAACTTCTGCGAGGTCAAACCCAGAAAGCTGGTCCACCAGTTGATAAGGTTGATAATGTTGGATTTTTATTCCCGTTAATGATATCCACCAAAAGATAGATATAAGTGGATGGAAGCAGACATCATCATCATCATCAGTTGATAAGATCTCTATGGTGTTGTTTGCTCCACTGTAGTGTATGGAATGTCAACTTGACCTACGCAGTGGTGTGTAGACATGGATTGAGTGTACAATGTGCGAATGATGATAAGGGTTCGTGTTGTTGACAAATGTTCTTTTCTCACACTCATGTATGACTGGAAGTCATCGACACCAACGACTGTGTACCTTTTTCTAAAGTTTAATTGGACGTACACACTCGACAGCACAGATAGTGACAAATCACAGGTTGGCATAATACATCATAGTACAGTGGATAAATGGTCCTGCAATGTTATGTTACATGGGCACTCATGTAGATTAATATTATAATGGACTGTCAGTAGCCACGCCCTCAGCATCGCCCATACATATAAATCATCTGACTTCACTGACTGAGCACGTCAGCTTATAAACAATATTTCAGATGGCTTCTAAACCTAATCTCGTTTAGCGACGATTCTCCCACATAATGTTCAGCACATATTTTTTTTCCATATAATAATATTGAACCGCTAATAACGGGTTCTCATGTGTAGCAGTGATCTCTGGACTAAACAAGCGATAATACGGGCATCCCCTTTCTCTTCTTGAAAGTCGCTACATGTTTTAGTTCCAAGATGGCTTCACTCGTGAACTGTCACTCACGTTTGGATGCAGATAATGAATCTGTCCTAAAGTTAGTCATTCATAAAACATTGCATTGCTCTGTAGATTTGATCATGAACAATTGACTGCATTCTACAGAATATAGTGCTGCTAGGAATCGAAGTCGTTTTCATCGAGTCAAATATATTCTCTTAGACATTCAAATCGTAACTATCGAAAATGGTGGCTTCGATCGAGAGTTCATAAGAGTGTCTTTGATTACCTTGGTAGAGGGAATATGAAACTGCCATTCCTTGGCAAGATGAATAAACACTGGGGTAAAGCATGCACGATAGGTCTAGACGACTATCACTTTCCCCACAAATACTGAGATCACTTTTTCCCGGCGACAGGCCGACATAGGAAAACACACAGTCCCTATCAGGACGAAGCCAAATCACACCACACTCTAGCGACACATCCGCCGAATAGCCTTTGACCTCTCTAGAGACAACAGAACATATAGTTCGACTTAGATATGTAAAGATATACAGATATAAGACAGACTCGTCCTACTCAGACAAACAATACACATAAATTCAGGCCATAGATATTCTGAAGCAAGAACAATCTATTATTACCCAAACAACGAATAAATCGCAGTAAAATGGATTTATCCGCGGAGTTTGATCGAAGAGATGGCACAACTTTCAAGGGAAGTAACTCAATAATGACTTTCCCTTAAGCACAAAAAAATTACCTATGTATAATATTGTAAGATATCAAAGACTGCACGTAACAGATGGTTGGGAACGAGCTGACCGACACGCTGATTTAATTTTAGGTGAAGTTTTAATTATCAGAATAAACGTCCATCACAATATATAAAATTACATCAAACATATACAGATAGTCATAAAAAATCAAAGAATTGCTATAAGGATGATAGACCCACAGTATGATCCTTTCCCTCGATGTTTAGCCCACAGTCCTGTTAGAAGAAAAGATAATAGCCCCAAAGAGTCACGGATACATCTGCGGTAGTCTAATGATTTTCCCTTTTAAAGGTATGAACAGACTTGATATTAGTATGATCTATCCTAAGGAAAAATTATTGTTAGCAACAAAACCTGCATAAAGAACTTGAGACAGCACAATGGGTGCCAAACTACGAGACAACAATAAGAGAGTCACTCAGTCTACTTTCACTCTGCTCTTTCATCAGGGCCCCTGACTTGCATTCTTACCTATTAGCCTGCTGGTGTTCGCCGTCTGGCGCACTGTATGACGCACCGTTTAAATCTGTCTATCTTTTGCTGAAGCGGATTCCCAGCTCTGCAGATCGTGGTTTCATTCACGGGATCCGGGGAGCGTCCACTTCGTGCGATAGTTTCTTTCTTTACAGATTTAAGTTAGTGTCACTTCACTCTGTTCAGGTAAGAATTTGTTTTAAGCGGGCACACAGTGTCAGAATCACGAGGTTTCCCTTAGTTAGGAAGATGACCGGTTGGTACTTCTTTCAATAGACAATTATTGTTAATACCACAGTTCTTCAAAAAAAAATTGTCGGAATGTTACTGATTGTAAATCTTTACTTGCCACACGGGCTGAAATGTACTTGAGTGTTTCTCAGGAAGAATTAAATATGGCGCGATAGGCCCGTTACTTCATTTTACTTTAAAGTTCTTGGAATAGTTGCTCTGTCGCTCTGGATGCCAGCGAAATGACAGACAGCTTTTACTTTAACACCAAGTCTTTAAGAAAAAAATGTTTTAATTCTTCACAGCTATTACTCGTGTACTAAACGCTGGAAAAGTTGGGTCACCCCAGTTTCACTCAACACAGAACTACAGGCGATCGCACAACTTAGAATTATACGCTGATATATATATATTTGAAGTCTAGAAGCTCGGCAAATTTTCGAACAAACTAAGAACTTCGCTATACAGCTTATTCTTTTCACGGGCAACCTGTCTACTGCGAATCTTGAGGACTGAATCAGATAAAGTTTAACACTCTCGTTAATATCTTAAAACCCAGACCAAGGATGCACGCTTTTTCCAAAACCCCGCAATAGCGCCGGTCTCTCCCCTTCTCTTAACACTTCCCATAAACTCAGGCGACTGGCCATAACATGCCAAGAGTGCGTCTTCACACCTTCGTCTAACTATTCTCATTCCTGGGCAATGCATGAGTGCGCCGTTCACACCTACTGCTAAGAAACTGTTCGTAGCGCTACGTGTCAGATGGAAATACCAGACGATATGTCTACCATCATGTGTGACAGAATGAATTCTCACACGTTTACGTCGAGAATCTAGCCCAAGAGCGCCGTGTCATGAGAAAAGTATAGACGCACATGTCTGCTTTCTGTGTCTGACGGAATGCATTCTAACGCTCTTCGTCTCGTGCAGAGACTGACACATTGCGCCATACAATGCGTGGCTAACATGAGCAAAAAACGGTAAAGTCAGAATGGGAAAGTAAATTTTTTCCCAAACGAATGAATGCGAAAAAAACAGGAAAAGGATAAAGACGATAATAAAGTAGAGGACACGGGTAGAAAAGAATATAGAAAATTTATTGATCATAAATCTCTATGCGACACCTAAGCTACTGTATATTGGCACCGTTTTCGACATCCCAAAGCACACTTTCACAGATATAAACAGACAGATCATAGCATTCGTTTTTGGTCGCACAATTTACAGCATTAAACACAAGACAAGAAACACGGAGGAATTGCTCTCCTAGACATAGAAACAAAGATCCAGGCACTCAGAATTAAACAGATAAGCAACATCATCAAACAGCAAGAACAACACACTTCTTCTTCTTCTTTGATCGGCATCGGGGTCTCTTCTGATGACATGGCCAACCCAACTCCAGCGTCTGCCAGCTATGATAGTGTGCATGTCCTCTTGCTTGCTCCGAGTAAGCAGATCTTGGTTGGTGATGGTTTTCGGCCAAAAGATTCGGTGAATTTTTCTTAGGCATGTTGTGTGAAAAGAGGACAATTTCGACATTTCCTTCTCTGTAACTCTCCAGCATTCCGCACCATAGAAAAGCACAGAAAGCACACAGCTCTGATATAATCTTAATTTTGTGCTTGTGCTGTATTGAGAGGACTTCCAGATGTTGTTTAGACTAAAAAAGGCTGTTCTTGCCTTATTCATTCTGATGTTGATGTCTTTGCCTGCCCCGCCGTCTGGTGTTACTATGCATCCTAGGTATGTGAAGGTGTCTGTCTGTACCAGTTGCTGAATCCTTATTAATATGGGCTAACACACACTAGCTCATTATTACATGGGACTCAGACTTTCCAAACTGAGATCACTGAACAATGCAATCCCCCATCACTTCTGCCCAATGCCCTCGTTTTATAAGACATGCATACAAGCCATCCAAGGACATGAAAAATGAATTCACCACAAAACAAATGCAATATATAAACATTTAGTTAAACTCCAAGCACCACTATTACACCTAAGAATTAAAAGAGGACAGAAATATACTATAATAAATTACCCAGAAACCTTCACTAACTTGCACAACCCACAAATCACTGCTAAAGCAAAAGAGATAATTTTTAGACTAATATACAACAAGACACCCACAACAAAACGAGAAGTCCACAGATCCAACCAAATAACAAAATGTCAGCTATGTAGGGAAAGCATCCAAGAAACAGAAGATCATTTGTTTTTTGAATGCGGTACAATCACACCTACGGGGAGGCTACTGCAGAAAAACATCGATTTACAAACAAAACAAAAATCAGATATCTAAAAAGTAATCATGTTAAACACAGTACCAAAAACAGAAAAAAGCACACACACATTGATCTTGATTATTTTATCAGAATTTCGAAATCAGATTTGGAGTTTCAGGAATTTTGCCATGTTTAATTATCGTATTTTCACCGTTCGTTTTTTTCTACACATTTTTCGCCAGAAAGTTTTATCAATCGCCCCTGAGATGGTACCTCTTCCTTAAAGAGGCAGCCTTGTTTCGTAACATGACCCTTTCTTCCCCCACTATCCCTCCCTCCCTCTCACTACTAACTCATTCTCTGTCTATTCTAACATTTTGTAAGTCCGCTTTCAGCCTTCTATGCCCCTCCCCTCCCCAGTCCCTCTATCCTCTCAAGTACGTAAGCTCGACCTTTTAAACTACTCCTATATTCACGGGAGGTCATGTTGACCACAGTTCTAGACGTCGTTAAAGTGTCAAGATCTGACATTGTCCACTGATCCCTGAGTGTGTTCGTGGAAAGTGTTTGACGCTGATTTTGTACTGCTAATACTTTTAAATTCAGGGGGGGGGGGGGGGGGGAAATATTGGACAGTACGGCGAAGGGAAAATCGCACAGCATTGCCTAAGTTTACATTTTAATTATGAATATATATATATCACACGTTGGCTGTTTAATTATTATGTTAATGAAAGTAGACTTTTGGTAGACATATGTGTGTACGAGTGTATATGACTTTTATCTGTATTTCAATTTGACCTTGTATTTAAATAATGAAAAAAATTAGACAGGCAAATTCTTAAATCCAAGCCTTTAGTTTATACAAAGGTCACTCTCCTACTCCTCCCGCCTTTTTCCCCCCCCCCCCCCCCCAACTGCTAGTTATGTGGTACTCCATCACTTGTGTCTAAATTTTTTATAACTTCCCCACCCCCTTCTTTAACATACATCCTCACCCTCTCCACCCCCCCACACACACCCACACACACACGCTAAAGATGAGGTACTCCATCACCCAATATTTTTATCTTAAGTACACGTGTGAGAGTGTTTGCATGTTTAAAATGTTTCAACCTCCTTTTTGTCATGTCCGCAGAGAGAAACCTGCCGTTAAATTATTATTATTTTATTTTGTATTTATTTATTATTATAATTTTTATAATTTTTACATTTTTAATGCATTTGTACTTTTTTTCCTGCAGAAGTGAACGTGTGTGTGTGTGGGGGTGGGGGGAGGGGTGGGGGAGGGGTACGCAGCTAGTACATGCTAACATATTATTTGAATTATCTTTTCATTTTTAGTTTGGTTGATGTTAAATAAAAAAAAATGTAAGGATGCGCGAAAGAAGGTGTATAAATGTGTGCGTACGCACGAGGGGTAAAAGAAAACAAACAAAACACACAACAAAAAAAGCAAGGGGCATTCATTCAGATTACATTTCAACGTCACGGAGTTTTATCTTATCTGAGCCGGGACCTCAGATCTTGACATCATAAATCAGGGAAATCGAACACCTGCGTTTAGCTGAAGTAAATTTAAGTACCCTTTGATTATTTTCCAAGGAGACGGAAATCTTAACCTTCGTGTGTCTGGTCGCCCAAAGTTTGCACCTGATTGGGTTTACTGGCCACAATAACCGTTGTTCACATTTCTGTGAAGATTTTGGTTATTTACATAAGGAAATTACAATATATCTACATAGTAAATCAACACTATCATTACACAAAAAAATGTGCAATGTATAACGTTAGAGTACAAGAAAGAGTGTGTAAATGAGTGTGTGCAAGGATTGTACAAGGAGTTAATTTTTTTTTTTTTTTTTTTTTTTTTTTTTTTTTTTTGAGTTTTTTTTTTTCCAGCTGCTCATTGTATTTTCATTTTTATACTTCTATTTATTGTATTATTGTCAATTTTTCAATGCATATGTCTTTGTAAATGTCCACGGAATATGAATAAAGATGTTAAATTTTTTTTAAATGTCAGAAAAAACGGGTCGGCGGGGGAAAAAATGTTTGACAGTTTGTATATATATATATATATATATATATATATATATATATATATATATTTGATGTTACATTTAAAAAAAAATGTAAGGATGCGCGAAAGAAGGTGTATAAATGTGTGCGTACGCACGAGGTGTAAAAGAAAACAAACAAAACACACACACAAAAAGCAGGGGCATTCATTCAGATTACATTTCACAGTCCGTCACTGAAACTAATAATCATAAAGTGTTATATATATTCTGCATTTCTGTATGGTGCAGAAACATGGACGATGAATAAGCATTTGGAAGAAAGGATTGAGGCTCTTGAAATGTGGATATATAGAAGAATGGGGCTGTTGTGTGTGTGTGTGTGTGTGTGTGTGTGTGTGCGTGCGTGCGTGTGTGTGTGCGTGCGTGCGTGTGTGTGTGTGTGTGTGTGTGTGTGCGCACCTTGTTGTCAGTGTTGTGCATTCCATTCACAGCACAATAAATAAGGCGTTGTATAGAGAACGACCATTTATTAACTCTAATAGAACACACATGTTGACAAACAAGATGAATATGTACACGATGACAAACATGATAAGGAACGTCTGTTCCCAGCTGAACTGTCACCCAGCACCAACGGTGTAAGAACGTCTGGCTGTTAACGGGTCATGTCGACAACATCCGGTTCGTGCGGTCATCGCACATTACCGCACAAAGCCGATATAGCAGGAACGAAGCTGGCGTTCAGTTCTAAACTTGAACAGGGGCGTATCTCATGGAAAGAGAAGAAAACAAATAAGGAGGTCCTAGAAAATCTAGGTATGAAAAGAGAACTAATGAGAGAGGTCAAAGTTCGACAGCTAAAATACTTTGGCCACATAAAAAGGCATAACACCTTGCAGAAGACCATAATAGAAGGGAGAGTTGAAGGCAAACGTGCAAGGGGAAGACAGCGCTATAAGTGGGAAAATAACATCAAGAGATGGACGGGAAAGAGTCTATCAGAGTGCACCACCAAGACAAGAGACAGAAGACGTTGGAGGTCCATTACAGCCAACCTTCGTTGTGGAGATGGCAACTGATGATGATGATGATGATATATATACAAGGTATTTAAGTTAAAATCATGTGGGTGGTATATAGTATTCGCCAGTGACTTATTCTCTTGGTAACTTTTATATGACATGGTTACGGCAGCTTGAAGACCAATGTTTCCTCAAATAAAAGACGCATTATGACCTGTTTAAATTATTGATAAGAGTGTTAAGTGTCATAATAAAACAATTTTCCATTGGCTGTCAAATTACTGAATACCACATGAAATCTTGTGCTCTGAACCTTTGACATTTGAAATAGTTCCTGCGGGAGCCACGCTGGTGTAACAGTTACTACATTGCGCTGGCGATCATATGTTCAAGGTTCAAGCCCGGGCGTGTGCATTCGAAGCAGTGTCATTGACCGGGATTTTGACTGAATAACCTGAACGGCTCCTGAGATAAACCCTCTGTGGTTGGGAAGGAGCGAAGCTCCTGACCGGGTTGGAAGGAAAGTCCACAGGCTCCCCAGCCTCGCAATGACATGTCAATGAGCCGAAGGGCTGAAAGCCCAAGTGCCGCTGGTTAAGAAAAAAAAAAAAAAGAAATAGTCCCTGCATGTGAAATTGTTCGTATTGACCTTGGGTTTTAAGAATATGAGAGTTGGCTTGTGTGTGTATGCAGATGTCAATCATTTACAAATTTTTTTTATTACGAAATATTCATTTTTGTCATACTGTAGACAAATACAGATTAGATGTACATTCTTGTGAAAAGTTGGTGAATTGAAATTTTTTCATGTGTGAAATTGATGTATGAAAATATTTATGTGTCGCAAGACTTAGAGTGATGTTTATTTCCATCATATTTAGTCAAGAATGTTTCCAGCCTCTAGTAGTCCTGTCAGAAATTCATTTTCTTTTCTGTACATGACTTGTGAACTGGTTTGTATTATATTCTATGACATTAAATAAGCTGAATAAATCCTTTTTTTTTTTTAATACCTCAGTAAGGCATGATCTACTTTAAACCAATATTAACCCTTTTTTTATCTTTAGAATTTAGTTTTACTTGATTTATTCCATTTTACTCTATTACTTTATTTAAAATGTTTAACCCTTGATATTTACTTTTTACGTGTGCAAATGAAAATGTGAGTACGTACGAGTGTTTATATGTAATTTAAAATGTACTTTCCATGTATTCCATTTTGTAAAAGGTACATGACTTTGTAAATTGAAAAGAAATGCAAATAAAAGTTAAATTTTTTTTTTTTTTTAATCTGTCGACGCTGGACGGACCAGCTATCGACGGATTGCTCGAGAGTTCACATACAACCGGTGTTTCGCTGAAAACTGAGGAAGTACGGGCAGCGTTGGCGTAGCTGGCGAGTCCTTTTTAGGGCAAATCCTTTTCAGTGATTTATGCTAGCAGGTGGATGTTAGTCCTTTTCAGGACTTTGTATCTTTCAACGCTGATCGGGCTAGCAGTCCTTTTCAGGACTTTTTCATGCTAGCTCAGTGTTTCTCAACCCTGATAGTAGCAACGCCCCCTTTTGACAACTAATATTTTAAACCCCCCACCACCCTTTTAACATCCCTTTGCTCTTTATCGTGCGCGCGCGTGCATACACACATGCACGCACACACACACACACACACACATATATATATATACATATATACATATATTCCACCATACTTTTTAAAAAGCAATGCAGTTAAAGAGTTATCTTTTCTTATAATATAAAGAAAAAGAGAAAGCACATTTTTAAAAGCATAGTTAGGCCTATATTAAATATGACTTTAAGTACGGAATTATATACGCCACAAGTTCATTATCCTTAAATTACAAATTGGCAGAGCAAATGATATAAAATTTGTTCTTACAACTCTATAACTATCATATTCATAATCATATCATTTTAATAGCGCCTAAATGACTGCATATATATCTTCAGATATTAATATTTAAGCCTCTCCTTATGTAACCACTTTAATCATGAAAAAATTGGAAAAATTGTTGGTTGATAATAATGATATAATTATATAAAAAATCACTTACTAATGAAGCTTAATGAGATCCTTGCGCTTGGTGTGACTCAGCCAGTTTTGTAATATTTGTTTCTAAGTTTGTTAAAAGAAGTCTCAAATCTCTCCTGTTTCAAATCTGCAGTCGGTTTCGTTGCTTTCGTAGTAGCAACACTATTGCACTGAACCCCTTCTCCACCAAATACGACGTTGGGAATGCTGTGATTAGCAATTTAGTTTCACGCCAAAGAACGGGATACGCAAGACTCTGCTGGATGCAAAATTTTTGGTAATATGTGTGACTGAATCGTGCTTTTGCCTCGAAGTCATTTGGTAGCTCAATTAATTCTTCTTGTAAATGTTGACTAACTTGTTCCACGTCTGATTCAAACGGATTAATCACCCAATTCCGTATTATTAGTTCTTGCAAGTCTTTAAATCTTATGCTCATATCATTTTTAATAGCGTCCAAATGAGTGCAATAAACCTCTAAATCTGAATCTTTAAGTCTGTCCCCACCTAACTGCAGTAAACATGGAAAATGAGAAAGTTCTCGGCGACTAAGATTATTTTTATATAATGTCAATTTGTTGATGAACCCCATGATAATTCCTTTCACTTTAATCAGACTGATCTCATTTCCTTGTAGCTTAAGAAGAACCTCATTTAACTTTTCAAATATATCTGAAAGATAGGCCACAGATTTGTGGAGTCTGTCACTAAGATGCTTGGCGACTAAATGTTGTCAATGAATAACACAATGAATTGTTAAAACACCTGGTGCCACATTTTTTAAGTAGGCCAGAAACCCACGATGACGACCAACCATAGCTGGTGCTCCGTCTATCGCACATGCGATGACATTGGAAAAAGGAATTTGTTTTACCAACAAAAATGTTTCAAAGATTGATAACCCCTTTGTATCTGCTGTCAGTAGTTTTGCAAATAACATATCCTCTATGATATTTTCATTCTTTATGTATCTCACATATGCGAGCAGCAAAGCTTCGTTATCACGCACGACGCTTTCATCCAACTGTAGTGAACATTCAGTAGACTGCAAATCAGTACACAGCTGATTTTCAACATCGCTTACCATCTCATCTATTCTTCTTGAAACAGTATCATTGCTCAATGGAATAGAAGAAATGATGTCACTTGGATTTCTTTCCATCATTGTGCTAATTACCTCCCGTACAGCTGGTAAAATTAAAGATTCTCCAATGTTGTGAGGTTTACCACATTTCGCAATCATGTGTGCAATTTTGTAAGATACAGTGAGACCTTTATCATTGTGATTATACATTTTTTAAACATGTTAGTGACAGTGTAGCGGCTTTCAAACTTTTGTTTTAAGTCCTGGAAGTAAGAAATATCTTTGCCAACTGTATCTGAGTGTTTCTTGGTAAAATGCTCGTTAAGCCGCGACGGTTTCATTGCTTCGTTAGAAAACACTTGCTGGCACAGCAAACACATTGGTAATTGTTCATTTACGGCTGAAGGTACAAAATCGAATTTCAAATAATCAACTGAATATTGTCGACACTTTCTCTTTACTGCTGACATATTGAAAATTTTAGTATAATATCACTGCACATACATCTACACCTCGTCAAGCCTCAAAACTGACTGAGTTTAATTCTCTACACTCGAAACATCCAAAGATGCATTAAAACTAAGCAACAACTGCCCACAATGTCCCTGTTGCGAGAAGGTATTTACGGACAGAGTAGGGAAGGGGCTGTGATGTGTTCACGGGCTAATCAATGTTTGACGGGAATGTGTTTCCAGAAGAAAATATGTGTCGAGAGTGGAGAGAGAAGGTTAGCTTGGGTGTGTCGAGAGACTTACAATTGTTTCGAGTGTTGAAGGGACATAAATCTCCGCCTACTGTCTTCTGAAAATTGTAACATCCCAGGTACTAAAAATTTGCGTTTGGAATCCTTGAAACACTCCATGGGTCGCAGGGAAAATAAAAACTATCGTGTTACAAGCTATGCGAAGGGGAATATCTTTTGTAATTGTTTCATATTGATTCGTGTAAAAATGTACACAACGCTCCCCTGAATGGAAGTAGCGACCCCTAATCGTTGCGACCCATCAGAACGCCCGTAGAAATCTTGAAAACGCCCCCCAGGGGGCGGTACCGCCCCCGTTGAGAAACACAGCTAGCTGATAGAAGCTAGTAGTCCTTTTCAGGGCTTAGAGTTTATCAACACATCGCCTCAGTTAACAAGAGTTCACTTATTTTTGAATGGCAAATTGCGCTCTGATAACCAAATGACTTATTAAGTCTAGGTTGAAAGGACGTGCCTCGCCACAAGAAGGCAAAACCCGCCACAGCAACAACAAAAAAAAAAACTGTGACAAGGTTTTTTCCAGTTTAGTTGTTGATCTAATGTCATGCCTAAATATTTGGTTGTTCCTACTGTTTTAATTTTGTGCTCTTGGATTTTTATGTCAATTGTTTTATAATTCTACCTCTACTGAATTTCATTTCGACTGTCTTTATAGCGTTTAGTTGGAAGCCCCACGTAGTCATCCCTTCTGCGATCTTGTTAATTTGGGCTTGTAGATCTGTTTATAATCTGGGAAGGATTTTTCCCGTCTTCCAAATATCTGCAAGGGGGTGAAGAAGATATGCAAGAACCTTGTGCTGATGGCACAGGACTGGAAGATTTAGCATAAGTTTGTTGAAGGCCTATGCTCCTTATGCAGTTGAAAGGTGAAAGAAGAATCAGAAGATCGCAACGTTAGAGATATCAGTAAACAAAAAAACAACAACAACAAAATAACAATAAAGGAGCAGACCGTGGAGAAAATGAAAGAAAAAAACATTTTTAGGCATATATATATATGTATATATATATATATATATATATATATAATATATATATATATATATATATATATATATATATGTATATATATATATATATATATATATATATATATACCCTTTAGCTCCCCATGGAGCGTAGGCCTTCATCAAACACATGCCAAGTCTTCCTGTCGCGTGCCAACAGCTCACGTTCTTTATGAATGTCTAACTTTTTTTGTTGCTGTTTTTGTTGTTCTCCGTGTCTCAGAGCCATACAATAGGACTGACTTACCATTTGAGTTGAATATTCTTATTTTCGTGTTGGGCTTGATTTCTCTTGATGTCCATATGTTTCACAATGAAAGCTCCTCTTGCTTATAGTATTCTTATTTTTATATCTTTGTCTGTCCCTCCAAATTTGTCTATATTGTTGCCAAGATATGTGTAAGATTCTACATCTTTTAGTGGTGTTTCTTCAAGTTCAACCTTGTTTTCATTTCTTGAATTTATTTAAATTATCTTTATCTTTTCCGTGTGTATTTTCAGACTCACTTGTTGTGACTTCTCATCAAGTATTTTCATTTTGTCTTGTATCTGATTCTGGTTATGGCACAGAAGAGCCAAGCCATCTGCAAAATCTAGATCATCAAGCTGTTTATTCATATTCTACGGGATACCACATCTATTGCGTGATGTCGATGTATTCTTAACGCAATCCATTGCTAGTAAGAAAAGAAATGGAGACAGAGGCATCCTTGTCGCACTACAGTTCTAATCCCAAACGGTTATGTAAGTTGTCCTTCATGAAGAACTTTGCATGTCATGCCAAATTACTGAATATCACTTGTCATAAGTTGTCTTTATTAAGTTAATGATCTTCAGGGGGACTCCATATTGCCTCATCAATTTCCAAAGATACTGTCAAATGCCTTTTCATAGTCCACAAATCTGACGTATAGCGGTGAATCATCATCACTGATATATATATATATAAAACACATTTGTGAACGATGTAAGTGCTTAGTATAGGCTTCCTGCAATGCAAACTCTATGCTCAGTAAGGAGCAGAAAGAGAAATGAATGAGTGAACACGTGAGCTAGCAGTCAAGAAGTACAGCCTTACTACAAATGTGTAATAATGAATTCAAGAATGAAAGGAGCATCAAAAGTAGCGTGGTTGTAGTAGCACAGAGGTTCTTAACTTTTCTTATGCCGTGGACTCCTTTGATTGTCCAGTGAAGGCTACGGGCCCCTTTGATTGTCCAGTGAAGGCTACGGGCCCCTTTGATTGTCCAGTGAAGGCTACGGAACCCTTCTTAGAAAAAATATAAACATAGAAGCATAATTATAATTTCTGCATACTATTAAAACATTTTGTTACACAAAAAAATGGTTAAACTTATATATAATAGTACCGAAATACAAAAATTATAAATAAATAAATATATAAACAGGATATATTTCTTTAAATGCAAAAATCTATGACATGTTTCTGAGTAAACATTTTGCTGAAAATAAAATTACAAATTTGTAGATTATATACACGGACCCCCTAGAATCAATTCATGAACACCCCACGAGGTCCGTGGACCACAGGTTAAGAAACTCTATAGGAAAAGAATATTTAAAAAAAAAACGAATGAGAAAGTTACATCGTGTATTTTAATATTTTTGTTTAAAGGTGATGGGAGAAGAGCAGGCTAGCATCAATTGAACTTCGTTGTCTCCGCTCGTTCACCATCTTGTTCTACCCTGTTCGACCTAATTGTGGCTTATAATTAATGTATTTAATGTCATTTTATTTTCAGTTTTGTGTTATATTCAAATTCCTATTGTCCGTTGCAATTGATTGCTGTTGATAGTGTCAATTTATATCAGAATTTGATGTTTTCGTGTTTTTTTTTTGTTTTTTTTTTTTGATTTTGTTACTTCATTGTTTTTCCTTATATTATGAGTAGTCCGTATTTTTTTTTTTAATGTGGGTTCCTTACTTTTTAAATGGTGTGTTAGTTTGTGTTTATTAACTATTTTTGGTTTGATTTGTTTTTCTTAAATAATATTACTATTGTTATTATTATTAATAATATTGTCACTGTTATTACGCGTACGTTGAGAGGATCTTTGCTATCCTCAACCAATGTACATGGGATGGGGTGCCAACAGGATATGACGATTTCAGGCACTTGGAATCCTGTGTGTCGGAGTTGGGGACATCCAGATGCTTAGTTTTAGAGGCACCCAGCACCCGATATGTGAACAGGGAGACTGCTGGTTGTACTGGACCTTGACCTTTGTGTCAGTCCCAGAGTCTCCGCACGGCGCTTGCAATGTCGACCCTTTCGACGCTAATTGAGTGTCATTCGCTTTAATCTTCCAAATTTTTACCATTCCTATTTTTAACACACACCTTGCGTGTCCATTTTTCAGGCATCCCTGACGCTCAATGGTGCAGCTGGTGCTCCATTGGTTGGATTATTTATCCTCGGATCATGTTTTACCAGTACGAATTGGCTGGTAAGTATCTGTTATGTCAAGTACACGTCACGGTAAATGTTAGAACCTGGCATTTGTTGTATCCTAACACAAATACAGTGAGGCTTCAACATCCGATGATAATTCGTTCCACACAACCAATTGTATGTTGAAAATGTCGTAAGCCGAAACCTATAATATACTACTCGTCAAAAGTCAAGGGCCACTTAGAAAAACCTTGGTTGAAACCATAAAACAAATCTGATATAAGCGTAATTGGTATCAGTCAAAACGGCATTTATTGAATACCAAATTGACATGTCACGTAAAGAAATGGAAACACACATTCAAACGCAATGAAGCTGTGAAGTGTGTCACCCACCTTTTCAAAAGTCACACAATAGATATTGGACAAATAGACATTTCAAAATCGGGTATGACCACCGTTGGCAGCAAGGCATTCAAGACAGCGTAGACACATCGAGTCCACAAGGGTCAGAAGAGTATCCTGAGGAACAGCTTGCCATTCCTGAAGCAGAAATGCAGTCAGCTGTGCAACATCCATTGGCAGGGGGTGATTTGTTGACAATCTTTGATCAAGGACATCCCAGAGGTGCTCAATCGGAGAAAGGTCAGGTGAATGAGCTGGCCACGCCATCCTGATGATCCCATGTTGCTGAATAAACTCATTCACCACACGAGCTCGATGGGGTCGAGCGTTATCATCTTGGAGGATGGCATTACCACCTATGGCCTCCAGAGCAGGCTGAACAATTGGTCTCAATATTTCGTTCTGGTATCCAAGTTGCCTTGGATGATGTAGAGTGGGGTCCTGTCTGTCTGTAGAAGCCTCCCCAGACCATGACAGAACCCCTACCATAACGATCCACCTCTCGAATTGTGTCATCAGTAAATCGCTCTCCTGGTCGTCTCCAAACTCGAATCCTGCCATCATTGAATGACACAGTGAAGCGAGATTCATCAGTGAAGAGAACTTGACTCCATTGTTGCCTTGTCCATCGGATGTGCTCGCGACACCAAGCAACACGGGCTCTGCGATGAGCAGTAGTAAGAGGGATTCTGACTGCAGGACGTCGAGCAGCCAGTCCAAATTCATGTAAACGTCTGCGAATGGTGCTTTGACTGACATTAACGTTTACAGTTTGTCTCAGCTGACATCTTAGAGTGGAACAAGTCACTGTTCGATGGCGCAGGGCTGACAACAAGAGGTACCGGTCATCATGTCTATTGGTGCATCTAGGGCGACCTGGCCGGTGGCGATCCTCCACACTTCCTGTGACCTGAAATCTCTCCAAAATTCTTTGGATAGTAGAGTGTGACACTGCAAGCCGTCTAGCAACCTCACGAACAGATAAACCACTTTCAACCCACGCTATAGCCCTCATTCTTTGTAAGGTGTCAAGACTTCTCGGTGGCATGGTTTTTGCAAGTGATGAAACTACCCTAAGTCTGCTGATTGTAAAACAAATTAAGAGTGAACTCTGTTCACAAAAGTCGCCATTGCACGTGGAATGTCAATCAGCACGATTACTTCACCTGTTTGGTTGTACAAAAGTTTGAAAAAACAGATTAAAAATGTGAATTTATGGTCAGCAAACCAAATTGCACGTGATCACCATGGTTGTCGGTGAGTTGTTTTTATGCTTAGCGTGCATAGAGACTGTCAGAGGAAGATATTGCACCCATTTTTACTAAAAACTTCCTTCATTTAATCATTCTATGCGCTTATATAAAAGAGTATTGAAAATAATAGGGCGGCCCTTGACTTTTGACGAGTAGTATATATTGATTTCCTGTTGATTGGCGACCCCAAAAATTGAAAATGGCAATTTCCTAATACTCGTGTCTTTTTGCTCAGCACAGAATATGGGTATTTTAGAGTTATCTCCCTTTAAAATCGAACTCTCTTTAAAATCGTATCTGACCCTGAGGACAATAATCCGTTCCAGAGCGTTTCTAATCTATTGAATCCATCGATCGAATTGCAAACTCCGAGCCGAATTGCACAGTATAGTTGTCAATCTGCCATCAATGGTACATATACCTTGTAGCGGTATGGCAGCTTGTGTACCCTGACAATCCCCAGAGCTATGTCAGTGGGAGTTTTACTCCTTGTAGGTTCAACCAAGCTGGACTGGTCTGCGTGGGTAGGTGTCAGACAAAAGCTGGTACCATAGTCCTCCTTGTTAGGGGTTTTAGCACAGGGCCGACACCCCTGTCTATGTAAAAAATCGCACATGTTACGGAAACGGCAACAAATGGAAAAACTTTTATGCGGGACGGACATCCGGAGTCTCAGGCTCGTATGACTGCCAGTGGTGAAAGCCGAAAGGAAGCCATTGGCATGAAAACGGATGCCCTGACCACAAAACACGAAACCAGAATTTGATTTTGGAACGTCAGTACTATGAATGAGGCAGGAAAGCTGAGACAAATCACAGCAGAGATGAGGAACTACAAATTACATATCCTGGGAATAAGCGAGAGCAGATGGACAGGGGCGGGGAGAATAAAAACAGCTACAGGGGAAACAGTACTTTATTCTGGTAGAGAGGATGGTCAGCACAATGAAGGTGTAGCCATTATCCTGAAGAAAGGAATGGAAAGGTCTTTACTGGACTGGAAACCCATCAACAACAGACTGATAAGAACAAGACTGAGAGGGAGATTCACCAACACCACAATTATACAATGCTATGCACCAACAAACGACAGTGATGAAGAGATCAAGGACGAGTTCTATCAACAGGTACAAAAGGAAATGGAAACTGCACCCAGGTACGATCTTATTATAGTAATGGGAGACCTAAATGCGAAAGTTGGAACACACAATAATTATAACGAAAAAGTAATGGGGAAATGCGGCAGTGGAACAGTAAATGAGAATGGGGATAAATTAATAAGCCTCTGCAGTATTAACAACCTGGTCATTGGAGGAACACTTTTTCCACACAAAGAAGTGCACAAGTTAACGTGGGAATCACCAAACGGACGGGACAGAAACCAGATTGATCACATAATGATCAGTGGCAGATGGAAACATGCATTACAAGACGTGAAAATAAGAAGAGGCGCAGATGTGGGAAGTGATCATCACCTAGTAGTAGCAAGACTGAAGGTGAAACTCAGAGCTGCTGGACCAGTTGCAGTCAAATAAAAAAGATACAACATCACGAAACTTAAGGACCCCCTCACCAGAAAAGCTTTCGTGGTCGACGTAAAGAGACGATATCAGATTACCAAAAGCCAGGAAAGAACAGAGACCGATGATGTGGACCAGAAATTCAACACCATCTCAACAATATACAAGGAAAGCAGCAAGTCATGCTTGGAATTCTAGGAAAGAAAGAGCCAAGACTGGATAACACCAGAAACGCTAAACACCATAGCGAAGAGAAAGGAAATGAAAAGAAAGAAAACAGAAGCTAAGTCCCCCAGGTTAAAGGCAATATATAGTGAACAGTATTGTCAGCTGGACAAGGGAGTAAAACGACAAATCCCTGCTCACAGAAGGACATTTCTGGATGACCTTGCAAGACAGGCAGAAGAGGAAGCACTGAGAAATGAACAAAGCACAGTTTATAAAATAACTAAAACTATCAGTGGAAAACGAGGTGCAAACAACATAACGTTAGTAAGAGACAAGCAAGGAAATCTCATCCCTACAGCACAGGGGCAGGAAACAAGATGGGCAGAGCATTTCAGAGAAACACTTAATAAGGAACCACCAGAGACTCAGCTGAATGTTCCTGAGGCTGAAAGTGACTTAGAGGTAAATACAGACATTCCACGAAAAGAAGAAATCATCACAGCCATCAAAGGGCTAAAAAATGGAAAAGCGCCTGGTCACGACAATCTAAATGCTGAGTTATTCAAGGCAGACCCTGAACTAGCAGCAGAACTATTAGAACCACTATTTGCACAAGTCTGGGAAACTGAGACAACGCTACCAGAGTGGAGTAAAGGAATAATTGTCAAATTGCCCAAGAAGGGCGACCTTGCAGACTGCAACAACTGGAGAGTAATAACTCTCCTCTCAGTTCCCAGCAAAATACTAGGCAGGATAATCATCCAGAGAATTTCAAAAGCAGTTGACCATAAACTGAGGAAAGAACAAGCGAGCTTTAGAAAGAACAGAAGATGTGCAGATCATATATTCACCCTCAGGAACATTATAGAGCAGTGCTCAGAATAGCAGAGACAGCTATACATTAACTTTGCCGATTTTGAAAAGCATAAACAAGGACAGCCTATGGAAAATACTGAGGCTTATGGAATTCCCAGTCGCATTGTTTCCATCATAAAAAGCCTCTATTCTAACTTTACATGCAGTGTTGGATTGAGTAATGTAACTTTCGAAGTGAAAACAGGAGTACGACAGGGATGCCCCTTATCAACAACATTATTTTTGACAGCCATAGAATGGATGATGCGCCAGACAACAGAGAGCAGTCCAAGAGGAATTAGATGGACAACGTTTTCTACACTGGAAGACCTGGAATATGCAGATGACATTGCACTGCTCGCGCATTCACATCAACACATTCAAGAAAAAACCGAAAGACTGAATAAGTATGGCCAGCAACTTGGCCTGAACATCAATCCACTAAATGTGGACAATCCTGAGCCAATAACAGTAATGAACCAGAAGTTAGAACAGACAGATACATTTACTTACCTAGGATGCATAGTAACACCTGACGGCGGAACAAGCAAGGCCATTAACAACAGAATGAATAAAACTAGAACAGCCTTTGCAAGTCTCAACAACATTTGGAAGTCTTCCCAGTACAGCACAAACACCATATTAAGACTGTATGAGAGCTGTGTACTTTCTGTGCTTCTCTATGGTGCGGAATGCTGAAGAGTATCAGAGAAGGAAATATCGAAACTGTCCTCCTTCCACACATTCTGCCTAAGGAAAATTCTCCGAATTTTTTGACCAAACACCATCAGCAACCAAGAACTACTTATTCGGAGTAACCAGGAGGACATGCACACCATCATAGCTGGTAGACGCTGGAGTTGGGTTGGCCACGTCCTTAGAAGGGACTCTGATACCATCACAAAAACAGCTATGCTATGGACCCCCGAGGGAAAGCGAAAGAGAGGCCGACCAAAAACAACTTGGTGGAGAACTGTGGAAGCCGAGATGCAAAGAATGAACCAGAGTTGGGGCACTGTACGAAGGATGGCCGCCGACCGAGCAAAGTGGAACCAATTTGTTGCTGCCATACAAGACGCCACCAGGCGTGATGGCCACCGGCTGCTTTGGTGGTTGGCGGTTATGGATGAAAGAAGAAGAAGTTGTCAATCACCGATGAATTTGACATTCATAAATGCATCTTGGGCAGGAAGGGACATAACTGCACGTGAATATTCACTTCGGAGCAAAAAGCCACGAGTATTAGGAAATTACCAAAAAATCGTAAAAAAGGTTAGCATTTAACATTAGACTTGAAGTGCAGGGCTGGTGATATCGATGGTGGCGTGGTGGTGGTGTAGGTGGATCAGGCGTCAGGTGTCTTTTCAATCTTTTATCTTTTGCTGCTACGTACAAAGAAACTGTCCAAAGCCATGGACTTTTGACGATCTTTTTGCAGCTTCCTAGAGTGAGAAATAACTTCATCTTTTAATTTACACATCAGACGCTCAGCGTTGTCAATTGTGGTTTTTTTTAAACCACTTCTCTTAGATTATTCCTATAAAAAAAAGTATAGTCATTTGCTAACACTTTTTGGGTGAAAGTATGAGTGTTGTTTCGTGCGTTGATTGGCCAAGACTCCAACCTCGCGTCTGAAAATTTGCACCCATATATCCTTCCTATCTGTATTGGAAAGCCATCGGCTCCTGGAAATATCATTGGCCCTTAAAATTAAAGCTCTTACGGAAGGTTAATCAGACTGAGGATATAGGGGGGTAGTCGCTCTCCAGACACTACACGCAACTATGGAATATTAGACCCGGAACAACCAAGATATTTTATACAACAGTAGAAGACTTGGTTTCTTCTTCCTCGTTCGTCCTGAAAAGGACGTTGGTTGCGCTGTGTCTGTTTACAGCGGACCTGCGATATCTGCGCCTTTCGGCCGGCACATCTGACTTCAGCATGGCATTTTTTTGGGACCGGGTTTGCCTTCCCTCTTCGATCCCTACTCTCTCAGCCAGACTGCAGTGATGCAGCCTGTTTCCAGGACCACCACATGGAGGTGGTGTAGGGTCTTGGTCAGCTCTGGTTCGCTGACCCTGACGCAAGCAGTCAAGCTATGTGTCGCTGACTGCATTCTCTATTGCTGCGTCTTTGGGTCCCAGACCTGGTTTCAAGGCACGGAGAAGACCAAGAAGCAAATGGAAAGAAACGATTACAGACACCCTAGAACAACACGAGCTCACAGTAAATATTGTGATATACCTTGTATTGTATTTGGCTCAGTAGACACGGGCCTAGGGCTTTAGGCTTACAGGAGCCCTGAGAAAAAAGCAATGACGCACAGATCTCTACTGCAACGGCACGTGCACGATAGTACGCTCGTGCGTACAGGGTAATAGTATCTGTACAACAATTAGTTTATTACTTACTTCCACCCTCGCTTTTTTTTTTTTTTTTTTTTTGTTAATTAAATTTTCTTTACAGGGCTTACTGCCTTTAACAAAATCTAGGGGTTGTAACGAACATTTTATTTTCTTTAAAAAAAAATAATAATACAGGGATACCTCGACTTTCGTCGCTTCGAGTTTCGTCACTTCGCTCTTTCGTCGGTTGTCAATTATAACCACGTTTCCATATTTCGTCGCTCGTTTCGCTCTTTCGTCGCATTTCGTCACAACCGCGCGTCATCTTGTTTCTTTCGTCTTTCAGTCTTTGAACAGAAGTCGTTCGGTGTGCACTGTTTTTTTTAAGTTGTCCGCATTGAATCTCTTATATTTGTGATTAAACATATTAATGCTACTTATTGTTGTGATTAAAATAACAGTATAAAACTATTCATGATTATAAGACACGTGTACAGTATTCATACAGTACTTTTTTATGTTTAGGCCCTATACTACTTATTTTTGTGCTGTAATATATTCATAATGTGTCCTAGGTGTACTGACAAAGTTATTTTTTTGTAGAGGGCGCAATTGCATACTGGGAAAGGGTGGATCCGAATTTCGACAGAAGTTCATCTGATTTTCTAAGTCTAGAATCCCCCTAAATCACCAACATTCAAAACTGTACATACCGTACTGTTTATATATTCATCGTCTACTTGCTCAAGAATGATTTTAAGCTAAGATGTTATTTACGTATTTTTTATTTATTACTGTATTTTCTTTATTCTTATGTTTATTTCTGTTTATTTAGGTGTTGTGCGTGTTCACAAGTGATATATAGTTAGTTATTTACGTTTTTTGGCGGCCCTAATGCATTTGTAAGCTAAATAAAGGCTATGATTCGACTTTCGTCGATATTCGACTTTCGTCAGTGCTCTGGTCCCTAACCAGTCGAAAGAGTGAGGTATGCCTGTATACATTAATAAACACATTTATCTGAAATCCATTATTTATTTTTCTAGTTTCATCATTTAGAAGATTGAAGAGGGGCCCCAAAATATCTTAATAGCCTAGGTAGAGGCGTCCCTAAAGTATTTAGCACCTGGGACGGATCCTAACTTTGGCACCCCTTCACCCATTAAAAAAGACACACTTACAAGTACATTTTAAACAGTAAATACTATCATAATAGTATCCGGTGGCACCCACTTCCTGGATGTCACCCGGGGAGGACGGCCCCCCTCCAACCCCCCTTAGTACGCCACTGAGCCTAGGGCCTCCAGAGTTCTTAATCGGGCCCTGATTTGGACGAAGAACTTCAAATCCCCACAATGCTATACGGCAAAAGTTAACCGAAAAAAGTAAGTAACTTCTTCTTCTTCCTCGTTCGTCCTGAAAAGGACGTTGGTTGCGTTGTGTCCGTTTACAGCGAAGCTGCGATATCTGCACCTTTCGGCCGACACATCCGACTTCAGCACGGCATTTTTTGGGACCGGGTTTGCCTTCCCACTTCGATCCCTACTCTCTCAGCCAGACTGCAGTGATGCAGCCTGTTTCCAGGACCACCACTTGGAGGTGGAGTATATAATAACACATAAGGAGGTGGAGTAGGGTCTTGGTCAGCTCTGGTTCGCTGACCCTGACGCAAGCAGTCAATCTATGGGTCGCTTACTGCATTCTCTTTTTGCTGCATCTTTAGGTCCCAAGTAAGTAACTAAGGAATGAGATTAACGCCGTGTGTAGTTTCCGGTGGCTTCTTGGAAGACAAATAAAGAATTTGATTATTGTGTCATCAAGCATGTCGTAAGAGGCGACTAATATGAGATTGTGCATGGGTTTGGTTTAGTTGTTGGACCATGCAACTGAAAACCGATGTTTGTCGTGTGCATGGAGCTTGGAACATCATTATTTAAAACAAATTGCTACTGACAAATATATGGCTGAGGAAAGGTATTTCAACGAAACATCTCATTTATTTTACTGTGCAATGTTTACTCGTGTGTTACCAACACATAACAGGGCAGCAAAGAACAGTTAACACTGTACCCTAAAAGCATGTCGTATAAGACGTTTAAGGAAAACTCGGCACGGGATAAGCTCCCCGTCCTACAATATTTAAAGTTAAAAAAAAATCTTTGAGCGCCTTGTTCACTAGGTTTCTGATGACCAAGGGAGCTGAAACTTTGCACACGACCCTCATCGTGGTACATTTTAAGCTATCAAGATTTGAAGGAACATTGAGTGACCTTTCCGGGGTCTGCCATAAACATTTTTAAAGCGCATTTTAAAATAAACGTGTGTGGCCTAAAACTTGCTTTTAAATTAGAGCACAATTTAACAAGCTTTTATATAAAGCCCTTTGTGAAGTAAATATCAAAAGAAGGGTAGTGCTACAGTGGATACCATCGCACTGTGGCATACCAGGAAATGAGAGAGCAGATACGTTAGCAAAAGAGGGAGCAACACGGGAACAAAAAGAACAAACAATCACCTTCCAGGAAAAGAAGACCCTTATCAAGGCCATCAGGAAAATTGACCAACAAAGAGACAACTATCACTATCTTGATCGAGCAAAACAGGTGACCCTGTTCCGTATTAGAACAGGACATAACAGACTGAACAGTCACTTATGTGTACAGACTGAGATTGGTCCCATCACCCCTATGTACGTGTGGACAGGCAGCACAGACAGCCGAACATATCCTGCAAGACTGCTACATGCTTAGTCAATTGCGGACCGAACATTGGCCCACAGAGACGCACATCCACACAAAGCTGTTTGGGAGTCTTGACGAACTTTCAACCACAGCAACATACATCCAGAGAACCGGACTTCTTGTGTAGACATTACTAAACAACAGCGAACGAGAAGAAGAAGAAGACTTCACACACACACACACACACACGCGCACACGCACACACACACACACACACGCGCACACGCACACACACACGCACACCCACACCCCCACCCACCCACACCCACCCACCCACACACACACACACACACACAAATCAAAACAGTGGTTGGGTTAGAGTTTCGGTTATTGTTAGAGGCTATTTTAGGCGAAGAGCTACGGTGGACGTAGGCTACTGCTATCCACTCGGGCGGAGTCCGTCTACTATTCTATAACTGTAATGTGAAATGAGTTAACAGGAACCGTATCTCCAACTAGAGAACCAGCGTAGAAATGTCTTATCTTTAATTTATTTTTTTCCTCAGGGCGCACTTGGAGGTGCCGCATTAGGCCTTGGAATCTCCCTGTGGTTGAGTATTGGTGCTTATATTTCGAAACCACTAAACTTCAAACTACCAACCACAACAGCTGGGTGTAACAGCACTAATGAGACAGCTCAGTTTTCGTTGGTTGACGCTGTTGAATATGTAAATTTTAGCTTCCCAAGCACCAATCAACTGTGAGTATGTAATGTTGTTGCTTAAAATGAAGCACTGTAGCATTTGTTCGGTGGAGTCAGTATGTGCGAGGTGCAGTTAATAAAACTTTAAACCAGGGGTGCACGCACCCCCTGGGGGTGTGAGACCCACCCTCTGGGGTGCGAGACATGCAGATATTGTAGAAAGCGAATCGTCATAAACACTATATAATGTACAGAACTCAGATGTATTTGTGTAAAATAGAACATTGACAACCTGAATTAGATACTGAACGTTAGTCACATGGTGTAAATAACATTTTTTCAAACCATTCTTTTCTGGCATTTTTCGCTAGCCTGAAAATAATGGGATGCGAGGCTTCTAAAGATGCTCTAAAGAGGTGCAAGGCTTCATAAGGTGCTGTAATGCGGTGCAAGGCTGCATTAGGTGTTGTAATGGGGTACAAGGCTCCATAAGGTGCTGTAATGGGGTGCAAGGCTCCATAAGGTGCTGTAATGGGGTGCAAGGCTCCATAAGGTGCTGTAATGGGGCGCAAGGCTCCATAAGGTGCTGTAATGGGGTGCAAGGCTTCATAAGGTGCTGTAATGGGGTGCAAGGCTCCATAAGGTGCTGTAATGGGGTGAAAGGCTCCATAAGGTGTTGTAATGGGGTGCAAGGCTCCATAAGGTGCTGTAATGGGGTACAAAGCTCCATAAGGTGCTGTAATAGGGTACAAGACTTCATAAGGTGCTGTAATGGGGTGCCGGACATACAAAAGGTCAAGAAACACTGCTTTAAACAATGTATAAGTTGAATTCTTTAAGTTAACTTCCCGTGTGTTCAGGATAGAAGGCAAGTCACTACATGTATCATCATCATTCACCCTTCAGTTCCCCAAGGAGCATAGGCTTTCAACAATCTTATGCCAATTTTTCCTGCCCTGTGCCATCAGCTCAAGGTGTTTCCACGTCTTATGTATCCTTCTCATAACTCCAGCTCTGTTCTCCATGTGTTCCTTAGTTTCCCTATACCTCTCTTATCCTAGGCATTCCAGAACAAGGATTACCTTGTAATGCTATCAACAGTTTCCTCAATGTGCGTCCTATCTATCTCCATCGTCTTCTCATTTCTTGTTCCACTTGGGATTTGTCTAGTTCTTGTCATCAGTTCCACATTGGTGATCTTGTCATCAGTTCGACATTGGTGATCTTGTCATCAGTTCCACATTGGTGATCTTGTCATCAGTTCGACATTGGTGATCTTGTCATCAGTTCCACATTGGTGATCTTGTCGTCAGTTCCACATTGGTGATCTTGCCGTCAGTTCCACATTGGTGATCTTGTCATCAGTTCCACATTGGTGATCTTGTCATCAGTTCCACACTGGTGATCTTGTCATCAGTTCCACATTGGTGATCTTGTCATCAGTTCCACATTGGTGATCTTGTCGTCAGTTCCACATTGGTGATCTTGTCATCAGTTCCACATTGGTGATCTTGTCATCAGTTCCACATTGGTGATCTTGTCATCAGTTCCACATTGGTGATCTTGTCATCAGTTCCACATTGGTGATCTTGTCATATCACTGCACGCCTTCTATTCTACTCAAGCACCAGTTATGAAAGTTCGGTAGAATGAAGAAAAAAAAAATTTACAAAAACACGCAAATAGTAATACTTCTTACAAAGAGAAAGGACAAGAAAAACCTACATTGCGGCCACAAGGCCTTCGTCAGGGACAGACAAACAAGAGATAGGAGGGAAAGAAAGTAAGAATTAAGTGGAGAACATGAAACTACAGAAATAAGAGAAAGATACTCCCTTATTGTGTTATGAAAGTTCATAGTTTTTTGGTTATTGTTTTTATCCATGATTAAGAGCCATACAATAGGACTGTCAGAACAAATGTGTAGACGATGTCCCCAGTTGTCAGGAACACTTATCGTGGATAACACTTTACTATGGTTGCACCACTGCCGTGTGGATTTATAATAACAATAATAAGCTCACTCCTCTGGGAGTATGACCACACAACAACAGCTGACATAAGTAATCAACACCTTTAACAGGAATTTCCCTTTATTACTAAGCACAACACACTCAGGCCTCACACGGCCGACAAACGCATGAAATACAATATAATAATGACATGCCAATGTAACTTGCCTTAACAGCTTAATCTATCAGCATCATACACCACAGTACGGCTTAGCTGAACAAACACTGCAATGACTATCGCTCACCATGCGGCAAAACTTATAAATCTACGGCCTTTAACAAATACAATCTAGACACTACACTGTACTAGAATAACAACTTAATAATCCATCAGACCCAGAATATGGCAAGCACTTATAACAAATAGTTCATAACATGAACTTCACAGCTAACTTGCTGGCAAAACGAAATATCTACGTCCGACCCGGACGCTGGCTAGATTCTGACTGACTACCTTCGCGCCTGATTTCACGGCTTCCGGTAGTCACCTGACTTGCCGGTTTTGCTATACCCGGCGTTGCCCGGCTGACTTTTCGTACAACAGATGCACTGCGAAATAGCGCCGTGACAAGGACTCACTTGATATTTGAATTGAAGATTCTGACTTTTGTGCTGAACTTAAACAATAATGAGTGCATTGTAAATCTTTGGTTGAAGTACAAAACAGGCTGCACATGTCGGATTTAGCCCAAACGGCTTTCGACATGTCAACAGAACTCCCTATTCACAACAACCCCACTTTGTTTTCCATTGGGTCAAAATTATTTTGGAAAAACCTCAACAGAGGGTTGTGGTTGGAGCAAGATTATCATCAGCCCTTATTGTTGTGAAACTTTAAGCGACTAATTGTTTGTAAAAAGAAAACAAACTGCTCGTAACAACGTTACAATTAGCAGTTTAAAATTAGAATTCAGAGTTAGGCTTAGAATACACCGACACGCACAAAATTGCTCTCTAACCGGCCGATGTATCGATAGCCATTAGCGCTAAATCTGGCATCTCCTCCTTCTGTGTAATTGAGCAAAACCTTTAAATACAATTTTACATGACAACGTTTCCGCAGTTTCAGCATCTAATAGTTGCCATTGTTTAGTTTCATGTATTTTGTATTGTAACTTTGTGGCCGTACAGCGGATGTGTAATAATTGAGAGAGAGTTGTATTCTCGTATAGTTCGTTTCACTACCCGACAGTAGGCAGTCAGTCTGATCATGTAGAGTTAATCTTTACCAGTTAATGATTCTCCACTGTTTTGACGAATACATAGGATGATGATGATGAATTACATTCAGATGTATCGACTTCACGCTAACATCAGCTAAACCAAATCAAGCTTTATTTACATGAGTCAAATTCAATCCAACATTGGATGGCCGACCTTCACTTGGTGGCACCTTTTTACTAAAATGACTGCTGTACAAAATGATACTGGCATTTTTCCTTTCTCTCCTTTATATCGTCGGTCACTACTTCTTGCTTTACTGCTGTTATGTCATTGGTTAGACTCTGTTCGAGTATCTTGGGGTATCTAATTTTAGACTGGTCTAATACCAGGGCTGACAGTTTATACCAAGTCTCTGACTCTTAATATTCTCTAATAATAATAGCCCCTTCAGTCATAACTGACTATGGGAATGCGCCCCTGAGGTGACAGCCCTCAGCTCCTTATTTTCCTGGTGCTCCTTTCGACGTTTTCTCCCCTCCTCTGCTTGTTGTGTGAGCCTCTCTTCGCCCAATCTGAGTGTCGTAAAAATTTTACATCTGTATGACACCACGCTCAAAAACTAGCTATAATATTTGAATCTAAAATTAACTATAGTATTTAAAGCAGTCTAAGAACCGAGTCAAATCTACCGCCAAAAATTTATCTACTGTATTTGAATTTGTCTAGAAACCAAGTCAAAAGTTACCGCCCACCAAAATTTATCTAAGAGCATAGTACAAATTTAACAACCAATCATAGTGCTTCTTTTTTTTTGGGTAGTGATAAAGAAATCTTTTGACTTGGTGACAATACCTATTTTGTGTTTTTGACCGAAAGAAGATATTTTATTTCTTAACAAATAAAGATAATTAAGTTGAAAGAGATATCCCGAATTATAGCGCTGATATGGCTTAACACATAAGCATAAAGATTCTCTCATATTAAAATTTTATTCACTTAGTTTTGTTTATCATATCAGGGTAATGCCAAAATTAATTACTCAAAAATTACCCAGATTGAAATGCACAGGAATAACTAAGGGAAAACCATATAGAACGATAGAAAGCAATTGGCCGTTTAGTTATCACTTTTGATAATTGAAATCGGTCCATTAATAACTGTAATATAAAATATTAAAATTTAGTCAGATTATACAAGCAAGCTGAGGAACGCCTAAGTCATAATTCTTTAGAAGACTTTTTTGACTGTGTTTCCGATTGGGCAGGGGTAGTTCTATAAACAGTAACAAAGTAGTAAGATCGAGGCCATTCAATTCAAAAATCTGCACCGAGCTGACAGCATTGGAAAGACAGAAAGATCAAGTCTTTGCCTTCTGATCTGAGAGCAGTTCTAAGATCCCTTAGAAGGTCAGTTCAGCTTGTGTGTGTGTGAATATATTTACCTGAGGGTTATGTCACGTCAGTACCTCGTGGCTGCATTCACTTGAGAGGAAGTTTGTGGGTGATGAGAGCTCCTCGGATAACTGGAGTCAGATCCCATCTTCTCAGTCAGGAGCTACAAAGTTTGTGGTCCTGCAGTGGTGTATGAAAATCAGCAGCAACATCATAAGATAAGTCCTTTATAAAGGCCCGTGACAATTCATCCACCAATTCACCAAATAGTAACCATACTAGGTTTACAACCCTTTTTAGGATGAATAGATAAGACCTCCCAAATAAATAAAGAACACTTACAAGCCAGTGTTAGCAGATGTTAACCATCAGACGAACAGAGATTGTGTATTCCTATGACAATCTACCTAATGGAAAGGATTTTCCAATATATTTATTTTGATGTGTAAATATCATTTTATTGCTTTTGAGTATTCCTGGCCTGTAAAGATTGAGGTTCAGGACAATTAAATTGTACATAAAATTTCATACAGTCTTGCTTAATACTTTTATTAAAGTTAAAGTTCTGTTGTGAAATTAATAACTGTTATATTAGATAAATTACCCTAGACGTAGCCAAATAAAATAACAAAGTTAATCATTTACCAAATTGGGATCTCAAGAGGTAGCAGTTAGGGACTAGAGTACATCATCATCTTCTCTGAGAACTTACATAGCTTGACCCCACTTTGATGTCTATACACCCTGGCTCTTTTCAGAGAAGGGGGTATTACTTATAAGACCAGTCTCTTATCTGGCACTATCCTGGTATCATCTGATACACCTATTTGTCCAGGATATCCCATATTTTAGTAACATCAAAACCTCTTATGACACTGAGGTGGCGCCGTAAATAGCAACGCCACTTAGTGCGATCGGCAGCTTCATCCTCCCATATTGCTGGATCCATGTCCAGTGCCCTCATATCTCTCTTGCACACATCTTTGAACCTCAGCTGTGGTCGCCCAACTGTTCTCTTGCCATCTGCTAATTGTCCGTAGAAGATATCTTTTGGGATGCGACCATCTTCCATGCGGCGAACATGGCCAAGCCAGCGAAGTCTGCGCTGTCTAAGCAGTGTATACATACTTTGAAGGCCAGCACGTGACAGCATCTCGACATTTGTCACTTTATCTTTCCATGAGATGCCGAGGATGCGGCGTAGACACCGTAAATGGAAGGTATTGAGCCTTATTTCTTGCTTAGCATAGGTCGTCCAGGTCTCGCTGCTATATAGGAGTGTGCTGGTGACGCAGGCATTATATACCGCAGCTTTGGTCTTCATTGTGAGTTTGGAGTTTCCCCAAACACGCGATGTGAGGCGGGCAAAGGTAGCTGCAGCTTTGCCAATGCGGCTGTCGATTTCTGTATCCAGTGAGAGTTTGTCATTGATGGTAGACCCTAGCTATGTGAAGTGGTGCACCACTGCCAATTCATAGTTATCGATAGTGATAACTGGTGCAGCACCCGCATCCTGACTCAGCACATTTGTTTTCTTTAGACTTATTGTGAGGCCAAAGTCTTGCATGCTTTAGTGAAGCGATTCATCAAGTTCTGAAGCTCCTGTTGGCTTTGAGTGACGACTGCAGCATCATCAGCGAACAACAAGTCTCTTATAGTGACCCTTCTGGTTTTTGTTTTTGCCTTCAGCCTTGAAAGATTGAACAGACGGCCATCTGACCTAGTGTGAAGACATATCCCTTCAGTTGCATCTCTGAATGCATGTTTCAAGAGTAAGGCAAAGAAGATCCCGAAGAGAGTCGGAGCCAGAACACAGCCTTGTTTAACGCCACTTCGTATGTCAAAGGGCTGTGACGTGCTTCCAGCATATTGGACTGTTCCCTTCATGTCGTCATGGAATGACTTTATCATTTCCAGCATTTTAGAAGGGCAGCATATTTTCAGGAGGATTTTGAAGAGTCCATCCCTACTAACCAGGTCAAATACTTTTGTGAGATCTATAAAGGCAATATATAAAGGCCTTATTTGCTCTCTTGATTTTTCCTGAAGCTGGCGGACAGAGAAGATCATGTCTGTTGTTGATCTACCAGCTCGGAATCCACACTGTGACTCTGGATATATGCACTCAGCTAACTTGTGTAGTCGCATTAAGATGACTTTGGCAAAAACCTTACCAACACGTTTTTCTCAGCGGGCAGTCCAGAAACGTGAGCCAGAGAGGGAAGCCGCATATACGCGGGCAGTCATGTTAATGGCGTACTCAGATAGTTTAAGAAATAAATATTTCATGGACAAGAAGTAGTTTGGGAAATGATTAACCCGAATTATTGAACAGTGAGAATTCTTGTCTAGAAGGAGAAACGGTGTGAGTTAGATATTATTCAGAAAGGAAAAGGTACGTAGAGTGATTCATAATACATATGGACAGTAGTCATGTTCTTCAGTGTTGAAAGGGAAAACGACATCCCCGGAGAGGCCCGGTCTACCAATAGATAATATGAATACTGAAAGGATATAAATAACAATAATCTAAGAAAGGGAGAGCGGAGATAGAGACTATAGCACCTGAATGATCACTGATGGTTAAAAGGTCAGAAGGTGTGGATTCGATACTGAACGAGAGAGAGAGAGAGAGAGAGAGAGAGAGAGAGAGAGAGAGAGAGAGAGAGAGAGAGAGAGAGAGAGAGAGAGAGAGAGAGAGAGAGAGATATGAAAGAAAGAACTTACATATATTCTATGATGGACCAAATGTGGAGGTCAGAGCAGACAGCAATGATCTTCTCATATGTAAATAAACACTATTCAAATTACCATGGCGTTATCGCATCACGTGCTGTGTGTGTGTGACTGTTGTGGTATACAGCATATTATAGCTAACCACAGAGGTAAGCGACCTGGCAGAGGGGCGACCGACCCCAACCAGGCGCGTCCACGGGTGGCGGATAGTGGAACGACCTCCAGATATGGTGTGTCAGCTGCGAATTAAGTCAGCATTGCTGGACGAATAAGCAGTCGCGGACCAAACGGCGATGTCCTCCCAGCAGGACGGGGAGGGGTAACAGGTGGCACTGATACCCCCACTGAAATCCCCCACATGTCTTATGACGGGTGCATCAAGCGAGTAAGAGCCGCTATAAGCTCTAGCCACGGGGAAGGTAAACCTCGGTAAACAAACCAACCTGCTGCCTTGCAGCTACCACCGGGAGATGGAAAGGCTATGGGAGACAACCCTGAACAACAAACACAACCCGGCCTGCCGAAGACGGAGTGTGTTAGCTACGGCGCAGACACCGGGAAAAAATTAGGACACACACGCTTTTGCAGTATGCAGTCATGCGACAATCTCGACTTACGTCATGGCGTCGCTCCTATCAGCTACAACCGAGGAGGAGCGGAGCCGGGTCCCTAGCCTCGAAAGGGCCCACCCAAGCAACCGGTGAATTTGCCAACCAAATGGTCGGGGGAAGGCAAAGTAGAGCAACCGACCAACCAACCCACTATCTTACAGTGGCTCAATGGAATGCAGAAGAAGTGAGGAACAAAAAACAGGAGTTACAAGAATTCCTCAGGGAAAATAACATTGATATAATCTGCATCCAAGAAACTCACCTAAAAGATACCCAACGATTCTTCATACGTGGATACGAATCCTTCCGCCAAGACAGGGCAAAAAGAACTAAGGGAGGAATCCTCACGCTGATTAAAACCTCAATCCCAGCAGTAGAGATACACAGATCTGGTGAGGACGAATTTGAATACATAACAGTCCAACTACTGCTGCCCAGTGGAGACTTAATGATCACAAACTGCTACAGCCCTCCAACCACAACTCTGGAGTTATACAAAGTGAAGCTTGCAGCATCAAGAACACCTCATTATGGGCGACTTCAATAGCCACTCACCCAGCTGGGGCTATGAAGCAGCAGATCTGAGAGGAGAAGAGGTGGAAGATTGGATGGTAGAGAATAAACTAATTCTAATAAACCAACCAAAGGATAAGCCCACCTTCTATTCCAGAGTTTGGAAAACAACGAGCACACCAGATCTTGCTATGGCTACAGATGACATACATCGACTCACCACTAGAACAGTAAATAACCAACTGGGGGGAAATGACCATGTACCAGTCACATTACAGATATCTGAGGTAAGAAGTGCAGGACAAATTAATGTCTCCCAGCTGGAATTTCAAAAAAGCAAACTGGGGATTTTTTAAAGAACAAGTCGATAACCTCTGTCAAAACATTACCCACTCAAATAATATCAATAAAAACATTTCCATCATCAGTGAGGCAATCATCCAAGCAGCAAAGAAGTCAATTCCACGAGGTAAACGACGAGACTACAAATCATACTGGAGTGACAATCTGGGAAAGCTCCATAGTGACTTAAATAAAGCACGGGAAACTATGGAGCAAAGTCCCACATTAGAGAACCCCCAGAGACACAACAGCATAAAACAAGCTTTTAATGAACAAAAGAAAGCTGAAATCCAAAGGAGCTGGCACCAGAAGACCAGCAGTCTCAACATGGAAAAGGACTCGAGCAAGCTGTGGAATCTGACAAGAGTACTAAATGAAGAAACAGCAACCAGCTACTGCAAGACTGTCATCAAGGAAAACGGAAAATACCACACAGGAAAGATGGCAGCAAACATCCTGGCAGATTTCTACAAGGAAGAAAGCACCACATCACTTCCACATGCACGTATCCAAGAAGTACGTAAGGAAGTAAAACAAGAGGTAAGCAAACCTGGACAGACATTGTCATATATGATTCATGATATAACCACGGGCGGTCACAATATACATTATATATATATATATATATATATATATATATATATATATATATATATATATATATATATATATATATATATATATATATATATATATATATATATATATATATATATATATATATATATATAATAAATCTTGAGCGTTGTTTTAGGTAAAATACATTTACTTAACGTGTCATAGCAACAAAAACAAAACATAAGAAAGAGAAGACGAAGAAGAAGATAATGGAGAAGAGGAACAAGAAAAAGGGGAAACAGAGGAAGATGAAGGAGGAAGATGAAGAAGGAAGAAGAGAAAGAGAAAACGAAGAAGAAAGAGGAGGAGTGGAAAAAAGGAGAAGAAGAGAAAAAAAAAAGAAAACGAGATGCAGGAGAAGAAGGAAGAGCAGAAGAAGAATATGACGAAGTCAAAGAAAAAAGAATGAGAAGAAAAAGAAGAAAAAGAGAAAGAAGAAGAAAGGAAAAAGAAGGTGGAATAGAAGAAGAAGAAGCAGAAGGAGGAGAAGAAAAGGGAGTGAAACAGAAGAAGGAGTAGGAGAAGGAGGGGAGGAAAAGGAAAAGAAAAAGAGGATGAAAAGAAGGAAGAGGATAAAGAGAAGAAGGTTAAAGAGAAAAAAGAAAACTGAATAAGAAGGAGGAGAAATATCAGAGAGAAGAAGAAAAAATATAAGAAGAAGAAAATATAGAAGAAGGATGAGCAGAAGCAGAAGAAGTAGGAGATGAAAATGAAAAAGAACAAAAAAGAGGAATAGGAGAATAAGTTGGAATAAGGAGAGAGAGAGAAGTATAAAAGAAGTAGAAGGACAAATACGAGAAAGAGGAGAAGAAGATGATGAAGGAGAAGAAGATGATGAAGAAGAAGTAGATAAAGAAGGAGGAAAAGAAGAGGAAGGAGAAGAAGAAGAAGGAGAAGATGATGTACAAGAAGAAGAAGACCAATGAAGAAGAGGTGAGGAGCAGAAGAAGAAAAAGAAGGAGAAGACGAATGGAACCAAACGGAACCCCATCACACAATTAAATGTTAAAAACTCGAGCACCACTAATGTTACTGCGTAATCACGATCCGCCTAAAGTAAGTAACGGATTCGAAATAACTCATTTTCACGCAAATGTTCTTGATAAATCCAAATTCAAAATATAAATGCCAGGACAGTGTACAACGCAAGTTCGTCGCTAACATACTTGGTCACGTGATAAAGTTCAAGGTTAGCCAAAAACACCGGCGATACGCGAAGAAAATGGAACCAGTTGCGTTTTTTTCTACGCAGCGGGAAAAACCTCGCTCGTCTGTCTGCTTTCTCTAAATCCCCACTGTTTCATTTTCCACGCGCGAGATACGCGCAGCAAGAAAACGCTCGTTTGCACCCAGCCTAAACCAAAACACCAAGTTACATCTCCCAAAAGGGGATTTTTGGAGTTACCTCCCTTCCCTCAAAACACTTTTCTGCTCATTTCACTTCCCCTTAACAAAGACATATAGTCTATTAACAACTCTATTTAACTTTCTTAAACCATTTTTCTGTACTCTCTTTCATTCTTAAACAAATTTCATTCTGAATTAAACTTAATTTTCAGTTTCAACAAATGTCTATTTCAGAGAGGGCGTTCACAACGTATATGGTCTCTCGTATCTCTGGTTTTCAGCCATTGGTGTCATCACTTGCGTGGCCACTGGCCTTTTCATAAGCTTGGTAACGGGTACGTTTATAAAATGCCTGTATTGTATTTCATCGACATCCAAAGAGCAGTGAGTTGTCTCATTTGCACCACAAAACTCATCTATTGATAACACAACAAGGCAGTCCTTGTTCTGGAATCCCCAGGGTAAGAAAGGCAGACACATATGGAAAAGAGAACTGGAGACAGCAATGACTATTTTGAGGAAGACGTGGAAAGAACTTGAGCTGATGGCATGAGACAGGTTTGGTTTGAAAGGACTATCCTCATTGCACACGGACTACTCCATCAGTGCTCCGATCTCCTCCCTTAGATCATACAAGGAGGATCTCAGCACAGTGCACGAACTTTGTAGCACAGGCGAGAATCCCAATGTTACACAATCCATAAATATTTTTGTGGTAGGTAGGTTTCTAATTTTTAAATTTTGCCAGGGCAACGGCCTGATAGGACTACGATTTCCAACTGCCGTGGGATTTTTAACGTGCGCAACTTGCATATGGCACCTTCTATTTTTTTGCCCTTATCCGAGAAGGCTAGGCATCCGATCTCACTACCCAGGAGACCAGGGGCAGTATGACATTATTAGCACCACTGGTTCTGAAAAAAATTTTCCATATAGCCTAATATATTCCCTTCAACTGGGAATCAAACCTGGTACCTCTAGAATTTGAGCCGGACGCCTTACCACTTAGCCACTCCGACCCATGTGTTTGTCGTAGGCCTATGCTGCCTGAGAAGCTTAAAGGACAATAGATTGACAACATTTGTTATGGCCAGCTAATCCATCCTGTTAAAAACTTTAAGCCAAGAAACTTCATCAAATGTGAACACAGAAACACACATGGAGAAGAGAAGCGGGGTCAGAAATGAGAGGGATAAAGATGTGAGTGGTGTGGCCGCACCAGGTGGCGTCTTGGGAGAGGGCACCAACTTGTATTTTCTTAAAATTCTTTTCTTTAATTACATTTTAAAAGAACAATGAACACTGGATTGTTTCGGAGTTTAAAATACAAACTATTTTTATATTCAGTCAGTCAATACCCTTTAGCTCCCCAAGGAGCAAAGGCCTTCAACAAACACATGCCAAGTCTTCCTGTCATGTGCCATCTGCTCAAGTTCCTTTCCACGTCTTCCTCGTCATTTTCACTTCTGTATCCAGTTCTCTTCTCCATGTGTTTTTCAATCTACCTCTGCCACTCTTACCCTGTTGTTCCAGATGTCTATATTACTAATTTTGTTTTTCAAAAATTGCTATGTGAGCTCCCATTTGTAAATCAACATGAAATTTTGTTCTTAAATTACCTACTACAAGATTTTTAAAACAAAAGTGTATTATGTTTTTTGTAAAATGTAGTAGGGGTAGGGACCATCACAAGACCTCACACCACCGTGAAAAACCCCTAGGGTCATCTCTGAACACATACACAAAACCAGATCACTGGGTCTTTTATTTTTGGACATGGGTCCTGTGTAGGGTTCCCATAATGTTTTGTTTAAAAACCGGGACATTTCCAAATTGTTACCTAAAAACCCGGGACATTTTGTAAAAAAACGGGACATGTTAAAAATTAAGGTAAAGCACAAATAAATCTATTATATATTATATGTTGCACTTAAAATAAGATACTGGTATTAAAATACACACATTAACTAACACAACTTCCACTTTAAAAAAGAATTCTAAATTACAAACATACTTAATTAGAAAAATCGCACCTTTAAAAAATACACAATAGTCAAGTTTATATTTCAGATTCATCAGAATATTTATCAGATTTATGGGCCTGTTCAAGAAGTTTTTTCTTCTTCTGATATTTGGACATAGAACTCAGCACAAGAGAAATCCTTAAAATGGGTCTTTATAATGGTTAAAGCTTTCACTGTCTCAATTTTAAGTCTGTTTTTTTCATCTGTCCAAAGCGCATTTATTAATGAAAAAACACGTTCAACAGCTGCATTGGATCCTGGCAGTGCCAAACAAAAACTAACTAGGCATTTCAGGTTCTCAGCATTTATATCCTGCTTTGTAAAATGAGCGAACATCTCACACCATTTTCACTGACACTTTGATCCTTCAGTTCACTCCACACATCAAATTTGCTTTCACAATATTTTTTCACACATGCAAACTCATCAAATAAGTCCTCTTCATTCACAGTAAAATTTGGTGACACTGTCTTCATGAATATGTAGCTTTCTTGGATGTTCTTCCAAGTCACAGACTCCTTTCCCTTCAAATTGATCCAATCTATAGACTGAAGAGGCGTAAGAAATGGTATACACTACTCCTGAATATATTTAATGCAGGTGTCATAGAAATCTACTGCATAGCTTTGAAACTTTTCAACTGTTATGTGTCCTTCTTTTTCTAATTCTTGCAACTGATTTCTCACAGTAGTGGTAAGAAACTTTTCTGCCTTCATGTAGTTTAATTTTTCCACCAGTTTGTTTACTTCATCTATCACTTCAATTACTGTTGTCTCTTGCTTTTCAACACTGACTGGTAGGACATTTGTGAATGGAAAGGAAATATGACTTCAATGCAGGGAAAATGTCAATAACTCTCTGGACTGCAGGCAAGAGAGAGAGCAATCTTGTCTTGCTGTTACCCAAAACAGTTTTATATTCTGTATTGGTGAATTCGCAAAATAATTTGAGTTCCTCAACTCGTACACAATAAATGTGGAAATGCTGGTAAATCTTGTTAATTATTAACTGAAGATCAATAGGTAGGAATCCGCAGCAGTCTGCACAGCATTATGTATCACATGTGCAGGACAACCAATACCAATTAAATTGTTCAGTGTTTTCTTGCATTTTGAAGTACAGATTATTCTGTCCCTTTCTCTTCTTTCCACCAAAGTTTGTATTTGTATTATCTGCTGATATAGCAATAACCTTTTTAAGGAGATCTGACTTCTGTAACACTTCCACTGTAACCGGAAATTGATAAAGTAACATCCGTTACCCAAAGATTTTTTTTTCAGGAAGGACCCTTAAAAAGCGGGACATTTGGAATAAATTCGGGACACCGGGACATTTTATCAAAAAACGGGACTGTCCCGGGAAAAACGGGACGAATGGGAACCCTAGTCCTGTGTCTAGGTTGAACGGGGCACATCTCGCCAAAATGAGGCATAATTTAAAATGATAAAAAATGCTGGGTTTTAACTGCTGTTCACCATAAATTTAGTTTAGAAAATCTTCTCTATTTCTTTACTTAAGTCTCAGTTGTTTTGGATCCTTCTTTACCATTCCTCTCCGGGTTGTCTTAAATCTCCCTACTGTTCTTTCCCTGGTGGGTTCCTACGAATAACATATCTAGGTTCAAGAACACCTATAGTAAGTGCATTGGATATGGACAAGGGAGAGATACTGAGGACAATTAATGATCGCCTATTAGAGAAGACACTGCAATCGATGAATCATCAAGGCTACGATTACAGGAGTTTGGCATTAGGTGTAAGACTGGCAGGGACGAATGTATGAGAAGATTCATCCGGCGTATATACAACCAGCGCGCAACAGGAAAATTATCATTTATATCCTTCGACGTTTGCTGAGTGAAGTTCGCTGAGGGAGACTGACCACCTATGGGTTTGCCTGCAGTGCAATGATATCGATTCTCAACAACAATAACATATTTAGTTATAGTGGGTGATTGTTTGCTGAGTAAACTCTACAGTTCTATAAAGAGTTTTATCCCAGAAATGAAATATCCGCTTGCACTTTCTCTTATATAATCTCCAGGTATGTAGGTTATTTCTGGGAAGGTTAAGGCGGCCGGCGTGATGCTGACCACATCACCCCTAGTGTACCGAAGGTCAGGAAAATACTGGCCTAACACCTTATTCCCAATATGCCTCAATAGCCGTGTAACGGGATTCTTGACCTTTTATGTAGGTTATTACCCCCCCCCCCCCCCAGTTCCTGGGGTCTCTGTGGAGACAAAGAAAGAATAGAACTACCACTTCTGTGGGCAATGAGTGGTACGAAGTTGTAGATGAGGCTGACAACATCATCACGTCAACAAACTGCAACAGAAACCACCACTATAAGGGTGCATGAATTCTTTAGTCCAGGCTTCCTGCAAGGGAGCCACCTGTAGAAGTGGTTCCATGCTCCATAGGGAACAGGAAGACTTGGCATGTGTTTGTTGGAAGGCTTATGCTCCTTGGGCGAGCTAAAGGGTATTGATTGATTGCACCTTAAGTTAACAAGCATGGAAAAGGAAAGGTGAAGAATTAGTTTATTATCAGCAACAAGATGTCAGAAAGCCAGTGCAGCGACTGACCAACTGTCACCACTACTCCAACTAAACGAAACTATTGTAGTTATTGTAAAGTATTGAAACTAAACGACAGCTGATAAATAGTATAGTCTTACCAACTCTTTGCTATCAGTGTCAAACATGGACACTGACCAAAGCACAGGAGAGGATATCATGTGGGATGAGATGCTGAAGACAAGACATTAATGTTACCAGGAGAGACAGAATGAGAAATGATGACATCACAAAAATTGTAGTTACTACGCCCTGTATCAATTATATAAAGGCAAAGAAAATTAAGTGGTTTGGCCATCTCATGAGAATGGAGCCCGATAAATTACCACTGCTTGCCTACAACACTAGAAGATCTGGGTTCAGAGCAAGGGAAAGACCAAGAGGCAGATGGATAGACAACATCACAGACATCCTACAACAACATGGGATCATGGCAGCCAAGGACACACGCTTGGTTCGGGAATGCAAACTTCAGCTCTTCACCACGCTGAAATTCACAGCAAAAGTGGACGGAAAAAAGTACAAGTAAAGTAAGAATAGGCATCTGGAAAAAAGTTATCATTGTGATGCAGTGAGCTACAGAAATACTTCATTTTTATTCTCAAGGTCCAACAAAATCAGAAGATGTTGATGAGTCCCTGCAGATTCAGTTTTTCAAGAAGCTCTGCTCTATTTCCTCATGCTGTCAAACATCATCTCCTGGCCAGGTATATTTTTCCTCCTAGTTTTATGCAGGAAAGTCCTGTATCACTTAACGCAAGATGAGTAGTCATTAACACAAGCTGAATAGTCATTAACACAAGCTGAGTGGTCATTAACCCAAGCTGAGAAGTCATACATGCAAGTTGAGTAGTCATTAAGGCAAACTGAGTAGTCATTAATGCAAGCAGAGAAGTCATTAAGGCTAGCTGAGAAGTCATTAACGCAAGCTGAGTAGTAATTAACGCAAGCTGAGTAGTAATTAATGCAAGCTAAGAAGTCATTAACGCAAGCAGAGTAGTTATTATCGCAAGCAGAGTAGTCATTAACGCAAGCTGAGAAGTCATTAACACAAGCTGAGTAGTCCTTAACACAAGTTGAGTATCCAGTAACACAAGCTGAGAAGTCATTAACACAAGCTGAGTATCCATTAACATGAACTGTGTATCCAGTAATACAAGCTGAGTATCCAATAACACGGGTTGAGTATCCAGTGACACGGGCTGAGTATCCAGTAACATGAACTAAGTATTTAATAACACAAGCTGGTTTGGTTTATTTGGTTCTAAGGACTATCTTCATTGCACACCGACAACTCCATCAGTGCTCCGATCTCCTCCCTTAAATCACACAAGGTGGATCTCAGCACAGTGCATGAACTCCATAGCATAGGCCTTAATCCCAACACAGTGTATAGAGAAATCACATTCTATAAATATTTTTTGGTGGGTAGGTTTCTAATTTTAAATTTTTGCCAGGGCAGTGACATTATGGCCTAATCTTTATGATTTGCAACTGCCGAGGGATTTTTAATGTGCACAACTTGCACACAGGACATCCTATTTTTAGCCTTTATTCGAGAAGGCTAGGCATCCAATCTCACTACCCATGAGATCGGGGGGGGAAGAGTATGGCATTATTAGGACCCCCTGGGTCTGAAAAAATTTCCACCCGGTACAAGACAACTCATATAAATTGTTGAGGACTGCTTCATGGTGGGTAATCATCTTGGCTGGTTTATTTTCGATCGGGATGATTGCACCATTTAGCATCCCAACTAGAGACACACTTAGACGTATCACGTATAGAACGATGACGCGAGATACATAGTTATAAAGAGTCTGCTTGTGGCCTTAGTGCCTATCGAACATGTTTTTGAAACATGTGGCTTGGCCACTAAGATATGTGTAGCAATAGTCTGCTGTCGTGAAATATTCTAATCCACATATATAAATTATCAGGTAAATGTAAAGCCTAACAAATAATTTAATAAAAGGAAAGAAGAATGGTAAAGAACAGTGCTGTCACAATGACTGTACTCGAAATCCCCCTTGTGTTCTCCTGCGTCTGCAAATTGTAACGTTTCACGTTGATAGTAAAAGCCTACTGCTTTAATACACGCGTTTCCCAAACACCCTAAAAAAATGTACTCCATTTCTAAGAAAAACCTTGAAATATGCAAGTTGACCTAGATTTAAAATTCCATTCATGTCTTTTTCTACACTATGTTACCAAAAACAAAAGACAGATGGACTAAAGGATAGAGAGAAGGGAGAGGCAGAAAGCAGGGACACAGGCAATACTAACACGAGTCGCGCGATACACAATTGCTGCCATCACGCGTGTAAGGCCACAAGCACTGGCTTTTTTTTAAATCTTCAGTGATAAAAAACACTACCCATACCAGAGTTAGGTTTTAAAACTTACAAAATTCTTATTGGGAAACATGACATTATACTGGTTTACGTTTGAAAACATTACAGTACCCAGACACCACATCGTTTTCGAAGTAAACAGGAGGTAGAAGAAAGTGCATATTTTGAACGCAGCCACTTAGCTCTTTTAAATTTGTATATTTGGGTTCCTTAGGACGTGCTGACAAAGAATATGTTAAACGTTACGCAAATAGTCTAGGAATTACCAAATTATAGCCAAAAGAAAATAGTGAGGGTGTCAGACAACACCAAATTCAGAATCGCTCAGTGACAGATTTTCACCCCACCATTGTACGGGAAATAGGCTGACATGTTACCTCCTATTTGATTGGAGCGCAATAAATGTAAGGCTAAACACGATTAGTCGGACTATAAATACTATCTTGTGTTGTCAGGGGAAACGTGAGAAGGGGTACTTTTTTGAAAAGATGTGTAGACATGGCTTGATTGGTTAGAGCTGCGAATATACTCAATTCAGGGCGTCTGTTCCGGGCCACATCTTGTAATAAACCTACTAAGAAACAGTGCGTTGAGCACCAGGGTATATTTTTTCTAAATAAAAGCCTGGGACATCGGCAGATCGAAGTTGTGCTATATTCATTGCCATTCAACGTCACTGTGTAATATTTCCATGAATTGTGGGACCGTGGTCTTAAAGTTATTGAGCAGCACCTGGTCAGAGCTTTGCTGAATCCAGAGGCGGACAGCATACTCCTTGGTCCATATAGCAACCAGTGAGGTGGCTCCAGAACTCATTAAAGTAATCGAGCAGAGGAGTCTTTTACTGCAGTCATCACGAAAGTTAAGAAAGTGTGGCCATGGAGCTCAACATTATGTACCCCCATCTTAAACTGACATTGTAAAATAAAATTAAGAGGGGAATTTAATTGTTTTAATGCCAGGAACTGAGAACATCTCTAATACTAGTTCCAACAGAAACAAACTATTGAAGTCATGATGACAAATACCAACAGAGCTTGAAAAAACAAAACAAAACCAGTATTACCTCATATTACTACTACACAACTGACACACATAGGATACTATTAATAATATATGTCACTACAAGATTCATATTGATAAATTCTGTACATATAACTTGTAATTAAAATTGATTGTGATTCCTGGTTCACTTTGTATTTGAATCAGGACACATATACATTAATGACAGCACTGAATACATATTGATATTTGAAAATTTATCAGTGACTCATTTAAGATATTCTCATAGAGTGTTATCTGTATGTGAGTGTCACAGTGTTGTCAAGTGTGGTGGAATAAATTACATTGTTTATCTGTCTGTTGTTGTTGTGACTTACACTTCAGCATATACATACCCTAGACATTCAACGTAGTCATCACTATATTCCAGAATAATTCTGACTGAGGTAGAAATATGTGGTAGCAAGTAAGGTTATCTATAATACACTACCCTTATTAGATATAGATACCTTCACAGCTGATCTCAGTCAGTACACTAAGTCCCCTATAAATATTTATAACATCCCACTTTACCACATCTGCGTTATGCCCTTGGAGCTGATCGGTAGTGTATTTTAATTGATGTGGTTTTAACCACCCTACAGTGTATTGCAAAGGAGCTTGGGTTCTCAATGTTGCAAAAACTTGGTTTATTGATTTACTTCTTCGGATTCTCAACATCAAGGTTAAAGAATAACGGCAACAGTCCTTCAATACTTGCAACGGAGTTATTAATAAGAAGTATATTTCAGGACCTGAGTGTCCAAAATTGATGCGTTAGTAATATAAATGGCGTGGTAAGCCAAATGAGAATAAAAAATGAATTCAGAATTGATCTAGGCTAGCAAAGCTAGAATGATTGTGCAGACACAAATAAACTGTATGATAATATAATGGAATAATGTCTAACGCTGTGGCCGAGTTATAGAAATCTGTGAAGTCTGATAACTGTAATTATTGCACAAGGGTACGTGCAAGCTTATAAAAATGTTCAAAGTCTATTAACAAAATAACAGTGTGGAGTTACAAGGATTATTGTAAATTGCTGTATTCGATAATAAACGTGAACGGTTGTCGATGATGGCGTTTTCTTCTTGAAGAAGTTTTATCTGTTGCAAGTATTGAAGGACTGTTGCCGTTATTCTTTAACCTTGATGTCGGGAATCCGAAGAAGTAAATCAATAAACCAAGTTTTTGCAACATTGAGAACCCAAGCTCCTAACAAACGAGCTTCCAGCATAAATACACCAGAAAATACTGCTTGTACCCAGTTTAAAACAATGGCTATGAATATACTACAAATACTATTACCACCCAGTGAATGTTAGTTATAAAGAAAGGCATATTAATATATTTTGCTTCCCTGACTGAATTTTCTTAACATTGCAGAATTCAGAAAGTCTGAATGGTCTACCAGAAGAAGACAAGGCATTTAGCAAGAAAAAACAAGCTGACGTCTCCTCCACCAACCTATAGGTTATTAAAAAAAAATTAAAATTGTCTTCTATTCTTTGATTGTGTGATAGACTAAGCAAGAATGATGCTAGCAAGGAAGAGTAGGTCCTGCGAGACCAGCTATAATGATGGCTTCATGTAGGTCCTGCGAGACCAGCTATAATGATGGCTTCATGTAGGTCCTGCGAGACCAGCTACAATGATGGCTTCATGCTCCGTAAACAGAGCAAAGGAAAATAATGATGTATGCAGTACTATATAGCTGTGAGAGCTGGGATAATTTTCAGTTTACCTGTGTGTCAATCAATCAATACCATTTAGCTCCCCAACGAGCATAGGCCTTCAACAAACACATGCCAAGTCTTCCTATCCCGTGCCATCAGCTCAAGTTCTTTCCATGTTTTCCTCATCATTTTCACTTCTGTCTCCAATTCTCTTCTCCATGTGTGTCTCTGCCTCTCGTACCCTGGGGGTTCCAGAACAAGGACTGCCTTGTAATGCTATCCACAGGTTTCCTCAATGTGTGTCCTATCCATCGCCAAAGTCTTCTTTTCATCTCTTGTTCCACTAACACTTGTCTGGTTCTTGAAATCAGTTCCACATTAGTGATTTTATCATACCATTACAATCCTTCTATTCTATGCAAGCATCCATTTATGAAAGTCTGTAGCTTTTTGGTTGATGTTTTTGTTGTTCTCCATGTTTCAGAGCCATACAATAGGACTGACTTGACATCCCGAGTTGAAGATTCTTATTTTTGTGTGGGACTTGATTTCTCTTTATATCCATATATTTCCCAATGCAATGAAAGCTCCTCTTGCTTTTTGTATTCTTACATTGATATCATTGTCTGTCCCTCCAACTTGTCTATATTGCTGCCAAGATTTGTGTATGATTCCATATTCATCTTGTTATTATTTTTTGCATGTATTCTCATTATCTTTGTCTTTTCCCTGTGTATTATCAGACCCAATTGTTGTGACCTCTCATCAAATATTTTCATTTTGTCTTGCATCTGATTACAGTTATGGGACAGAAGAGCCAAATCAAAGCAAAATATTGATCATCAAGCTGTTTATAGTCAGATTCCACTGGATTCCATTTCTGTTGTGTCGATGATGTTTTCATAACCCAATCTATCGCCAACAAGAAAAGAAATGAGAATACCTCTGTGTGCTTCTTCGTATGTGCATCACAGAAATATAAAAAGAGACAACCCCAAGGCGTGTGAACATAAATAAATACACATAAACAGGTAATTGCAGGTAGTTGTGGGGAATAAAGAAGTAGAAAACTAGACAATAGAAAAACAACAAAAGTGATAGGTTTACCAGGGACTCGAACCCAAGACCATCCGAATGGCAACACCGCCTTGCTATGAGAGTGAATTGTGACCAACCGCACTGCCAACTAGGCACCATAAAAAAGGGTTTCGTGGACAGGGGTAATTAGCACGGACCCTCCAACCAAAAAATTTAGAACCGAGGAATGATCCAGATTAAATTATAGACCCAGTGGCATCTATAGCTTTCCTATTTACCGGAATAGGCCTGATTACACAAGACACAGACTGTAAAATTGTGTCTAGTAAATTATAGAATCTTTGAAGGACCGAGGAAGACAGCCGATAGGATAGTCTGGCGGTCTCTCTTCCAAACCTCTACACCTCACGGTAGAAGGGGAAAAAGTAAGTAAGTAAGTAAATTATAGAAGAATGGAAACATGATTCACTCCTTCACTCCCATAGTGAGGTGTTGCCGATCGGATAGCCCTGGGTTCAAGCTCCCTGCATTCCAAAGCAGTCTTTGTTCTGGAACTCCCAGGGAAAGAGAGGCAAACCAAGAAACACATAGAGAAGAGAACTAGAGACAGAAGTGAAAATGATGAGGTAAATGTGGATAGAACTTGAGCTGATGACACGTGACAAGAGGACTTGGTGTTTGTTTGTCGAAGGCCTATGCTCTTTGGAAAGCTAATGGGAACTGATTGATTGATTGCTGAAAATCACTGTTCACCATGATGATTCAAGCATGTGTGTGCAGCTGGGGTTTGAGCGTATTACTTGTTCCCCTGGCCTGATTGTGAACTGGGAATATGCCGAGACACACGACAACACAGTATGTGTGTAACTGTTGGAAATAAATGCGAAAATGAATGTGCATAAGCTGAGTCCTCCAAACTAGGTTCATGATGTAGTGCGAGAGGCCACAATATAAACTATGTTAGAGACTCCACAAATAAAGAAGAACTCGTAAAAGCTCTGACAATCTCCATAAATATATTTGACACTTATACAGATGTGATGAGCATATTAGCAGCATAACAATTACCATTCAACTAGCTCCCTGGGAAGCATAGGCCTTCAATAAATTCATGACAAACTTTCATGTCCCATGCCATCCATTCAAGTTCTTCCCATGTTCCCCTTTATCCCCTTTTATGTCTGTCTCCAATGCTCTTCTCCATATGTTTTTTGGTTTCACCCTCACAAGTTTGTTGATGGCCTATGCTTCTTAGGGAGTTGAAAGAGGAAGATGAAGAAGAAATACACGAGAAGAGAACTCAACACAGACATGAAAGGGAAGAAGACATGGAAAAATCTTGAGTGAATGGCACAGGACAGGCCCAGTGTGATTTTGTTGACAGCCTATGCTTGAAAGGGAGCTGCAAAGTCATGAATGATGACTGAATGAATCAAGGTCAAGGTTGCAGTCAACAGAAAGATGATTGAAATCTAAGAAATAAATAAAAGGTAAATGTAGTTCTATAGCAGATACTGCCATAGGGGAGTGAAGTGTTAGAGACTTCACTAAACTAGAACCAGCATCGAGAGGTGAGGTGACCAGTTCCCTTCATCGCTCCTTTTCCTTCCCTAACTGAAGTGCGAATTTGGATACCCATTTACAGCTGGGCAGACTGAAGCGTGTCAATACCGTAAATTGAACCTGGCACCTTTGCCACGAGAGACCCGTGCTCTAACCACGTTGTCAATCGGACACTCAAGAAATAGATATGATAATAAAAAAGAAAAAATACCCAGACAGAAGTCGTGAAAGGCAGACAGGAACAAAAAGAACACCTATGTTCCAGACTTTGCGAGACATGGGAAATGACTACAACCTACAAAAGCCAGCTTCAGACCTCACAGATGACGAAGGTGGTTCGCAACCAGACCATATGTTATGGTCTCAAAGCCCGCTCCCTGCAGACCCGATTGGAACTGTCCAAATTACGATGGTTCGGCCATGTCCGCAGAATGGGAGGAGATCGGCTACCACGACAAATATGGGAAACCCACAGCCAGGGCTCCAGACCTCCAGGAAGATCCAGAGTTTGCTGGGAAGACAACATTAGACAATCTCTGAAGGGCCGAGGCCTAAATTGGAACCAGGTCAGGAGGAAGACAGCTGATAGGATAGTAAGGTGCTCTCTATGGCAAACCTCTACACCTCAGGGTAGAAGAGGAATGACTAAGTAAGTAAGTTTGCACCATAAAGATTCCAAGTGGTGAAAAACAGAGGAAGAAACAAATGCAGCATTCACTTTCTATACACGCAATGATAAATGCTAATGTCAACCTACATAACTCACTTCTGGCATAACAAATTTTCTTTAGCAGTTTCTGATCAAAATTCACATGCTCAGTTTATACCTACAGAGTTACTGAAAAGCCCCTTTCTATTTTTAAATGTTATCTGTTCAGGTCATTTGTATATATATGTCTCCATGGTTACTGTGTTTCCTAATAGAGTCACTTGCCCTTGTGCTAACTTCCTCTTCCTGCTTTTCTGGTTCTAAAAACACGGTTGATTAAAACGTGCTGAGTTACATCTAGTGTGTTCAAGCTTATGATTGTGTATCATTATGTGAGAGTGTCTGACAGTCAGCCATGTCTCGTTATGTCTACCAACATTCACTCTACACAACAGTAACTATCACCAACATCATCACTTGTATCTAATGGATATACATAAGACAAACGCCACAACAAGGAACAACAGGTGCCATTTTACTTACAAAATGGTAAAGGTAGTCCCATAGGAGGCACTGCCATAGGGGAGTGAAGTGTTAGAGACTTCACTATACTAGGTCCAGCTTCGAGAGGTGGGGGGTGACCAGTTTCCTTCTTCACTGCCTTTTCCTTCCCTAACTCACGAGCAAAGTCTGGTACTACTCATTTACAGCTAGGCAGACTGGAGCATTTGTTGCTGTTTCCATAACTAATTTGTTTTTTTACATAGACACGAGTGTCGGCCCTGTGCTAAAACCCCCAACCCGGAGGACCAGGGTGCCAACTTTAGTCTGACCCCTACTCGTGCAGACCTGTCCAGCTTGGTAGAAGCTGCCAGCAGTAAAACTCCGGCTGGCATAGCACTGGGGGTTGTCAGGGCGAGAAGTGGAAGCAGTTCGTTGCTGCCCTAACAAGACGCCGCCAGGCATGATGGCCACGGACTGCTTTGACAGTCGGCAGCTAAGGATCAAACAAGACGAGCATGGCGATACAGCAAATAAACCCACCACCTTTGCCATGACAGGCCAGTGCTCTATCCACTCTGTCAATTGGATGCTCTATACTCATCAGTTTTGGGTGTTTTTTTTTTCCTTTCTAAAACAAAATAAAATACAATTTAATATAACCAATAAACTGATGTTACAAAAGACAGCAAAAATTGCCACCCGCTATGAAATAATCTGTTGAACTAATCAGATCTCAAACTGGGCTGTAATTTTAATGTGACATATCACTGTATGTAATAAAATGACAGTTAATTGTCTTTATTTTGACATTTGTTTCATAAAAATTGACTGGATAGAGTGAAGAAATAACTATTTAAAAATAGGAAGTGACTTTTAAATCACCCCCCCCCCCCCCCCCCCCCCCCCCCCCCCCCCCCCCCCCCACCCCCCCCCCCCCCCCCCCCCCCCCCCCCCCCCCCCCCCCCCCCCCCCCCCCCCCCACCCCCCCCCCCCCCCCCCCCCCCCCCCCCACCACCGTACATTCACTCTTCAATTTACAAAAATGAAAAAAATGTACACATTGACAGTCAATATGAATTCTATAATGAAGGATGTGTATTTTAAACATTTGCATACAAATTGTCCTCGATGAAACATCATGGATGGTGCACCACCTACTGTGCCAGCTGTTTCGGTGATGATTTTGTTCTTTTCAGTTCTGGCAAAGGCGCAGGATTCTGGTTTCAAAACAAATATACACTTTAAATAACAATTTATATAAATTATACTTATCTTAAACAAATCATACTATAGACAACTATACATATCTTACACTAATTATCATCATCATCATCAGCTGCCATCTCCACATCGAAGGTCGGCTGCAGTAATCTCCAATGTCTTCTGTCTCATGTCTTGATGGTGCACTCTGATAGGCTCTTTCCTGTCCATCTTCTTCTTTGATCCATAACCACCAACCGTCAAAGCAGTCAGCAGCCTGGTGGCGTCTTGTAGGGCAGCAACAAATTGATTCCACTTTGCTCGGTCGGCGGCCATCCTTCGTACAGTGCCCCAACTGTGGTTCATTCTTTGCATCTCAGCTTCCACAGTTCTCCACCAAGTTGTTTTTGGTCAGCCTCTCTTTCGCTTTCCCTCGGGGGTCCATAGCATAGCTGTTCTTGTGATGGTATCAGGGTCCCTTCTGAGGACGTGGCCAACCCAATTCCAGCGTCTGCCAGCTATGATGGTGTGCATGTCCTCCTGGTTACTCCGAATAAGTAGTTCTTGGTTGCTGATGGTGTTTGGCCAAAAGATTCGGAGAATTTTCCTTAGGCAGATTGTGTGGAAGGAGGACAGTTTCGACATTTCCTTCTCTGTTACTCTCCAACATTCCGCACCATAGAGAAGCACAGAAAGTACACAGCTCTCATACAGTCTTAATTTGGTGTTTGTGCTGTACTAGGAAGACTTCCAAATGTTGTTGAGAACAGCAAAGGCTGTTCTCGCTTTATTCATTCTGTTGTTAATGTCCTTGCTTGTTCCGCCATCAGATGTTACTATGCTTCCTAGGTAAGTAAATGTGTCTGTCTGTTCTAACTTCTGGTTCCTTACTGTTATTGGCTCAGGATTGCCCACATTTAGTGTCATGACCTCTGTCTTCTTCAAATTGATGTTCAGGCCAACCTGCTGGCCACACTTATTCAGTCTATCGGTTTTGTCTTGAATGTGTTGATGTGAATGCGCGAGTAGTGCAATGTCATCTGCATATTCCAAATCTTACAGCGTAGAAAACGTTGTCCATCTAATTCCTCTTGGACTGCCCTCTGTTGTCTGGCGCATCACCCAATCTATGACTGTCAAAAATAATGTTGTTGATTAAGGGGCATCCCTGTCGTACTCCTGTTTTCACTTCGAAAGTTACATTACTCGATCCAACACTGCACGTAAAGTTATAATAGAGGCTTTTTATAATGGAAACAATGCAGCTGGGAATTCCATAAGCCCTCAGAATTTTCCATAGGCTGTCCCTGTGTATGCTGTCGAAAGCCTTTTCAAAATCAACAAAGTTAATGTACAGCTGTCTCTGCCATTCTGAGCACTGCTCTATAATGTTCCTGAGGGCAAATATATGATATGCACATCTTCTGTTCTTTCTGAAGCCCGCTTGTTCTTTCCTCAGTTTGTGGTCAACTGCTTTTGAAATTCTCTTTCCCGTCCATCTCTTGATGTTATTTTCCCACATACTGCACTGTCTTCGTCTTGCACGTTTGCCTTCAGCTCATCCTTCTGTTATGGTCTTCAGTGTCCGGTGTTATGTCTTTTTATATGTCCAAAATATTTTAGCTGTCCAATTTTGATCTCCTTCATTAATTCTCTTTTCATTCCTAGGTTTTCTAGGACCTCTTTAGTTGTTTTCTATATTACACAAATTATACTAACTCTGTTATACACCCCGTTATCCTCACTACAAGTTGTAGTATCCTCTTCAGTCATGACTGACTATGGGAGCATACTCCTGAGGTAATAACCTTTAGCTGGGCGTGAGACTGGGAACATCAAGCAGTTGCCCATGCACCACATCCTCTGGCAGTAGCCAATCCCAACAAGGTTCAATCCCAACAAGGCATGTGTGATATGGTGCTCTTTGAACAACTCTATAGTGAAAGCAGGCCTTCCAAGCATCACTTTCAATGGGCAGAACATTGAAAGACAAGGCAGGCTGAAGTATCTGGGAGTAATGTTTGATCGTGGACTATCATTCAAGTATCATGTCGAACTGATCATACAGAAGTGCAAGTGAGGACTGGCAGCCTTAAAAACAATGGCTGCTGCACGCTTGGAACAGAGACTTCTGTTTCTCCTGTATCATCAGCTCGTGATTTCAGTGATCGAGTATGGGCTAGGAATACTCACGCTGTCAGTGTTACAATGTGAATGACTGGAATGCGTTCAGAATGAAAGGATGCGACTAGTTTTGGGCTGTACGCATGATACCCCCATTGTAACAATGAGATACATGCTCAGATTGCTGTCGATTAGATCCAGATATGCGATGGCACAGGCAAAAGCCCTTATGTGAGTAATCATCGACAAAAGACACCCCCTACATGAGAATGTAGCTGACATCAAAGGAGCAAGAATAAAGAGGGGGATGTCATGGATGGCAGAGGCTACGATTGGTCTGGTGACCAGGGTTGAAAATATATCCAAAGGGGAAGAGTGGAGTAAGTCAGAGGAGAACTGGATAAACTACCAGCAGGTTATCATTAGCCTTGGCAGAGAGTGCAGATCTCACGGCAATGGAAAAGCAGAGCTGGAGATTAATCAGCTGATAAGTGATCATGCTGGGGATGATGATGCCATTGTGTACACCGATGGATCTGTAGTGCGTGGTGAGAAATCAAGATGGGGCTTCTCTATGAAAATAAAGGGCAGGGTCATCGCTGAACAGAGTGGAGCCTACATGACAACAACCTCCAGCATGAGAATGAAGGTAGAGGCAGTTACTGCAGCACTGAGGTGGCTGTCTGAAACTCCATCAACCAGGGCATTTATATTATCAGACTCTCAAGCCATGCTTCGGAAAGTTCAGTACGGATTGCTGCAGCAGGAATGGAATACATCAATAGAATCCTGAAGTCTTCAAGAACTGGTGTGGATCTACTGTCCTGGTCATGCAGTGGTATGTGGCAATGAGAGAGCTTACAGACTGGCCTCGAGAGCACCCATAGTGGGGACACTGGATATAGATAAGGGAGAGATACTAAGGGCAATTAATGATTGCCTGCTGGATAATGACACTGCCATGGATGAATCAACAATGCTGAGACTGTTGGAGTTTGGCATCAAACGTGGGACTAGAAGAAATTGACGTGAGAGAGGATGCATCCGTCGTATGTACAACCAGCGTGCTACAGTTACAACCAGTTTGCTACAGGTACAATTAGCATTCATACTCTTCAACATTTGCCGAGGGATACTGAACACCAATGGGTTTGCCCGGAATGCAGTGAGGTCGGTTCTGATTAACAATAACATTAACAATAACTGGCAGCAGCCAAAACAGTTTGGTACCATAACATCAATGATTGCTATACCTAATATCCGTGTCGGGGCCTCGAAAGAGTCCCGTACGAACTTAGACATGCATCATCACTATCCTGTGTAGTTTCTCAGGGTCTCTGAGAAGACAAAGAGAGAATATGACTACTGGTTCCATCAGGCACGTCGTATGAGACAACTAACGTGACACTGTACATGGGGTCGACAACGTCATAATGTAAAACAAATTGCTAACGACACACCACTGCATATATTTTTATTTTTAATTCAAGGCTTTTTTCATCACTATCAAAACCATCACCTTTCAACTTCCTAAGAAGCATAAGCTTTCAACAATCAAATGCCAAGTCTTGTCCTGTGCCATCAGCTCAAGGTCTTTCCATGTTTTCATATCTGTCGTCAGTTCTCTTTTCATTTTTTTGGATGTGTGCTTTTGTTTTTTAGGGTGTATCTATATGTCCTGAAAGATGCCTATGCGCAAAGGAAACTTATTTCACAAGTTTGAAAGAAGCAATCCACTTTTTTTGGGCATGTTATGAGAAGAGGAAAGCTGGAATATAATGTAACAACAGGTAAGATTGAAGGAAACAGATATAGGGGAAGACAAAGAGAGCAAATACTGGACAGTTTGACATCGTGGTATGGAAAGAAGTCAACAACAGAATTGATAAACTGTACTGGAGACAAGAAGTTGTGGAGAGACATGATCTCCTATGGTACTTGAAGAAGTATCTATATTTCTCATAGAACCATGTCAGTGGGAGTTTCACTCCTGGCAGGTTCTACCAAGCTGGGCAGATCTGCATAAGTAGAGGTCAGACTAAAGCTGGAACCCTGGTCCTCCAGGATGGGGGTTTTAGTAGGTTCTGTGTTAAAAAAAAAAGCAATATGTTACGGAAACATCAACAGATGAAAAAGCTTTGCTGCTGGACGGACATCCAACAGAGATGCAAAGCAAGAACCAGAGCTGAGGCACCACAAGAAAGATGGCTGCCAACCGAGCAAAGTGAAGATAGTTTGTTGCTGCTCTACAAGACGTTCTCATCTTTGTCTCCTGTTTACGACTGACTAACAAATGATAAACTTCAAAACATCCTGGGTTTTTGGTGAATCTACTTCTCTCATCTTTGTCTCCTGTTTACGACTGTGACTAACAAAAAGCAAACTCTAAAACATCCTGAGTTTTTTGGTGTATCTACATTTCTCATCTTCATCTACTATTTATGAATGTGGCTGACAAAAGGTAAACTCTAAAAAAAAACATCCTGGGTTTTTGGTGTATCGTTCAGTTGTAAAACTGACCAGTTACCTACTTTTTTAAAACAATATTTTCAGTCCCATCATATGAAACAATAAATGCTATTTATTATCTTGTTTCAAAGAGCATCCAAAATAAAATACAGAATATTTATTTTAAAAAAAAAAAGACATTAAAATGAAAACTATTATCCCTGATATCCCACCACTGCACCCGCCTTACCGATTTATCATTCCAAAATTCCCTTGTGCACCTAAAATACAGGTCCAAAGTTCCATTATTCACAATGTTCTTCTCTAAGGATAATCCAAGAACAACATATACATTTCATATTATTAAGTATGCACGACTTATCACTCGTGTGAACCATGGGCACAATACGGAACAGCAAAGAATAGGACCACCCTGTGTAGTTCCTGGGGCTTTGAGGAGACAGAGAAAAGATAGAGCCCTTGCTACCACAGGCATGTCGCAACAGACGACTAATGTGAGGTAACTCATGAGGCTGGTAACCTCATTATGTGATGTAGGGAGGGGGGGAGGGGGGGGGGGGGGGGGCTAGCTGCAGTAGATGCACCATAATCCTTAAGAAGAAAAATATGGAGAGAAGAGATCAACCCTCCCAAGCAAGCACGTCACACATGACAATTAAGGAGGGTTATTCCTGGGGCATCATCAAATATACTACTGGACAAAAGTTAAGGGCCGCCATTCAGTTTAGACAAGGTTTATATAATTCTTCCTAAGCAGGGTCGATTTTCCAAATGTCCGGTAGCTTGATATGAGATCATACAGTACTCACCAACTTTGCTGCCCTGGGTCTAAGAATGGTGTCGTATGTCCATGAATGCAACTGATAGGGGGGAAAAAATGGCATAAAAGGTATTAGTAATTGTCAAGGTAGGATTTGAGTCTGGCAGGATGAAGAGCATTGTCGCTAAAAACTTGTGCTCCACTGAGAGCTGTGTTGTGATGACTGTTGAGTTAGGTGAGCATGGGGTGAATTTATAAGATGTTTTCATATTTGTACTTGAAGTGGTGTGACAAGATGACTAATATAGAACTGATGACAAGAACCAGACAAGTGCCAGTGAAATAAGAGATGAGAAGAAGACGCTGGCGATGGATATGACACACACAATGAGGAAACCTGTCGATAGCATAACCAGGCAGTCCATGTTTTGGAACCCCCAGGGTAAGAGAAGCAGAGGGAGACCAAAGAACACGTGGAGAAGAGAACTGGAGACAGACATGAAGAAGACATGGATAGACCTTGAGCTGATGGCACGGGACAGGAAGACTCGGCATAAGTTTGTTGAAGTCTTATGGTCCTTCGGGAGGTGATGATGAATAACATGAAAACCACCTACGTCTGCCGTGAGTCAGTGATTATTTTTGACTGAATGTGACCTTTTGAGAAGTGAGTACTTTTTAGTGACCAATTCTTGCTCTGAAAGCGGGGTTCTGGAGAAGAGAGGATGGGAAGCGTGGCAATTGGTTGTTGGTTAGGTTTTGAGACATGAGGATGCATGCCATATCTAGAAATTTCTCTGTTTTCTTTTTCTTTTCTGATGACAGGTTGTTGAGAATAAAACTAGTGAGTTGTTTATTGTCAATCTTCATCATTATTATTTTCCTTTTTTCCCCCCAATGGAGCATAGAGCCACCCCTTGCAGGAAGCTTGCACAAAACATTCACATGCTCTTGTAGTGGTAGTTACCGTAGCAGTTTGTTTACATAGTGAGGTCCTCCCCATGTACCTCCTCATGTTAGTCATCTTGTACGACATGTCTGACGGAGCGGAAGTCCTCCTCTTTCTTTGTCTACATGAGAACCTACAGGAACTACACGGGACGTTTATTGTGAATGGCAAGGGCTATATTCCGTATTTTTAGATATGACGCTGTTTCCTGCTATAGAAGTTTGGGCAAAAGATTATTTTAGAGATTTCTTGTTTAGAGTTACTTCCCTTTGGAATGACCGTTCATTGTTGTTAGGGTTAGGTTTAAAGGGTTAGGTTTAAAGGGTTAGGGTTATACTGTACCAATTGTGTACTCTGATGAACATAACAACAATGAACGGTCATTCCAAAGGGAAGTAACTCTAAACAAGAGATCTCTTAAAATAGTCTTTTACCGAAGTTTGTCTGTAGATTCTGGTGGTGTATCCATGTTGTGCTAGCACATTTCAGAGCTGCTACTTAATTCAATAATGTGAGATACTACGTGCAGTGAGTGTCCGATTGGCAGAGTGGTTAGAGTGCTGGTCTCTCACTTCAAGAGTACCAGGTCTGAAAAACAGTGGCGTCATGCGTCAGTCCCATCATCATTATCAGGTGCCATCTTCACATCAAAGGTTGCAATGGATCTCCAACATCTTCTGTCTCTTGTCTTGATGGTGTACTCTTGACAGACTCTTTCCTGTCAATCTCTTGACGTTATCTTCCTACATAGCTCTGTCTTCCTCTTGCATATCTGCTTTCAACTCTGCCTTCTAGTATGGTCTTCAGTAAGGTGTTATGTCTTTTTACATAGCCAACATAATTTAGCCATCTTTTTCTAGTCTACCCAGCTGTAAATAGGTACCTGACTTTGCTCTTCAGTTCGGAAAGGCAAAAGCAGAGAGGAAGTGAACTGGTCACCCCACCTCTTGAAGCTGGACCTAGTATGGTGAAATCTCTAACTCTTCACTCCCCTACTGCAGTATCTGCTATGGGACTATCCTTACCTTTTTACTACACAAGCGATAAACGAGTTTTGTTGTTAAGATCATCATTTTCATTTTCGCTCCTTACGGTGCACGTAGCCACTATAGCAGCTGCTCCCCTGCACCAGGAAGCTTGTACCAAGCATTCACATGCTCTTGCAGCAGTGGCTTCTGCAGCAATTTATTTTTCATGGTGAAGTTGCCAGCCTCCATGCCCAACCTCTTGTTAGTCGCCTATTACGACATGCCTGATGGACCAATAGTTCTATTCTTTCTAGGGAGCTGCGCTGGTGTAATGGTTACCACACTGCGCTGGCGATCGGGTGATCCAGGTTCAAGCCCGGGCGAGGACATCTGAATATGTGTCGTCGACCGGGATTTGGACTGGATTAATTTGAGCCCCGGCGAAGACATTTGAAGAAGTGTCGTCGACCAGGGACTGGCGGCTCCTGAGCCGACCCAGATCTAATGGGTACCCTCCGAAGACGGCTAGTATCTGCCTGAATGGCGAGTGGACACCTGTCAGTGTACAGGGAAAAAAAGGATACTCATGTAAAAATCAGTCTCAGGTTAGATCTACTAGCCAGAGATTCTCGCCTCGAGTAATAGCGGGCGTACGTTTTTAAAAAAAATATCCTTTCTTTGTCTCCTCAGAGACCACCAGGAACAACAGTACTTATGTTGATCATTTTCAAAAGAAGAACATTTCTGAAAAATAAATATTTTTTCATTTGGGGTGAGCGTTCGAGCGGTTATAGCGCTGGCATTTCAGCAGCAAAGTCTCATGGTTCCAGGATCGAAACCTGGTAGCGTCCTGCTCCAGTCTCCCTCTGCTGTAAATGTGTACCTGACTCTGCTCCTGAGTTAGGGAAGGCAAAGGCAGCAAAAAAGAAGGAAACTGCTCACCCCACCTCACAAAGTTGGACCTAGTATGTGCAGTCTCTAACACTTCACTTTCCTATGGCAGTATTTGTTATGAAACTACTCTTACCTCATATGAGCTATATTTGTTTACTTACAATCAGTTGTGCTGGCAAAGCCAGGCCTTGAACTCTCTGTAACGTGCCAAAACTTGAAGTCTCAATATTGTGAATCTGAGGAGTCATCACCAGATAATAATAATTATAATAATAATAACAACAATACTTACTTGCTTACTTAGTTGTTCCTCTTCTACCTTGGGGTGTAGAGGTTAGCCAGAGAGAGAGCCATGCTATCCTATCAGTCTTCCTTTTGGTCTGGTTCCAATCTAGTCCTCGGTCCTTCAGGGATTGGCTAATGTTGTCCTCCCAGTGAACTCTGGGTCGTCTTAAAGGTCTAGATCCCTGGCTTTCGGTTTCCTATATTTATCAATATAGTTGATCTTCTCCCATTTTGCAGACATGGCCAAACCATCTTAACTGGGACTACTCCTGGGTTTCAAAGCCCATGACGTATCATCTTGTTGCGGACCATGTCCTTTCTTGTTATTTTGGCCATCTTTTTCATATACCACATTTCTGAGGTTTGCAGCTGATTTTTGAGATTTGTAATCATTGCCCATGACTCACATCCATACGTTAAGACGGTAACATAGGTGCAGCGGTATACAGTCATCTTCGTCTTCTTGCTAATTTCTCTTTTGCTGAGGAATTCTCGATTTATGGCCCGAAAAAGTCTCCCAGCTGCTGCTCTTCGGGTAGTCAACTTTTCTTTGATGCCTCCCCTCCAGTCTATGACAGCTCCAAGATGTAATAATAAAACAGATATTTTACATTACATTGAGATAAAGTGTTATCAAACTGTATAGGTGATCATTTCTCTTCACAACTTCCAGTCATTATTTCATCAATATCATCTCCCTCTTTGTTCTCTATAAAAATGTGATGTCTGAGAAAAGATCTGAGAAGTTAAAAAGTGATTTCTGAGGAGAGGTAATGTGATGGATGAGAAGAGGTAATATGATGTACAAGAAGAGGAATTGTGATGTCTGAGATGAGGAATTGTGATATCTGAGAAAATGAAATGTGATGTATGAGAAGATGAAATGTGATGTATGAGAAGATGAAATGTGATGTATGAGAAGATGAAATGTGATGTATGAGAAGATGAAATGTGAAGTCTGAGAAGAGGAAATGCGATGTCTGAGAAGAAGAACTCATCCCACTAAATCGTAATCAATGACGAGGAACCTTTATGAATTCAATAACACCCCAGCCCTAAGTGAAAATGATAAAGAATCTTTAAGAATTCAATAACATCCCACCACAAGGGATAATGATGAGGAATCTTTATGAATTCTGTAACATCCCACCCAGAAATAATAATGATGAGTAATCTTTATGGATTCAATAATATCCCCTTCCTAAGTGATGATGATAAGGTCCTTCATGAATTCAATAACATCCCACCCCAAGTGATAATGATGAGGAACCTTTATGAATTCAGTAACGTCCCAACCAGATATAATGACGAGGAATCTTTATGAATTCAGTAACATCCCACGCAAACATAATGATGAGGAATCTTTATGAATTCAGTAACATCCCGCCCAGATATAATGACGAGGAATCTTTATGACTTCAGTAACATTCCGCCCCGATATAATGATGAGGAATCTTTATGAATTCAGTAACATCCTGCCCAGATATAATGACGAGGAATCTTTATGACTTCAGTAACATTCCGCCCCGATATAATGATGAGGAATCTTTATGAATTCAGTAACATCCCGCCCAGATATAATGACGAGGAATCTTTATGACTTCAGTAACATTCCGCCCCGATATAATGATGAGGAATCTTTATGAATTCAGTAACATCCCATCTCTAAGCAATGATGATATGGAACCTTTGTGAATCCCCAATATCAACCCACCCATAACTGATAATAAAAAAGGAATCGTTGCTTACAGAATCTTCATGCTGTGGGCTTCAGATAATCTCACTGCACATCTTATCTGTGTTTTACACTATTTTACATTTGTTATTTTACCTTTTTTAATGTTGCATGCCTTTAAATTAATACTTACAGTAGATATGAGAATGAATGTATGCAGTGCAAAGGATGAGAGAGAGGTAGAGCAGAGTGTTACTTCATGCCTGGAAGCCCAATTCTCAACTCTTTGTAAAAAAATAAGTTTGTTTGTTTACTCAATAAATGTTCATCAAAGCATGTAACTTATTTATTTTCACTGATGCTTGTGATAAGTGTCAGGATTTTATTGGATTAAATGGGTTTTAGAGCTGCAGCCTAAATTTATAACTGCTCATGTAGTTTTCAGTTTTCTTATCATCATTTTATCATGTTTTAAATTATTTTTATGCATCTATGTCAGTTCTCTCTTTCATTTCTCTACTGTTTTTATGACCCTGAAGAAGACATTGTTGTCCTAAATTTATAAAAACACACTGACGTCACAAAAACATACAAACCACTGCATATATGTGTTTCAGGATCATATCAGTAACCAGTTAACTTATAATATGGCATCAATATTCCACCTTACTGTGCCAGTCAGCCCAGCAGGTGGATCCACTACCAGCTGATAGAGGGCCCCACTCCCTGGCACCAATCACAGCAACACCAACATCGTGCTCATTATCAGATCTACTTTCTTCATCACTGGATTCTAGATCACTTTCAAGATATTTCATCAAAATTCTGATCAGCATCGTCTAATAACGACATATTTTCTATTATCTGAGCAGCTGTAAGCAGCCTAAACCTTGGGTATTCCCATTCAATGTACTTGGTTCCTGAAAGGCATGCTTCATGCTACAAATATTCAAATTTGTTGTACATATAACAACCCCTCTTAACAAGAGCTGTCATTTGCTGCAGAACTCACTCAGAAATCGACACTCATTACTTAAATTTAATGTGATTGATTATTTTTAGCTTGGGCCCCAGTTTTCACATGAATGTTGTCCATTCATGATATACCAGGAATCCATCAGAATCAATCAGAGTATCCCCAATAATCCAGGAATATGGCAATGAAAGGGTTTTAAAACAATAATAAACAAACAAAAATTCTTGTGTGCTTTTGGAACAAAATGCCTAGATAACCCCCCAAAAAAATGAAACTTAACTTGCTTTGGGAACTAATGGTTTGACTTAAAGTGGTCTGACATTTGACAACATTTCCAGAGCAAATTAGTATGCCTAGAATTATTATTTTGTATTCAGCTGACATTGTTTTAAGATTTTCTGTTGATTTCTTTTTTCTACATTCTTCAGATGCACCTCATTCTTCATAACATAATTATCATAAAAGATAATCTGCAATCATGATTTTCCTTAATATATTTCTAAATAATAAAGGGGGCTGCTGTAAAACTGGAAGTTCAAGCACATAAAGAAACAAAAAATATAAAAACAAATTAAATAATGACACAGAGTCAGTTCAGAGTATATCGTTCTACTGTATGGTTTGGTTTGAAGGACTGTCTTCATTGCACACGGACTACTCCATAGTGCTCCAGGCTCTTCCCTTAGATCACACACGCAGATCTCAGCACAGTGCACGAAATCTGTAGCACCGGCGAGAATCCCAATGTGTGTATATAGGAATCACACATTCTATAAATATATTTGGTAAGTTTCCCATTTTTAAATTTTGCCAGGGCAGCGGCCTTATGGCCTACTCTTTACGACTTCCAACTGCCGTGGGATTTTTAACGTGCGCAACTTGCACACAGGCCCTCCTATTTTTTTGCCCTTATCCGAGAAGGCTAGGCATCTGATCTCACTACCCATGAGACCAGGGGGGAGTATCACATCATTAGGACCACTGGTTCCGAAAAAAAAATCTCCATAAATTATATTCCTTCTACTGGGAATCAAACCCGGTACCTCTAGAATTCAAGGCGGACACCACACCTCTTAGCCACTCCAACCCCGGTTCTAGTGTACTACTGTAAAACTAACTCAATATCAAACTTTTGTTTTTTATTTAAGACACTGCTCGGTTTTAATAATACGGGTCCATATTCTACTATCTGAAATCCTTGGGGGCAACTTTGTTTTGGAAACCTGATTATTTCAGTTTCCAGATGTCACCCAAATCGCGTTTGAAAAGTCACCCATAGTCGCCCAATTGTGATAGTAAAGTAGCCCAAAGTTGCCCCAAAAAACTTGATTTTCAGAATAATTCAGATTTCGGGCATTCGGGCAAAAGGATACAGACATGTATTACCAATAATTTACACAAGTACTTACTGCACACACTGAGTATCTTCCAATTTGAGAAGTACGTGAAATCAGAGGTCCAGAACTCAGATCAATGTGATCCCCCACTCTGTACACAGTAACAGATGATCCCGACTTTGACTTTTCTGCGATGGAAGAGATCTGCAAACTCTTGAACCTGTTGTCTGCAAACATTTCATGTGCCAGAGAAACAGGGATGTCCAGCCTCTGAAATTTAAGCTCTTCATAGCTGAGCCGGTGACCTATTCTGCTGAGGCAGTTGAGCTCTGTCTGAGAAAAAAAAAAATCAAGTAAATATAAAATACAATCTGGCATGTTGCTCTTTGTTGTTTTGGTGCTGCACGCATAGATAAAACAGAAATAATGAATTCTTCATGACAGCTTACAAAAATGTTTGAGGTAAGAACTGGAGTGTGGCAGGGAAGACTCTTGTCATAAGAACTGGAGTGTGGCAGGGAAGACTCTTGTCAAAAGAACTGGAGTGTGGCAGGGAAGACTCTTGTTGTAAGAACTGGAGTGTGGCAGGGAAGACTCTTGTCACCATTTCTCTTCTTACTGGCTGTAGAGAGAGGGTGGCAGCCTGGCTTTCTCCGACCTACTTGAGGGAGAAACTGTATAATGACGAGAGAAGCCTGAGACAGACTGCCAGCTTCATAAGAGAGATAGATGTGGCTGTTTGAGAATGAACGACAAAGAAGCAGACTGGCTGTAGGTTGGGTTGTGACATCAAATATATCAGTCAACAGAAATGCAATTCAGTGGACTCTGACTACACACTTGACAATCTAGATTTTGCCGTCAATCTGACTCCTTTGTCTTATTACCGTAACTAGAGTCGAGACAAAATAAAAATATTTGATGAGAGATCACAGTGAGTGGGTCTGAAAATATACAGGGAAGACATCCAGATTATGAGAATAAATGAGGCAAATTTAAAAAACAAAAACACAACTACATGGTGTAGAATCATTCATATAGCAAAGAATACAAAATGGAAGAGAAGAGATTTCACTGCACTGGGATATATATGCCAATCAAAAGAAATCAAGTCCAACACAAAGAAACTGAATCTTCAATTCAAAGGTCAGGTCAGTCCTACTGTATGGCTCTGAAACATGGACAGCAATAAAAACATCATCCAAGAAGCTAGAGACTTTCATAGACGGATGCTTGCGCAGAACAGAAGTGGTACGATAAGGCCGCCACCATGGAACTGATGATAAAAATCTGACAAATGCCACTGGAACAAGAGACGAGAAGAAGATGCTTACGATGGGCAGAACATACACTGAGAACACTGCTGACAACATTACATGGCAGTCCTTGTTCTGGAACCCCCACGGCAAGAAAGGTAAAAGGAAATAGAAAAACACATGGAGGAGAAACAAGAGACATGAAAGAGATAACGAAGACATAGAAAGACCTCAAAAGGATGGCACAGGACAAGAAGACTTGACATAAATTTGTTGGGCCTATACTCCTCAGGGAGCTATAGGGTGATGGTGAAGATGATCCTGCCATATCATTTTAATCCTATTTTGTACCAGTATCCCCTTTAAGTATGTATACTACTAGACAAAAGTTAAGGGCCACCATTCAGTTTAGACAAGGTTTATATAATTGATTGGCAAACTGTAAAGACAAGTGAAAATGTCATTAAAACTGAGCTGAGAGAAATGTGTATACATTTCTGTGTGCACTAGGTTAATTTTTTTTAAATTCCAAAAACTGGGTCACTTTAACCTGCACGTGAAAATTGCCATTGTTGCTGCAAAAACTCGTGGTTTTTGCAACACGCCCCACTAGTTCAAAAGGTGAAAAAGTGAGTTGAATTTGAATGCACATGGAAAATGATCATCGGTAAAGAGTTGGTATGCAATAAATCAGTATGACAAATGGTCAAAATGATCACTGCATTAGCCATGCCACCAAGGAGAAGTCTCAGCACTGTAGACCGTGGTCGAGCCATAGCATGGATTCAGGATGGTCAATCTGTTCGTCATGTTGCAAGACGTTTAGCAGTGTCCCACTCTACCATTCAGAGACTTCTTGAGAGATTTCAAGCTACCGGACATTTGGAAAATCGACCCTGCTCACAAAGAATTATATAAACCTTGTCTAAACTGAATGGCGGCCCTTAACTTTTGTCCAGTAGTGTATGTTAAATTCCTGATTACTGCTCTTGTTGCTATCCATGTTTCACAGCCATTGAAAAGCCCTGACTGGACACACAAAGGCATTCACTTAGAACTTTCTATAAAACTGTCCCTTTCATTCTTTAACTTAGGGGCCGAAACACTTGATTGACGGGGGGACCCCTTCTGATGATCAGATTACCTCCTGTTGTATTGCTATGTATAGAGTTTCCTATCATATCAAATATCCTTGTTATGGTTCTCATCATTGCTATTTTCGTTTTCGCTCTCTATGGAGCATGAAGTTCCCCCCCCCCAATCCTACAAGGAAGCCTGCACACAGCATTTAACACATTAACTACCGAATTAAAAAACCCACTGTGGCCGAATTAAATTTTTTTCCCATTTTCATCCTGTAGGTGTTTGCACAAAGTAAGCTGTAGTTTTAGAAATTGTTTACAGATTTCTATGAATTACACGTCATTTTAAAGATAAATGAATGTACTATTACAATAAACACCGGTTGTAACTCTAATAGAGGTTGTTGCTATTTAACGGCCCTCCGATGGCCGAGGACTTGCAATATTTTCCCAGTTATAACTGCTTGCGCCCCATCTCTATCAAAATCACAATTTCAATCAACGTGCACACCATTTTCACTCTTGTCCTCGTCGCTAGATCTATCAGTCAATTGTTGAAACACGTTGCTATCTTATTCAGCTGTTAGACGAGATGTACACGCATTTTTTGTAGTCCTATCACTAGTTGCCACGGTAAACAGTTTTACACGATTTGGTAAGTAACTCAAAACGATGAAAAATATGAACATAATATCAATTTTCCAGTGTTCTACAACAACCATGCTTTGGGAATTTGTTTTCCGGTGGCAACTTAAAATCTCGAACCAGATCAGAGAGTGTTTCAGTACATTTTTCATTCGTTTTATTACTAAAATTAGATTGGCGCTCTGAGCGGCTTGCGGTCCAAATGTGATTATTTTGTGAGCCGCTGACAGCGGCTTGTGGTAGTTAAAGTGTTAAATGCGACTGTGGTAGTGGTTTCTGTATCAATGTGTTTGACATGATGAGGTTGGCAGCCTCCCATACACAACCTCATATTAAGTCACCTTGTACGTCATGCCTGAGGGGGGGGTTGAACTATTCTTTGTACCCCCCCCCCCCAGGATACAACACACTTGGCTGTTATCATTCTAACATCTCTTCATTTATTATTCCTGTTTACTTCTGCTGTTAAGAATCATGGGGAGAAGCAGTTTTCATGCCTGTGTGAGGTGTGTTGCTCTCGCTATCTTCATCCCATATTTTCTCAATCCTTGCTGTCTTGGGCAATTTATTCATGTACTCTCCATGTCTTTTCTGTCTGTCTCCTGCTCTCTTCTCCGTATGTGTTTGAATCTCCTCTAAATCTTCTGCCTTTTTTTTTTTGGTTCCTTACAGAGCTGAAACTGGTGGCCTTGCAGGAAGCCTGCATTACGTATTCATGAGCTCTTGTAGCGATAGTTCCTGTACACTGTGTTTATTACATGTCCAGGTTTGCCAGTCCCAGGCACAACCTCATGTTAGTCACATCTTACGCCATGTCTGAAGTAGCTGTTATCCTATTTTTTGTCTCCATAGAGACTCCGGAACTACACTGGACATCTTCTGCTCTGGAGATTCCACAAATTTATTCCTCTAAAATTATCATCAAGCCCTCAGACTTCCATATTAATGACTCTAATTAAGGCAGTAGTCAGCTCAAGGTTCCTGACATCTCTTTCGTTGACAGATGTGGGCTGTTGCCATATGCCACTCCATTCACTGCTGTAAGTTGGGCAGGACTGGAGCAGATGTTCGGCTGTCAAGGGGCTGGTGCCACAGGAGCAGAGATCTGTTAGACCGGCTGTCAAGGGGCTGGTGCCACAGGAGCAGAGATCTGTTAGACCAATCATATTCTTGTGATATAGATGGTACCTCAACCTGTTGTGACCAGTACGTAAGCTGGAAAATGACCTGGTCTTGCCTAGATAGCTGGTGATAGGCATCATATTTTATGTGACCTGGGTGTTCTCTGTCCCATTTGGACTTGAATATGGCTTTCATCAGGGTTCATAGCAAATTTCTTCAAGCATTTTCCAGGCTTTTTCCAGGTTTTTCCAGGTCCAGCACGTGATTTTCAAGGATGGGAAACTCTAATATTTTCCTCATCTAATTTTCTCAGATATAATTATCACTTTGCTGATCAGCAATCCGGAGCATTACCGTCTCCCATTACCAAGGGTGTTTGCAGATTTCTTTAAAAAGAACTTTTTTTTTTTTTTTTAATTCATAAAAGATTGAAAAACAGACATTTTTTCCAAGTTTTTAGTGAATTTGTTCAACATCAGCGCAATAAAATGTTAGTGACATGGATGGTAATGAATAAAATAAGCTTGATTGACGTATTGATTTAACGATTAACCACGTATATCAACATAAACGGCTAATAAAATTGGAATAAAATGTTTAAAAAAAAAACTGTATTTTTCGTGTTTGTCTTTTTTGAATGTATTCTGTGTCTGTGGCATCTGACAATGAGCGTTTGTAAATGTTTGAGTAGTTAAGTACCTCTAGTTGGAGTCTGAGCTGCTTTTTTCATTAACTGGGGTTGAAGTTGTAGCTGTAGGCCTCTGCAAGAGTCTTTGTCAACGATCCACGTTGATAATCCTTGACTGTGTGGTATAACTTGAAGCAGGGTATCAGGCATAGAGGTACATTGCAATCTGGGCAGTACAGTACATGCAAGTCTGGCTTCTGTTCCCTGCAGCCTTACACACTTTACAGTCTGGTTTGTACCTTGCCCTTTACTTTTTTAATCAATGAAGTGGTGCTCAGTAAGTCATGTTGTTTTGAAGGTGTCACATTGCGTCGAAGAATAGCAGGTTCAATTTTTTTTTTTTTTTTTGTACGCCCGCTAATACTCGAGGTGAAATCTCAGGTTATTATTAATGTCTAACCTGACATTGATTTTACGTGAGTATCCCTTTTTTCTTGTACATAGACAGGTGTCCCTCGCCATGCAGGCAGATACTCGCCGATTTCGGAGGTACCCATTAGAGCTGGGTCGGCTCAGGAGCCGCCAATCCCTGGTCGACGACACACCTTCAAATGTTCTCGCCAGGTCTCGAGTTAATCCAGTCCAAATCCCGGTCGACGAAAAATCCTCAAATGCCATCGACTGGGTTTGATCCTGGATCACCTGGTCGCCAGAGCGGTGTGGTAACCACTACGCTAGCGCGGCTCCTAGCAGGTTCAATAAGAGTCATACTGACATCCTGATCTTCGCTTTGATCTTTTTTTGTAGAGTTGGCAGTGTTGTAGGTTATATGCCCATTGACCAGGGCAGTTTCAACTAAGAAATAATATAAAAATAGGATCTGTGTGGGTAGGGGTAGCTTGCACCTAGTTGGCTGAAGTTTCCACACCTCCCATACTTTTGCTGTATTTTTCTGCAATCACTGGCTTCTGAATTGTTCTGCCCTAAAGAATTTGTCTTTCTAACTGTCTTGTTTATATTATCATTGGAGTGAACAGTGGATATAAGGTTAAATCTTTTCGTATCATGCCAGGTGACTGTCGGCATGCCTTATCTTCTGTCGCACAAAACACAGGATGATTTGTCTTTTTCAATTTGAGTTGTTTTTTCTTCAGTGCTACAGGAAAAAATGCTTCCTATTTTCCGCTACTGTTCCAAATGCACCAATCTGAATTTCAGGTCTTGAAATAAAGCTGAAGGCTGAATCAAAACTATCACAGAAGAGAATATGTCCCTTGTTGCATATGAAATTTGAATTAAAACTATGGTGACTTTTCACTGAAAAAAAAAAAAAAGAGTCCAAATAATCTCAGCTCTCAAGAGTTTTTTTCCTTGGTCACAAATAATGTCACATCTGTAGGTCTCCTAGTAGTGTTAGTTTTAAAAAAAAAAAAAAAAAAAAAAAAGGAACACAAATAACTTACGAGTAGGCCTAAGCTATGTATATTTACCAATTCAAAATTCTAAACGCATACATAATAGTCAAACAATATTTAACTAGAACAAAAGGTAATATATATAGTAATTGGGAGGGTAATACTTATGATAAGTGAAAATCTATTAAATATCTAACTGGAGACCTTTACCCCCCCCCCCCCCCCCCCCCCCCCCCCCCCCCCCCCCCTTATCTTTACTATTTTTTTGTTGGGTTTTGTTTGTTTGTTTGTTTAGATTTTTATTTAAAATTTAATTAAATCTTTTTTTAAAATTTTAAATAACATTGGCCTATCCACAAAATTGCTGATTTTCATTTATCCTAATTACCGCGATTTGACAGATGTGATGCCACTTTCGTGTATCGGCGATTATTCATGTTATCTGAAATTGAAAACATGTAGGCCTAGGCCTATCCTAATTAGCCTATAACCCTTCAGAGGTAGAACGGGATAAGTCTTTTCATCATAAATATAATAAACTGGACTTATTTAAATAGGTTTTATAAATGAGATAAACGAATTTATTACTTACGACGAGTGTTAAAAATAAATCTGCGTTTACGTCGTTAACGCAAGGCGCCGAAAACTTCTGGAAATGGATTTAATGCGCAAAGGGAAGTAAACATTTTACGGTAACTTTGCGCAAAGGGAAGTAAAAATTGTACGGTAACTTTACAATTTTTACTTCCCTTTGCGCATTTCCAGAAGTTTCGGCGGTTTCGTTTTCGGCGCTTTGCGTTAATGGCGTAAACGCTGATTTATTTTTAGACTCGTCGCGTCTGTTGTTGCGAAAAATACCATCAATAACCAAAAAATGGACACAAAGTAACGAACTTTCGATTTCGTATTATTTTTCAAGGTCCGATGCGGAAAATTCAAGGCTTATACAGGATTCATAGCAAATTTCTTCAAGCATTTTCCAGGCTTTTTCCAGGTTTTTCCAGGTCCAGCACGTGATTTTCAAGGATGAGAAACTCTAATATTTTCCTCATCTAATTTTCTCAGATATAATTATCACTTTGCTGATCAGCAATCCGGAGCATTACCGTCTCCCATTACCAAGGGTGTTTGCAGATTTCTTTAAAAAGAACTTTTTTTTTTTTTAAATTCATAAAAGATTGAAAAACAGACATCTTTTCCAAGTTTTTAGTGAATTTGTTCAACATCAGCGCAATAAAATGTTAGTGACATGGATGGTAATGGATAAAATAAGCTTGACTGACGTATTGATTTAACGATTAACCACGTATATCAACATAAAAGGCTAATAAAATTGGAATAAAATGTTTAAAAAAAAACTGTATTTTTCGTGTTTGTCTTTTTTTAATGTATTCTGCGTCTGTGGCATCTGACAATGAGCGTTTGTAAATGTTTGAGTAGTTAAGTACCTCTAGTTGGAGTCTGAGCTGCTTTTTTCATTAACTGGGGTTGAAGTTGTAGCTGTAGGCCTCTGCAAGAGTCTTTGTCAACGATCCACGTTGATAATCCTTGACTGTGTGGTATAACTTGAAGCAGGGTATCAGGCATAGAGGTACATTGCAATCTGGGCAGTACATGCAAGTCTGGCTTCTGTTCCCTGCAGCCTTACACACTTTACAGTCTGGTTTGTACATTGCCTTTTCATATTTATCAATGAAGTAGTGCTCAGTAAGTCATGTTGTTGTGACCTGTGGTTTTCAAGGTGTCACATTGTGTCGAAGAATAGCAGGTTCAATAAGAGTCATACTGACATCCTGATCTTCGCTTTGATCTTTTTTTGTAGAGTTGGCAGTGTTGTAGGTTATGTGCCCATTGACCAGGGCAGTTTCAACTAAGAAATAATACAAAAATAGGATCTGTGTGGGTAGGGGTAGCTTGCACCTAGTTGGCTGAAGTTTCCACACCTCCCATACTTTTGCTGTATTTTTCTGCAAGCACTGGTTTCTGAATTGTTCTGCGCTAAAGAATTTGTCTTTCTAACTGTCTTGTTTATATTATCATTTTCGTATCATGCCAGGTGACTGTCGGCATGCCTTATCTTCTGTCGCACAAAACACAGGATGATTTGTCTTTTTCAATTTGAGTTGTTTTTTTTCTTCAGTGCTACAGGAAAATGCTTCCTATTTTCCGCTACTGTTCCAAATGCACCAATCTGAATTTCAGGTCTTGAAATAAATCTGAAGGCTGAATCAAAACTACCACAGAAGAGAATATGTCCCTTGTTGCGTATGAAATTTGAATTAACACTATGGTGACTTTTCACTGAAAAAAAAAAAAAGAGTTCAAATAATCTCAGCTCTCAAGAGTTTTTTCCTTGGTCACAAATGATGTCACATGTGTAGGTCTCCTAGTAGTGTAAGTTTAAAAAAAAAAAAAAGGGAACACAAATAACTTATGAGTAGGCCTAAGCTATGTATATTTACCAATTCAAAATTCTAAACGCATACATAATACTTCTTCTTCTTCTTCTTCGATCCTTAACCACCGACCGTCAAAGCAGTCAGTGGCCATCACGCCTAGTGGCGTCTTGTAGGGCAACAACAAATTGATTCCACTTTGCACGGTCGGTGGCCATCCTTCGTACAGTGCCCCATAATACAGTCAACCAATATTTAACTAGAACAAAAGGTAATATATATAGTAATTGGGAGAGTAATACTTATGATAAGTGAAAATCTATTAAATATCTAATTGGAGACCTTTACCCCCCCCCCCCCCCCATCCCCCTCTTTACTATTTTTGTTGGGTTTTGTTTAGTTTGTTTGTTTAGATTTTTTTTTTAAATTTAATTTAATTTTTTTTTTTAATAACATAGGCCTATACACAAAATTGCTGATTTTCATTTATCCTAATTACAGTGATTTGACAGATGTGATACCACTTTCGTGTATCGGCGGTTATTCATGTTATCAGGAATTGAAAACATGTAGGCCTAGGCCTATCCTAATTAGCCTATAACCCTTCAGAGGTAGAACGGGATAAGTCTTTTCATCATAAATAAAAAAGCATTCAAAATATATTTATTTCCAAAAACTGTGGTGAAATGAACAGTGGGACATGGGTCTGATAACAGGGTAGGCTATAGGATATGGAATCGTCATCAATTTCTATTCCTGACCATCTTAAACTGTGTCAAATATATTCCCGTATGCAGAGGTAAACCAAGAAATTTCGTTCAAACGCTTGCTTATAGGCTAAGTTTGGCCATGGTTAAAAATTAAACTGTAAATAGGCCTACATTGTAAATACAGACGCAAGTACAGTAGGTCTATCTATAAACTGGACTTATTTAAATAGGTTTTATAAATGAGATAAATGAATTTATTACTTACGACGAGTGCTAAATATAAATCTGCGTTTACGTCGTTAACGCAAAGCGCCGAAAACTTCTGGAAATGGATTTAATGCGCAAAGGGAAGTAAACATTGTACGGGTACTTTGCGCAAAGGGAAGTAAAAATTGTACGGTAACTTTACAATTTTTACTTCCCTTTGCGCACTTCCATTTCCAGAAGTTTTCGGCGGTTTCGTTTTCGGCACTTTGCGTTAATGGCGTAAACGCAGATTTATATTTAGACTCGTCGCATCTGTTGTTGCGAATAATACCACCAATAACCAAAAAATGGACACAAAGTAACGAACTTTCGATTTCGTATTACTTTTCAAGGTCCGATGCGGAAAATTCAAGGCTTTTAGCTATTTTTCCAGGCTTTTCAAGGCCTGGAATTTTTTTTTTCGTTTTTCAAGGTTTTTCCAGGTCGCTACGAACCCTGTTTCATAGTTTTTTAAGTCATTTCATAAGTTGTCTCTATATTGTTTTGTTGCAGGGGTCCCCCTTCTTTAGCAAGTTTATATGCCTCTTCGTTGCCTGGAATGTTGCAATCTTTCAAGTCTTAATCCTACCTGAGAGAACTTCCAGTCGCCCACTTTCAGATCTGCATCATAGACGAAGCTGCCACTTGAAACTGGAAAGAACAAGCAACACAAAGAATATTAACTTCAGCTAAAATACTATTCATAATTTTATGCCACATTGTGGAAAAAATGGATCTTTTTATCTAAGACAGTGCTTCTTAATGAAGCCCCTGGGGGTGCAAGACATGTCAGATATTTTAGAACTCGAATCATTACAAACAAAATATAACACACAGAACTCAAATGTATTTGTACAAAATAGAACATTGACAACGTGAATTAGATACTGAGAACCTTACTCACATTCTGAAAATAACATTTTCTTAAAATAAATTTTTAAGCATTTCTGGCATGTTTTGCGAGCTACAAGATAAAAGGGTGCGAGGCTTCTTAAGATGCTGTAAAGAGGTGTGAGGCTTCTTAAGATGCTATAAATGGGTGCGTGGCTTCTTAAGATGTTGTAAAGGGGAACGAGGATTCTTAAGATGCTGTAAAGGGGTACGAGGATTCTTAAAGGGGTGCAAGGCTTCTTAAGATGCTGTAAATGGGTGCGTGGCTTCTTAAGATGCTGTAAATGGGTGCGTGGCTTCTTAAGATGTTGTAAAGGGGAACGAGGCTTCTTAAGATGCTGTAAAGGGGTGCGAGGATTCTTAAGAGGCTTAAAGGGGTGCAAGGCTTCTTAAGAGGTTTAAAGGGGTGTGAGGCTTCTTAAGAGGCTGTAAAGGGGTGTGAGGCTTCTTAAGAGGCTGCAAAGAGGTGTGAGGCTTCTTAAGAGGCTGTAAAGGGGTGCGAGGCTTCTTAAGAGGCTGTAAAGCAGTGCAAGGCTTCTTAAGAGGCTTAAAGGGTTGCAAGGCTTCTTAACTCTTTCCGTCCACAGTGGCGCACCACGCGCCAGATAGGACTTCCGTTTGGACCAATGATGCGTGGCGCGCCAATGCGATATATGTCGAGTTTGAACGAAAAGTTATAAATACCTAGCAACTAGCTGGTTTTTAAATCATTTCATTACATCTAGGACATGTTTATGGACGTTTGTGAGCGAAAAACAAATTTGTGAAGCTAAAATTGTGTGTTTTATATCCATTTCTATTCCTTTGTTTACATACAAAATGGATCGAGAATCTTCAGACCAATGACGCATGGCGCACCAGTGTGATATATGTCGAGTTTGAACGAAAAGTTATAAATACCTAGCAACTAGCTGGTTTTTAAATCATTTCATTACATCTAGGACATGTTTATGGACGTTTGTGAGCGAAAAACAAATTTGTGAAGCTAAAATTGTGTGTTTTATATCCATTTCTATTTCTTTGTTTACATACAAAATGGATCGAGAATCTTCTTCTAAACACCTGCTTTCGGCTGAGCAAGCACGACGCTAATTTCTCAGTGGACAGAAGATAACTCGAGCGACACGGATTTTAGAAGTTAGGTTTAGTAATTCCAATGAAGACATTGTAAAGACTTTGTGTCAGAATATTCATGAAAGTGATCATTCTGAGGGCGATGTCGATCAGCTGATTGAACATGCATCAGGTAGGGCTGGTATAAAAAGAGCAAAACTTTCGGTCACTAAAGGAGAAGGATAAAGAGGCAAAAACACAATTGTGACCAAAAGTAAAGCTATGAGAACTGCAACAAGTCTAGAGGCAGGTGCATCCTCACAAGATGTCCCAGAGTGGTTAGAAATTGCTGAGGGGATGACACAAAATGCATTTCGATTTTGTCCAAAGAGAACACCAGGTGTGACTGAGGGGTTTGACCTGTCAACCCCATTGAAATGTTTCAGTGTTTTGTTTGCAGATGAGGTTCAAGATTTCATGTTCCAGTGCATCAATGATTATAAAAGACTCAAATCTATTCAAAATAACCCTGCGAAACAATATTCATTGTATTCTCGGTGGACCAAAGTCACACGCCATGAACTTGATAAGTTTATTGCTGTCCTAATAAATATTGGGATTCAGAAAAGACCATGCATTCGCAACTACTGGTCTACATCTGCAGAATTTTATACTCCTTGGTTTCTTCAAATGTTTTCAAGAAGTAGATTTGAAGCATTATATCATACAATGCTTCATGCCTCTGATGAAAATTCACAAGGAAAAGAAAAGATTTTATGAACATGTTGTTGCAAAAATTTCAGAGTGCCTTTTACCCATTCCAAAATCTCAGTTTGAATGAAGTGGTAATAGGGTTTAAAGGCAGATGGCAATATAAGCAGTATAATCCAAGGTTTTCCTTGTATCTTCTCAGGCCAAAGTGGAAGCACATTGTCAAACCAAAAATGATAGAATATAGTTGGTGTAAATAATATTAGTCATAGTTGTTTGGTATTTACAGAAATTTGTGGTGTAGGAAAAAAATCATATAAATTATATATTTGAAGTGATTGTGGTAAAATGTGTTGTGTTTCAAAATGGATGTGCACTGATATTCTGAGATTTTTCTGCTATGGATTAAACTGGAGCTGACATATGTGAGTACAGTTTATTTATCTTTTTTCCAGTTATTTTTGATTAGGTCTACACTTCACATAACATGACAGACTCTTTTCCTACATCAAATAATTATCTACAGCATTTCACAAGATTCTTCAGTCAATTTCCCACATGTTGATGTATAACATCAACACCTAGTTAAATAAAATGTGTATCTACTGCCTGTTTTTAAAATATAACCTGAAGAGAAAAATTGCACATATTTTGAGCGGTTGTTTTTACAAACATATGTGGTTTTGAGAACAAAAATAAAAAAAATTACCTCTATGAAGTGATAGTGATAAAAGTTTCTAGATATGTTTCAAACTAAATGTGCACTGATATTCTTAATATTTTATTGCCATATATTAATTGGGAGCTGAAATATTTAAGTTTAAGTATGCAATTTTATTTTATTTTTTAAACATTTTTAAAATCAAGTCTACACTTCACAAGACATAACACACCTATTCATATCAATTAATTATATGAATCAATTCATAAGATTCTCCAGTCAATTTCACACATTTAAATGTATAACATAAACACCTAGTTAAATAATATGTGTATCTACTGCCTGTTTTTTTAAATATAACCTGAAGAGAAAAATTGCACACATTTTGAGCGGTTGTTTTTACAAACATATGTGGTTCTGAGAAAAAAAAATCATAAAAATTACATCTATGAAGTGATAGTGATAAAAGTTTCTAGATATGTTTCAAACTAAATGTGCACTGATATTCTTAATATTTTATTGCCATACATTTATTGGGAGCTGAAATATTTAAATTTAAGTATACAATTTTATTTTATTTTTTAAACATTTTTAAAATCAAGTCTTCACTTCACAAGACATAACACACACCTATTAATATCAATTAATTATATGAATCAATTCATAAGATTCTCCAGTCAATTTCACACATTTAAATGTATAACATAAACACCTAGTTAAATAATATGTGTATCTACTGCCTGTTTTTTTTAATATAACCTGAAGAGAAAAATTGCACACATTTTGAGCGGTTGTTTTTACAAACATATGTGGTTCTGAGAAAAAAAATCATAAAAATTACATCTATGAAGTGATAGTGATAAAAGTTTCTAGATATGTTTCAAACTAAATGTGCACTGATATTCTTAATATTTTATTGCCATACATTAATTGGGAGCTGAAATATTTAAATTTAAGTATACAATTTTATTTTATTTTTTAAACATTTTTTAAAATCAAGTCTACACTTCACAAGACATAACACACATCTATTCATATCAATTAATTATATGAATCAATTCATAAGATTCTCCAGTCAATTTCACACATTTAAATGTATAACATTAACACCTAGTTAAATAAAATGTGTGTCTACTGCAGTTTTTTAAATATAACCTGAAGAGAAAAACTGCACACATTTTGAGCGGTTGTGTTTACAAACATATGTGGTTTTGAGAAAAAAATCATAAAAATTACATCTATGAAGTGATAGTGATAAAAGTTTCCAGATATGTTTCAAACTAAATGTGCACTGATATTCTTAATATTTTATTGCCATACATTAATTGGGAGCTGAAATATTTAAATTTAAGTATACAATTTTATTTTATTTTTTAAACATTTTTAAAATCAAGTCTACACTTCACAAGACATAACACACACCTATTCATATCAATTAATTATATGAAGCAATTCATAAGATTCTCCAGTCAATTTCACACATTTAAATGTATAACACAACTACCTACTGAACTTATGTATTTGTCCAGTGTCTGTTTTTAAAACCACACCTGTCTGAAAAAAATTGCATCCATTTTCGGGCCTGGGTAAAACCCAAAAACAGCCTGGGGGGGAATGAGTTAAGAGGTTTAAAGGGGTGCAAGGCTTCTTAAGAGGCTGTAAAGGGGTGTAAGGCTTCTTAAGAGGCTGTAAAGAGGTGTTATGTCACCACTACTTTTTGGAATAGCTATTGATTGGGTTATGAGAAACTATACCCACAATGAACAATTGGGTATAAAATGGACAAATGGAAAATTCCTGGGGGACCTGGATTTCGCAGATGATGTAGCATTCTTAAGTTCAACACCAAGACAATCCCAAGAAGCAATAAATAATTTGTGTCATCTCTCGGTTAAAATTGGTCTCCAAATAAATGCCTCTAAAACTAAAGCTATGAACTTTTCTAACGAGACCTTTGATATCATCTTGGAAGGGGAAAAACTACAGAAAGTTGAAAGTTTCAATTATTTAGGCAGTAAAATGACTCAGGATGGTGACACAACAAGAGAAATCCATACTAGAATTGCTTTGGCAGCTAGCGCCTTCAATAGATTATCTAACATTTGGAAATTACGATCATTGAATATACATACCAAGCTTCGTCTGTTTAATTCAAATGTTATCTCAGTGTTAACATACGGCTGTGAGAGTTGGAAAATAACAAAATCATTGGAGAACAAGCTGAATACATTCGAGAACAAATGTCTTAGAAAACTCATGAACATCAGTTGGAAAGAATTCAAGACTAATCGACAAATAAGAGAAGACTCTAGGCAGAAATATGTCTCCGACTATATAAGGAAAAGACGATGGTCATATATCGGTCATGTCCTACGAATGCAAAACAACAGAATACCACTACAGGCGCTCACTTGGGTTCCTGAGGGTAAGCGGAAAAAAGGAAGACCAAAAGAAACACTCAGAAGAACAATAATAAGAGAAGGAAGAACGTTGGGCCTAAATAATGTGCAAGAGCTAAGAGGAGTGGCGTCACAACGAACAACCTGGAGAGCACTGGTTTCTGCCTTATGCGCCGTGTTTGGCGCTTAAAGAATTTATTATTATTATTATTATTAAAGAGGTGTGAGGCTTCTTAAAATGCTGTAAAGGAATGTGAGGCTTCTTAAGATGCTGTAAAGGGGTGTGAGGCTTCTTAAGATGCTGTAAAGGGGTGTAAGGCTTCCTAAGATGCTTAACAGGGGTGTGAGGCTTCTTAAGATGTTGTAAGGCGTGTGAGGCTTCTTAAGATGCTGTAGAGGGGTGTTGGGCTTGTTAAGATGCTGTAAAGGGGTGTAAGGCTTCTTAAAAGCCAAAAAGCTGATAAATCGGTTTTCGTTTTAGACCCATTTGACCTGGGAGCCGATTAATCGGGTGTTGTATCTTTTGCCTTTCTAGAGCTGTTTTCTAATTTTAACAACCCAAACCGTCATCTCCGACAGGAAGAACTTTCTTTAAATACCTCGTGTAATGAAAAGAGGACGTGTTTTCATTGTCTAACTTTAATTTAAGATTTTTTTAAGCGCATATTTTATAAGATCAAATGGCCACGCCCACTGCTTCTAGTAGACTTAGAAGATTAACGTCAGACCAAGCTAGGAAGTTATTTGAAGACATTTTGGGTAGTGATAATAATTCAGACTGTAGTATTATTTACAGGATAGCGATGACGACTTTGATTTTTAATGAATACTTTTGCTCTAATTTTTCACTGGCTTATTCTTTCAGCCTCCATTTTACCTTGGATAACTAATAATTTTTCAATGAAAGCTTTTATACTTGTAGCACAAGAGTAAAGTACATCCATTTACCTTCAATTTCATATTCAACAAAGTTATTTATGCATTTGAACATTTTTAAAAATTATTTCCAAACAACAATAATAAAAACGCACTAGGGTGGCCATTTTTGTTTGGGTCAAACCCACTTTTTTGCTTGGGACTGAAAGAGTTAAGATACTTTAAAGGGGTGTGAGGCTTCTTAAGATGCTGTAAAGGAGTGCGAGGCTTCTTAAGATGCTGTAAATGGGTGCAAGACTTCTTAAGATGCTGTAAACAGGTGCGAGGCTTCTTAAGATGCTGTAAAGGGGTGCGAGGCTTCTTAAGATGCTGTAAATAGGTGCGAGACTTCTTAAGATGCTGTAAAGGGGTGCGAGGCTTCTTAAGATGCTGTAAAGAGGTGCAAGGCTTCTTAAGATGCTGTAAAGGGGTGTGAGGCTTCTTAAGATGCTGTAAAGGGGTGCAAGGCTTCTTAAGATGCTGTAAAGGGGTGCGAGGCTTCTTCATTCATTCATATTCATTCATAACCCTCCACTCCTAAAGGAGCATAGGCCTTCAACAAACGCATGCCAAGTCCTCCTGTCACGTGCCATCATCTCAAGTTCTTTCCATGTTCTCCTTATCATTTTCATCTGTTTTCAGCTCTCTTCTCCATGTGCTTCTTGGTCTACCTCTGCCTCTCTTGCCCTGGGGGTTCCAGAACAAGGACTGCCTTGTAATGCTTTCAACAGGTTTCCTCAGTGTGTGTCCTATCCATCGCCATCGTCTTTTTCTCATCTCTTGTTCCACTGGCACTTGTCTAGTTCTTGTCATCAGTTCCACGTTGGTAACCTTGTCATACCATTTTAATCCCTCTATTCTACGCAAGCACCCATTTATGAAAGTCTGTAGCTTTTTGGTTGTTGTCTTTGTTGTTCTCCATGTCTCAAAGCCATACAATAGGACTGACTTCACATTTGAGTTGAAGATTCTTATTTTCGTGTTGGATCCGATTTCTCTTGATCTCCATATATTTCCCAATGCTTTGAAAGCTCCTCTTGCTTTTTGTTTTCTTATTTTGATATCACTGTCTGTCCCTCCAACTTTGTCTATATTGCTGCCAAGATATGTGTATGATTCTACATCTTGTATTGGTGCTTCTTCAAGTTCAACCCTGTTTTCATTACCTGCATTTATTCTCATTATCTTTGTCTTTTCCCTGTGTATTTTCAGACCCAATTGCTGTGACCTCTCATCGAGTGTTTTCAATTTGTCCTGCATCTGATTACGGTTATCGGACAGAAGAGCCAAGTCATCAGCAAAATCCAGATCATCCAACTGCTTAGTCAGAGTCCACTGGATTCCATTTCTGTTGTGTGTTGTTGATGTTCTCATAACCCAGTCTATTGCTAATAAGAAAAGAAATGGAGACAAGAGGCATCCCTGTCACACTCCTGTTCTTATCCCAAATGGTTCTGTAAGCTGTCCTTCATGAAGAACTCTGCATGTCATGTCTTCATATGTTTTCTTTATTAAATTAATGATCTTCAGGGGAACTCCATAATGCCTCATCAATTTCCAAAGTGATTCTCTGTCTACACTGTCAAATGCCTTTTTGTAGTCCACAAATCCGATGTATAATGGTGAATTCCATTCCAGACTTTGTTCAACTATTATTCTCAAAGTGGCTATCTGGTCTGTACATGATCTGTTTTGTCGAAAACCTGCTTGTTCATCTCTCAGTTTGTTGTCTATGGACTCTTTTAATCTCTCAAGGATAATCCTATTTAATACTTTTCCTGGCACTGATAGTAACATCATTCCTCTATAATTTGTGCACTCTTGTAAATTTCCTTTCTTAGGCAACTCAACCAGATATCCTTCCTTCCATTCTGCTGGTATCTCTTCCTTTTCCCAGACTTTACCAAGTAATTTATATAACATCTCTGTAGCTGTGTCAATATCTGCTTTGATGGCCTCTGCTGGAATGCCATCAGGTCTAGATGCTTTTCCATCTCTTAGAAGCTTTATGGCTTTCTTTATTTCTTTCTTCATTGGTCTTTCACCGTTAATTTGTAGCTCTTCTTCTGCTGGCTTCTTAAGATGCTGTAAAGGGGTGCGAGACCTTAAGATGCTGTAAAGGGGTGTAAGACTTCTTAAGATGCTGTAAAAGTGTGTTTCTTAAGATGCTGTAGATGGGTGTGAGGCTTCTTGAGATGCTGTAAAGGTGTGAGGCTTCTTAAGATGCTGTAAAGGGATGCAGGAGGGGTGCTCAATTCTAGTCCTCGTTCCTTTAGAGATTGTCTTCTTCTTCTTCCTCGTTCATCCTGAAAAGGACATTGGTTGCATTGTGTCTGTTTACAGCGGAGCTGCGATATCTGCACCTTTCGGCCAACACATCAGACTTCAGCACTGCATTTTTTGGGACCGGGTTTGCCTTCCCTCTTCGATCCCTACTCTCTCAGCCAGACTGCAGTGATGCAGCCTGTTTCCAGGACCACCAAGTGGAGGTAGAGTAGGGTCTTGGCCAGCTCTGGTTCGCTGACCCTGACGCAAGCAGTCAAGCTATGGGTCGCTGACTGCATTCTCTATTGCTGCGTCTTTGGGTCCCAGAGATTGTCTAATGTTGTCCTCCCACCGAACTCTGGTCATCCTGGTGGTCTGGATCCCTGGCTTTTGGTTTCCCATATTTGTCGTGATAGCTGATCTTAATCTTCACATGTACTATAATTTGTTTTTCAAATTATATATTAATGTGTCATGTAGTTCCTGAGATCCATTCACATGAGCAGGAATGCAAAGGATCACGATCCACTGTTGCTCCCCCAACATGCATTTTATAATGAGCAATGAAGAAGGGTTGGGCAATGGGTCAGGAACTTTAGACCAGAAATAGAAATAACAAAGTTATATATTATTTTTTAATAAATGTACTACAAATCATAATTATGCACACAAAAAAGCAAATGAAGAAAGGCCAGCTTTCTTAACTCTTAAAGGCCAAGATCTCATTTTCATAAAACGGTAAAAATAAAGAACTATAAATACATTACTAAGTGTTCCATCATGAAAACAAGCAGGTTGTGGTAAGGCGTGTGTTATGATTAAAATTCATAACATGTCTGTCGATATCAAAACGGTTCGACAAGTGGTCATATTTGTTTATGATCGGTGACCCTTGGTTACAGGAAGTTGCGTCATTTCCTTTGGGTCGAGTAGCAGACGCCTAGAGCTGCGGTCTGCGAATGTTAGCGATCTATCGAAGGCTCTTCTCTGTGTGTTCTTCAAGGCAGGTGGACGCATGTGTTCTAAGCTCCTGAGAATTATTATATTTCACTCTCGATTCCTACAATGTTCGACCACTAGCTCATCCATACATCTCCGTGTGATGAGCTCCTTGTGGAGCAAAAGGGTGTTCATATTGTTAAACAAAAATCTGAAAGAACCAACCCATTACTTTTCAAAAGCGTGAAAAGAACTTTACCACCAATAAAATGACTGCTGAACATCTGCTTCAAAGATGCCCAACATATAAGGAACATAGAAAGCACACATGGCCGTCTCCAGTACCATTTTTGGAAAAACTCTACGAAGATGCAAATAGCCTGAAGCTGACCACTGCTTTCTTTGAAAATATTCAAGTAGACGTCTGAGAGTGCACAAAGAAGAAACTTCACCACTAAATGAAAACTGAAAGTGATCGAAAATTCTTTGCTACAGTCATGGGGAAACCCCCGCATCTTTTAAGAGTTGATGCAATGATACCTACCATTTGGTGGTGGGAAGCTGCACAACTCAACATAATACTTGTCCTGGAAGGCTGTTTCTAAGACGTGCCCTAGCACAAATGAACATGTTTTCCAAAAAGTCTGGGGATGAAAGGAGGAATTAACTTTCAGTCATGCAAATGGCAGTCTGCCAGGTAAAATTTTAAACATATTAGTGAATGAAGTTTTAAAACTCTCGCTAGTTAACAAATAAAAATGGTGACAGTTTTCGCATCATCATTTTAGGGTGGCTAGATATGGAGAAAAAAAAATCGAAAAAAGGTGATTTGTCTTACTAGGATAAAAGACAAAGAAAATAGCCAATGTTGCAGCCATAAGGCCTTCGTCAGAGAACGGAAAGAAAGTGAAAGCTAAGTAGGACACATGAGAAAATAAATTTAAAATGTATATTACCTGTAAAATCGAATAAGACCTAGTGTGTCATTTGATCGTACTTTTTTCATATCAGTCTACCGTACTCCACGTCTTACAGTAGTCCCTCTCATCTTTCACTTAATCATTTTACCTTTATTTTTATGTTTATTTATATCTAATGAACTCATGAACATCAGTTGGAAAGAATTCAAGACTAATCGACAAATAAGAGAAGACTCTAGGCAGAAATATGTCTCCGACTATATAAGGAAAAGACACGAATGCAAAACAACAGAATACCACTACAGGCGCTCACTTGGGTTCCTGAGGGTAAGAGGAAAAAAAGGAAGACCAAAAGAAACACTCAGAAGAACAATAATAAGAGAAGGAAGAACGTTGGGCCTAAATAATGTGCAAGAGCTAAGAGGAGTGGCGTCACAACGAACAACCTGGAGAGCACTGGTTTCTGCCTTATGCGCCGTGTTTGGTGCTTAAAGAATTTATTATTATTATTATAATGCATTTAGCCAGTGCTAATTTTTTTTAATAAATATATATTGTCCTCATTTGTTTGTCCTTTCTCTTCCTGGTCATCTGTCTCCCTCCGGGATGAACTGAGTGGTCAGGCAACTGAGCAATGCTTAAGGGCCCACAGCAATAGGGGGCCCACTCTCCTAGCCTCCTTATAGCACCAGGTCACCATCAGTCCGTCCTTGGTCTTCAGTTTACAATTCCTGCTCTTTCAGGTTTATTTCTATGATGTCTCTTTTTTTTTTTTTTTGCTTCAGCATTCCCTTGTTGAATGCTGAATTTGTTTATTATTTATCCTTCTTGCCTATCTGCCAACCTCCACTTAACTAATGTATCAACACCACTTCCCTCCCCAATCACAGTAGAGCACAGCCATTCAACCAGTGCATGCCAAGTTATCCTGTACTGCGCCATCTGCTTATGTTCTTCCCATGTCTTCATTAACCTTTTTTTTGTTTTTGAAGTCCATCTCCAGTTCTCTTCTCCATGTATTTTTGGGCCTGCCTTTATTCTCTTCATTTCGGACATTCCACAACAAGAACTGCCTTGTAATGCTATCAGCTGGCTTCCTGAATGAGTGTCCTGTATAACATTGTCATTGTCTCACCTCTTGTTCCACTAGGTATGTACCTGGTTCTTCACATCAGCTCCACATTGGTCATCTTGTCATACTAATGTAATCCTTTTATTCCTCAATAAGCACCCATTTACACAACGGGCTGATCACCCGTTTGCCAGTCACTTCGATTACGGAAACAACAGCAAATGGGTTGATTTGCCGTTGCCCTAAAGACGCCACTAGGCGTGATGGGAAACAATGGCAAAGAAAACCTATCTGCTGTTGCCCTAAGATGCCACTAGGCGTAATGGCCACTGACTGCTTTGACGGTCGGTGGCTAAGGACGGAAGAAGAAGAAGAAGAAGCACCCATTTAGGAAAGTCCATAAACTCTTGATTGTTGTTTTTGTTATTTTCCATGTTTCAGGGCCAAAACACAGGACTGCCTTGACATGTGAAATGAACATGCAAACATCCGAAAACCAAATTATTCTGAAAATCAAAAGTTTCTTCGGGCTGCCTTTTGATAACAATTTGTGTGATTTTTAACTATTTTGGCCGATTTGAGCTACTTTTCTAACGTGATTTGGGCAACATCTGAAAACCAAAAAAAAAATCTGATTTTCCAAACAAAGATGTCCCCAAGGATTTTGGATAAAAACGTATAGACTTGTATTAATTTTGAGTTGGACTTCATTTGTATTGAATTCCTTGTATCTTCCGATGCCACAAAAACCACTCTTGCCTCCTGTATATCACTGCCTGTTCCTCCAACTTTGTATTTGTCGCTGCCAAGATATGTCCACATCTTGTTGGGGCCCCAAGTAGAACTGGGCTATCAGTTATCACATTTATTTTGATAATCTTTGTCTTTTCTCTAACTTATATATTATCATCATCACCTTTCAGCTACTGAAGGCCTTCAACCAACTTAAGCCACGTCCGGTGCCATCTGCTCCAAATCTTTCCATGTCTTCTTCATTCCTTTCATGTCTGTCTCCATCCACCATGTGTTCTTTGGTCTCCATCCACCATGTGTTCTTTGGTCTCCATCCACCATGTGTTCTTTGGTCTCCATCCACCATGTTCTTTGGTCTCCATCCACCATGTGTTCTTTGGTCTCCATCCACCATGTGTTCTTTGGTCTCCATCCACCATGTGTTCTTTGGTCTCCCTCCACCACCAGGGTTCCCAGGGTTCCCCATTGACTAAAGCCAGTGCTGATCTGGTCATTAGCAGCTCCTGAATATCTGAGGAAACAGGCCAATAAATCTGTTGAGTTTTAACATCCCATAACATACAGTGTCCTGTGTAGTCCCAATGTCTCTGGGGACTAAATGTTCAAATTATTAATACATCTAAAAATCTTAGGCAATAAAGGAAAATGCAGGTGTGACATATTAAAGTAATACTTTCCTACTGTGGCTGGGACATGTCATTTGAGGACAACCTCAAGAACGGGTGACAAGTGAACATAATGTGCTTCACAGTGATTTTACAAAACGAGTGAAGATTTTATTCTGAAAGTATTACAGCTGTGACACTTAAGATGTGGGTAAAACATTACAAAACAATCAAACAGCATAGCTGAACGAGGTCAGTGTGTGATTTAACAAGATCAAGGAGCTTTGCCCGGTATACAAAATAGGGATTATATTTAAGCTCAAATATTTATCTACAAATGAAGGGATTCTGTTATGTAAGATTTGATGGATGAACAACAAATCAGAGAAGAGGAATTATGTAAGGGGAAGGATATTTAGTTGAGAAAATGGTTCCAAATCATGCTGCGTTTGCTACTTTCTTGAACAAATCTCTTTCTCGTAGCTAGGCAACAGGGTAAAAGTTCTCTTTAAACAAGTAAATTATAGAGCAACATCCCCGTGTATGCCTAGCACTCCAAGTGGAGTTACTAAGAATCATTTTCAGTGAATACCATAATTTACTAGTCTAAAGAGAACTTTTATCAGGCTACAGCATCTTTAACATCATCCCTTTTTTTTTTTGCTCCTTATGGAACCAACGCTGCAGACGATCCCATTACAAGAATGCTGCACCAACACATTCACGTGCTCTTGTGGTGGTTGTTTCTGTAGCAATGTTTGACATGATGAGGCTACCAGGTCCAGGCTAAGCCTCATATTAGCTACCTTGACATCAGTTGCCTTACTCTTTCTTTGTCTCCCTATGGACCACTGGGAACTACACTGGACATCAACTGGATACCCTGGTTCAAATCTCTAGTGTGACTATTACTTCTTTCTTTTCTGCCATCTGGTGTACTCTGTTCTACTTCTGAAGTACTTTAATTTTCGTATTATTTCGCTATGTGTTTTTAACAACCAACTTACTGGCTTTTCCAACCTAATCCCCATCCCCTTTTTCCGCAATAAAAAATAATTAAATGTGGTTTTAGGTGGATACCTGAGGGTTCACTGAAGGATATACATTTTTATAGAAATATATATTCTGTGAAGTTTCACAAGCTATACACTATTGTGATAAACGTTACTAATTTTCTGTGGTGATATTTAGGAAGTTTTTAAAGGGAACACTTTTAAAATGGGAAAAAACTGCACAATAGAGAATTGGAGACAGATATGAATGAGATGAAGAAGACACAGAAAGACCTTGACCTGATGGCACAGGACGGAAGACTTGGCGTACGTTTGTTGAAAGCCTGTGCTCCTTAGGGAGTTGAAAGGTGACGATGATATTAAAAAAGTGTACCAGTTGATAGCACTGTAAGGCAGTACCTGTTGATAGCACTGTAAGGCAGTACTTGTTCTGGTATACCCTGGGGTAAGAGAAACATAGAAAGACCACAATACTCACAAGGAGCCGCGGTAGCATAGTGGTTAGTGCACTGGCTTCCTAGCTCAGTGGTCCATGGTTTGAGCCCCAGTTGAGGTGGGATTGTTTTAGGCCGCAAACGGCTCCTGTGTCGACCCAGCCCCAACTGGGTGCCAGAGCAACTCTGGGAAGGTTAAGGCGGCCGGCGTGATGCTGACCACATCACCCATAGTGTGCCGATGGTCGAGAAAATATGGGCCTAACACCATTTTCCCAATATGCCTCTATGGGCGTGTGTCACAGTATATATGTTCGCCGAAATATAGGGTTGGTCACGCTGTGAGTGGCAACATTGATATAATGAAAAACCCGGTTGGTCAGCTGACCGGAAGGGAAGTGAAGATGAATTCTGGCGCAAAAAGGGTTTTTGACTTCTGGCCATCAACCGGGATAGGTCGTCTCTATGTTCCCTATCAGCGTTTTCGCTGGGATGAGTTTGCCATCATTGTTCAAATTTAGTGCTTGCCTTTTCTTCATGCAGGTTGGATTATATTGCATAATTCTAGAGTGATATTGTATTTTCTAGTGGCATTTTCTTAGACCGGTGATGTTGAGTTATTTGTGATTTAGTTTTGCCTGATCTTAGTACATACTTTCGCCGGTGAGCGAAAGTCATTGTGATGTCCAATCAGGATGGCCATACCAGTGGATATGATTTCATTCATTCATAACCCTCCACTCCCAAAGGAGCATAGGCCTTCAACAAACACATGCCAAGTCCTCCTGTCACGTGCCATCATCTCAAGTTCTTTCCATGTTCTCCTCATCATTTTCACCTCTGTTTCCAACTCTCTTCTCCATGTACTTCTTGGTCTTCCTCTGCCTCTCTTGCCCTGGGGGTTCCAGAACAAGGACTGTCTTGTAATGCTATCAACAGGTTTCCTCAGTGTGTGTCCTATCCATCGCCATCATCTTCTTCTCATTTCTTGTTCCACTGGCACTTGTCTAGTTCTTGTCATCAGTTCCACGTTGGTAACCTTGTCATACCATTTTAATCCCTCTATTCTACGCAAGCACCCATTTATGAAAGTCTGTAGCTTTTTGGTTGTTGTCTTTGTTGTTCTCCATGTCTCTGAGCCATACAATAGGACTGACTTCACATTTGAGTTGAAGATTCTTATTTTCGTGTTGGATCCTATTTCTCTTGATCTCCATATATTTCCCAATGCAATGAAAGCTCCTCTTGCCTTTTGTATTCTTATTTTGATATCGCTGTCTGTCCCTCCAACTCTGTCTATATTACTGCCAAGATATGTGTATGATTCTACATCTTGTATTGGTGTTTCTTCAAGTTCAACCCTGTTATCATTACCTGCATTTATTCGCATTATTTTTGTCTTTTCCCTGTGTATTTTCAAACCCAATTGCTGTGACCTCTCATCGAGTGTTTTCAATTTGTCCTGCATCTGATTACGGCTATGGGACAGAAGAGCCAAGTCATCAGCAAAATCCAGATCATCCAACTGCTTATTCAGAGTCCACTGGATTCCATTTCTGTTGTGTGTTGCCGATGATCTCATAACCCAATCTATTGCCAGCAAGAAAAGAAATGGAGACAAGAGGCATCCCTGTCGCACTCCTGTTCTTATCCCAAACGGTTCTGTAAGCTGTCCTTCGTGAAGAACTCTGCATGTCATGTCTTCATATGTTTTCTTTATTAAATTAATGATCTTCAGGGGAACTCCATAATGCCTCAACAATTTCCAAAGTGATTCTCTGTCTACACTGTCAAATGCCTTTTCGTAGTCCACAAATCCGATGTATAGTGGTGAATTCCATTCCAGACTTTGTACAACTATTATTCTCAAAGTGGCTATCTGGTCTGTACATGATCTATTTTGTCGAAAACCTGCTTGTTCATCTCTCAGTTTCTTGTCTATGGACTCTTTTAATCTCTCAAGGATAATCCTGTTTAATACTTTTCCTGGCACTGATAGTAACATTATTCCTCTATAATTTGTGCACTCTTGTAAATTTCCCTTCTTAGGCAACTTAACCAGATATCCTTCCTTCCATTCTGCTGGTATCTCTTCCTTTTCCCAGACTTTACCAAGTAATTTATATAACATCTCTGTAGCCGTGTCAATATCTGCTTTGATGGCTTCTGCTGGAATGCCATCAGGTCCAGACGCTTTTCCATCTCTTAGAAGCTTTATGGCTTTCTTTATTTCTTCCTTCGTTGGTCTTTCACCGTTAATTTGTAGCTCTTCTTCTGCTGGCTGGATGTCCGGCGGGTTTTGTGGAGCTGGTCTATTGAAAAGGTCCCCAAAATATTCTGTCCACCTCTTCATTTGCTCTTGTATATTGCTGAGCAGTTTCCCATTCTTGTCTTTTATGAGGCAACTTGTTTGCTTGTATTTCCCTGTTAGCTTCTTTGTGCTGCTATACAGTTCTCTCATATTTCCTTTGGCTGCAGCATCTTCTGCCTCTCTTGCCAACTCCTCAATATACTTCCTCTTGTCTCTTTTGATACTTCTTTTTACTTCTTTGTTTGCTTCTGTGTACACTTCTTGAGCCTTGGCTTTGGAACTTCTGGTTTTGCTTGTGTTTAACTCTGCTTTCTTGTTTTTTCTGTCTTTTATCTTATTGATGGTTTCTGTTGTTATCCATGCTTTTTGTTGTCTTTCCCTTTTCCCCAGTATTTCTTCACATGTCTCCTTCCATACAGTTTTGACCTGCTGCCAATAGTCTTCTGTATTCTCTACATCTTCCAGCTGTTGGAGCACTTGGAATTTGTTGGATACTGTGACCGCAAATTTGTCTCTTGTTTCTTGATTTCTTAGCTGTCCTACATTATACTGTTGTCTATAATTTTGCATTGTTGCATATCTCTTGAGTTTCATTTTTACTTTGGCTATCAGAAGATGGTGATCTGATGCCACATCTGCTCCTCTATATACCTTTACATCCTGCAATGATGATCTAAACTTCTTGTTTATGCATATATGATCAATCTGATTTTCTGTTCTATGGTCTGGTGATATCCATGTTGCCTTGTGTATTCTCTTATGTGGAAACATGCTTCCTCCTATAGCCAGTTGATTTGAAGCACAGAAGTTTGCGAATAGTTCTCCATTTTCATTCATTACTCCTAGCCCATGTTTTCCCATGACTTCTTCAAATCCGGTGTTCACTGTACCTATCTTTGCATTCATGTAACCCATCAAAATTGTGATGTCTCTTCTTTTTACTTTATCCATAATTTCCTGTAGTTTAGTATAAAATGCTTCTTTCACAGACTCTTCTTTGTCATTAGTTGGTGCATAACATTGGATGACATTTACATGAATTTTCTTTTTAGCTGTTTTGAAAGTAGCTGTTATTATTCTGGGTCCAACAGCTTCCCATTCAATGAGTGCTTTCTGTGCTTCTTTAGATAACATAAGAGCTACCCCTTCACTGTGGTGTGAACTTTCATCTTCATGTCCTGAGGACAGCACCAATTCACCTGTGATGAGTTTCTTCCTGTCTACCCCCTTCCACTTTGTTTCACACATTCCCAGAACCTCAATTTTTGTATTCCCTCATTTCTGCTGCTACTTGCGCCACTTTCCCTTGTTCGTTTAATGTCCGAACATTCCAGGTGCCAAATCTGGAAGTTCTCCTAGAAGAAAGAAGGTTAGTCAGCAACACAGACTCCTTTCGGCTTTCTCTGTGTTGCATCATACGCCTCCCCATGAGAGGACCTTCCCCTGTCTTGGATGGCTGTGTTTTATTTTCTTTATTTGACTTGTCCATATTTGTTGAAGTTTTTTGTGGTTTAAATTTTTTTTACAGGATGGGGTAACCGGCCCCATGCCCAACCCTCCTTAGTCACTTTCTACGACATGCTTGGCAGGGGACAGTGTTACTATTCTTTGCTCCCCTTTCGGGCCCCGGTAACCCACGGGTGAGTGGATATGATACTGATATATTAAGTTGTTAGTAGCGCAAGCTGTTTTGGCATTATGTTCAGTGTATTTCATATGTATTATGAGCCGTGTGGGGCTTCATTGTGTGCAGTGTACTATTAAAAGGGAACTTGCCTGTTTAAGGTGTTATGTTTGATTATTGTCAGCTATTGTATGCTGTGGTCGTATCCTTAGAGGATGAGCCAAAGATTAGATAGTTGTTAAATCCACAGTATAAATAGTTCTCCTGACAGCGTGTAAACGGGATCCTTTACCTTTACCTTACAATACTCACAGAGAAGAGAACTGGAGACACACAGAAAGGGGACAAAGAAGACAGATATACCTTAAAATGATGGAACAGGACAGAAAACATTTTAGTGTATGTGCTGAAGGCCTATGCTCCATGAGGAACTAAGAGGTAATGATGATGAACATGCTGACTGAAAAAGTTGAGAGACTTACGCATGGCACAGTTGAAAGGTGTTGATAAATGCTTGTTCATAATGAGAGTGCAATCTTCTGGCACACCAACATGCTTCACTTGAATTTTTTCAACTCTGGTCACCAATGCAAGCTGTCTTTGCTGTTCTTTTTCAAAAAGCTCCACACGTTTCTTGCGCACCTCTGCATTAGTCAAATTTTGTGACGACAATGAACCTGAAACAGAGTAAAAGTATCTATTAATCATCAGACGCCATCTCCACATTGAAGATCGGCTGCAATGGATGTCCAACGTCTTCTGTCTCTTGTCTTGATGGTGCACTCTGATATTCTTTCCTGTCCATGTCTTGATTTTATCTTCCCACTTACGGTGATGTCTTCCTCTTGCATATCTGCCTTCAACTCTGCCTTTTATTATGGTCTTCGGTAAGGTGTTATGTCTTTTTATATGGTCAAAATATTTTAGCTGTTCAATTTTGACCTCGTTCATTAATTCTCTTTTTATTCCTGGTTTTCTAGGACAATTTTATTTGTTTTCTTCTCTTTCCATGAGACATACCCCACTATTCTATTTATATCCACATCTCAAAGGCCTTTCTTCTAAATGCTTGCTTCTGTCCATGTTTCTACCCCATAGAATAATTTTTGAAAAATATATATATGGCATTTGATGATTCCCAGTTTTAATTAATTATTTATTAAATCGTCTGTTAAATAAATGCTCAAAACTTGTAACACAAATTTTAAGCCTGTTTTAATGTGTGAACAGTGAAAAATGGGTGGGGGATGGCGACTGCTGTAAAATTGAAACTAGAAAGTTAAATAACAAAACAGAAGAAAAACAGTATTGGAATACATTTTACAAATGAATAATGCTCTAGAAATACAGGACACTGGTTCACATCGCTGGATTACAGGGTCTTAATTCCTACAAATCTCAGAACAATAGCCACCACTGTTAATCTTAACTCTAACCCTTAACTGCGTCAAGATTTTTTAAAAATAATCACTGATACAAAAATATTAATTGAGGTGGTTATGAATTGCAAGCATGTGCAGACTGCTTCTGGAGACTTATCAATCACAAGACAGGCAACGGTGCGCCTGTGTACCATATTCTATGAGTCAACCCATCCCATGTTTCTAGTGTATCACTGATTTGTAAAACTGACACCATACCAATTGTAATTTTTGCTTTACCTTTGTGATGCTACACTGTAATTCTGACTTTCATCAGGCCCGATTCTGTTTTGAGTTTCACCATTTCTCTTCTCTTTGTATTTATATGGGTTTGCCTTGTTCTTCTCATGTGAATATATCGTGTTCGGTATTTTTGAGGAGGTAATTTTAATGGGTTCGTTTTATGTCGGTAGGTTTATTCTTCACTCGATCAGTTTTACCCTCTTCCGAATTTTTCGCGATTTCCGTAGATTTCATTGTTTACGAAAATCGATATTTTCGGGCACTCCTGTATGACGCGTCAGTAGCACGAGGCCGTCAGGTAACGTGACGCAAGTTTCGGCACGTGGGAATTGCAAAGGTTGCTAGTATTGATTTTTCCTAGCGCTCCCATTGGTCCGCGATTTGCGTAGGACGGGAATTCGCGTGGGTGTTTTCTCTTGTATATAATGAGACAGAAAACGGGGATTCGGTCTCTATGTAGAAATAAGTGTCAGCCGCAAGACTTCGCAATTATCGTCTCCATTGCGGGAAAAACCGCGATAATTTGGTATGTACCTATTTTATTAATCGTTTTACTTATTAGTGGGGTTTTTGAGAAATCTCGGCCCGTAAGTTAAGTCAGTGGGAGACATTAACTTAAAGTTTAAACGGTAGCGCCATTAATTATTATCTTTGTAGAACGATGTAAATGTAAAAAGTGTGCATAAGTCTTTTTATGATTTTTGGCAGTAGATCGGAGAGTGTGAAGTTATGAGAGACACGTGTGCTCCTTGTTGTAGAATGTTGGGAAACCCCCATTTATTCCTGTATATTTTCTAATGTAATTTTGTTGGGAAATCCTTGGTGTGTACGTTAATTTTGCTGAGCCTTAAAAATGTGAGAAATATTGTCGGAGGGTTCAGATTTACGTTGTAAGTGAATTATACAGCTTAGGGGAGGAAACTATTCCTATAGCGAAATTTAATTTAATTTAATTTTGGAGCAAGCCGGGAAACCTCATGTGTAAATGTTAAAAAAAGGGAGACCCCGGAATTTCGGACAATCCCGAGTTGGAAATGTTGACACGTGGGTAGCCGCGCGTCACAAATAGATAAGAGGCAGACAGGTCGGGAGGTTCTGTTTACTTACCTGGCAGATTTTAGTAGAAGGAGGGGGGATGAAGAGGCCACGTGGGATAGTGGTATTTTATGTATTGTGTGAAGAACGAGAGAAGGGGAGGATAAGTGTGATTTTAGTGCCACGTGGGATAATAGTATTTCATGTATTATGTGAGGAACGAGAGAAGGGGAATAGAAGAAGGAGTGAGATGGGAGTGACACGTGTATAGAATTATTTTATGTATCGTATATGTTAGAGATAAGCGATTTTAGAGTGGATGTACATGAGTCGCTGTTTCTTTTAATTTCAGCGAGTCTCGGCGAAACAATGGGGAGCATAATTTTGTCAAATAAAATTATCCACGGCAAAAGACATATCTCAGGGTCAGAGTACTTGAGTATCGTCAGGAGCAAAAGAAAAGTACCCTATGGTCTCTGGCAGTGAAGTCCCTATGCTTCAGCTGGACCGAGGTTTATTTATCATACAGCCGAGAGCATCGCTATTATAGTCTCTAGCAACGGCAGGTGGCCGGGAGACTGGTTTCATTTTTGTACAGCCTGAAAACAAGGCTGTGTTTTTTTCCTCTAACTCCAGAGCGGGTTAAAAGAGGGAAGCTATTCAGCAGCAGAGAAGTTTTGTCGACAGTTTATCAAGCACCTCATGCTTGACGCCAGAACATCATCATCATCATCGCAGAATTCAGGAACAGGTGACAGGGTTACCATACCTAGGTCCTGATAGTAGAGAAGAGAGTAGCGGAGATGCCGCGTCATCAGTCCTCGAGTGTTAGAGAGACACTGAGACCACGAGAGAGACGGAGGGAGAAAATAGACAGGACCAGTAGGGTCTGTTCAGTATCCATTTGACGGATAGACACTGAGTCTGCGTTCGAAAAAAAAACCAAGTCTATTATGTTAGCAATTCTTGTGGTGTAGTTATCAGCGCATATCGCCTAACAAGTAGAAAGCTGTGTAGCGTTTCGTTGAGGAAGAAATCACAGGACTAAGACAGTAGAAATTTATTAGTGTTAGAGAGTGGAGGCTAAAAGTTGACAGCCCCACCAAATTAGATTTGGTTTTAATCACTAACCATTTTTATTGTTCCTCAGCAGGGTGACAGAAAGAGTGAATGTGATTTGGGGGTTTGTTTTTTTTTCTCTCGTGTCTCTCAATTTAATTGTTACTTTGGTTTTTCCAGGCCGTGCAACAGTGCACGCTATCGACTGACTTGATGACGTTATATGCCATTTTTATGTTTTTCTTGTATGTAAATAAATATATACGTATATTATTTACTGGATCAGCTTCTATTCTTTACTATACTTACTCTATGTTGTCTGTATAGTGGTGTTTGTGGTCGTACTTATACACCTTATCTCCTTGTATTTAAAGGAAGTCAGAGGAGGGCGAGACTATAGCCAGTCTAAAGTCACGAAGCGGCAAGGGGGAGATTCAAATCCTGGTTCTATCCCTTGAGCCAATAGTCGCGTCTGTCCACAGGCATGTCATTTTCCATCTAAATTCTATTTTCTCAGACTTTCTCATACTAGGGTCTTGCTTTCATTCAGGCACACTCTATAACATTAAAACCACTTCGTGACAACCTTCCAGTTTTACAGCAGCCCCCAGTATTATTTATCTTCTTGTTTTTTTGGTACAAGGCAACAACAGTAGACAACATTCACCATGTTGCCCCATATTGCCAGAGACTATATATTAACATTACAGTTAGCCTTAACCTAACATCAACCCTGTTTCGAGCTGCTAGAATTAACCTAACACCAACCCTATTTAGAGCAGCTAGCTTTAACCTAACACCAACCCTGTTCTCAGCAGCTAGAATTAACCTAACACCAACCCTGTTTTGAGCAGCTAGCCTTAACCTAACACCAACCCTGTTCTGAACAGCTATAATTAACCTAACTCCCTGTTTTGAGCAGCTAGCCTTAACCTAAAACCAATCCTGTTTCAAGTAGCTAGCATTAACCTAACACCAACCCTGTTCTCAGCAGCTATAATCAACCTAACACCAATCCTGTTTTGAGCAGCTAGCCTTAACCTAACACCAACCCTGTTCTAAGCAGCTAGAATTAACCTAACACCAACCCTGTTTTGAGCAGCTAGCCTGAACCTAAAACTAATCCTGTTTCAAGTTGCTAGCCTTAACCTAACGCCAACCCTGTTTAGAGCAGCTAGCCTTAACCTAACACCAACCCTGTTCTGAGCAGCTAGAATTAACCTAACCCCAACCCTGTTCTGAGCAGCTAGAATTAACCTAACACCAACTCTGTTTCAAGCAGTTAGCCTGAACCTAACCCTAACCCTGTTTCGAACAGTTAGCCTGAACCTAACACCAACCCTGTTTTGAGCTTTGTAAAAATTAATAACAGCTGACAAGGAGTGGCAGACCCCCTTGTATGTAAATTTTATGGACTTCGAAAAGGCTTTCGACAGTATAGACCGTACTGTGATGTGGAAAATCCTGAGACATTATGGAATCCCAGAGAAATTCATTAAAATCATCCAAGATTTCTATCAGGAGGCCTCATGTAAAGTAGTACACAAAGGAAAACTATCAGAGCCCTTCACAGTACAAAGTGGAGTCAGACAGGGATGTCTGCTATCACCAACAATTTTTCTCATGGTCATAGACTGGATTATGAGACAGACAATAGAGGGAGAGAAAACTGGAATACAGTGGACATTTAACACACAGCTGGAGGATCTAGACTTTGCAGATGATTTGTGCCTTCTGTCATACAGACAGCAAGATATGCAGGAGAAAACAAACAGATTAGTAACAGAAGCAGCAAAGATGGGACTGCACATAAATGTAAATAAAACAAAAGACATGAGAATAAATAATAGGCAGACGGACTCGATGAAGATCAATGATCATGTCACTGAAGAAGTAGAAAACTTTACATATCTAGGGGGCAACATTGACAAAGGAGGGGGAACTGCTGGTGACATCTGCTCAAAGATAAACAAAGCCAGATGTGCTTTTAATGCCCGTCAACCAATATGGAACTCCTCAGCGATATCCAGAGGGAACAAAATTAGAATCTTTAACTCAAATGTGAAGTCAGTCTTGCTGTATGGCTCAGAGACATGGCATGTCTCAAAGAGTATCACCGCCAAGCTACAGACATTTGTAAATAGATGTCTCCGATGGATCCTTCGTATAAGATGGTCAGATGTGATAACATATATAGAGCTAAGGAAAAGATGTGGACAACAGCCAATACCGACAGAAATTAAGGTAAGAAAGTGGGGATGGATAGGACATACACTCAGAAGAGAAAAATCAAGCATAGCCAGAGTTGCCCTTGACTGGAACCCACAGGGGAAAAGAAGAATCAGGAGACCAAAGAGAACTTGGAGAAGGACTGTTGTAGAGAAGGCTAGGGAAATTGGAATGACTTGGGCACAGATGAAAAAGACAGCCCAGAATAGAAATCGATGGAGAGCAACTGTTTCTGCCCTATGTTCCACAGGGAATGAAAAGGAATGATGATGATGATCACAAGGAATGAAGCAGTTTTCAAAAACAAACCATACAAAAATTCTAACGAAGTGGAAATGTCCCCGTGTGTGGCCAATATGGCAGCCCCCAGTCTATTATCACTTCCCTAAGCCATTTATTCCATTTCAACGGTTGGTCTAGTGCAGCGTGGTCCAACAGCAGTTCCGCGGGCCAAATGTGGCCCACGTAAAATTGTTTTGTGGCCCTCGCTCATACAAACAATATTTTTTTTATTATATGGTATAATTAATACTTTTGAGATTAGACTCAAAACGTCCGGTGGAAAACAATGTTTTACTGCCTGCAGTCAGCATCCGACACCGTTCAATTGACATTGATATTCTTCTTCTTCTTCTTCATTCGTCCTGAAAAGGACGTTGGTTGCGTTATGTCCGTTTACAGCAAAGCTGCGAAATTTGCGCCTTTCGGCCGACACATCCGACTTCAGCACGGCGTTTTTGGGACCGGGATAGCCTTCCCTCTTCGATCCCTACTCACTCAGCCAGACTGCAGTGATGCAGCCTGTTTCCAGGACCACCACTTGGAGGTGGAGTAGGGTCTTGGTCAGCTCTGGTTCGCTGACCCTGACGAAGCAGTCTAGCTATGGGTCGCTAACTGCATTCCTCACTGTAGACACGTCTTAGGTCCCACATTGATTTTGAGACTCTAGTTACAGAAAATCCACACCCCCAAACGTCCCATTAGGAGGTAAGAATAAAACTAACATTATTTCCATAGAAATTCAATGCTCATTGTAACTTTTAATTTTTTTTTTCATTTCGCACTCTTCGATTTTCATCCATTTTTAACTGAGCTTTTATCTTCAATACTTTGTTATCATGAATGGCCTGCGAGCTTTAACTTTTTGGCTTATGTGGCCTTCGGAGTTGAATAAGTTGGACCACCCTGGTCTAGTGGCATGCCTAATAATCAGATGGTTTAGACTATGAATATTTTGCCTCTATGTGTTTACGTTTGGCAATTTCATTCTGTGAAATACGTTACTACAGAAATCACCACGGCCAGAGCACATGAATGCTTTGATGCAGGCTTCCTGCAAGAGGGTGGCAGCAGTGGTGGCGTTAGGCTCTATAAGTAGCAAGAAGAGAAATGAAGATGATGATGTTCGTTACTATTATCCGATTTTTACAACCCTACCTCCAATGAAGATCATGGTGAAATGAAGCACCGTGGGCCATGTGGTCGTCGTTAGCCAAAATTAGCCCAAATGTATATACTAACGAATTCGATTACAGATTCTTGATGGGCAAGTTGGAAGTTTATTGTTCGTTATTTATAACGTAGCGTACAATGTTGTCCTGCAGTTTGTTTATTTTGTTTTCTTTTTCGGATTTATTATATATCAATAAGGTGGGAAAGGGGTAGGGTTAGGATTAATGTTAGGCAACATCTTTGTTTATGTGCGTTCTAAATGTTGACAATGAAACCGCAGACAAAACATGTGATGTAGTGTTGTAGGCCTATGTGTAGATTACTGTGATAATTGAGACGAAATGATTCTATAGGTGAGTGTGTTGATAACGCATGTGCAGCAATTTTGCGCATGCGCGAAATGTCGGATGTGCTTATGGTAACAGTGTATGGTGAGTTATGCTTGCAGACCAAAAATAGATGACATGCGACAAATCTTGCCCGGATAGTTATCTATTCAGCGGCCAATTGAATCAGCCGTGTCGTTAGGGGTTGGGTTTAGATTTAGCAATGCTAAACCATACACACAAATTCTATAGGATTATAGTTTTTGTGCTAGGTTTAGCATTTCTAAATCTAAACCAAACCCTAATACTAACGACGCAGCCGGTTTAATTGGCCGCGGGGTACTTATCGATTCGGGCGAAATGGAGACTACGGCCCACGGTGCTTCACTTCAACCGAAGATCATTTCAATGGACTTATTTGCATGTAACTGGAATCCCCATTTTGCAACCCATTTATATACTTTGTTTATTTGCCTATGTCAGAGAGTGCGAGCTCGTTAACATAATATTAAAGGCTAGTTATACTCTACTCTATTCACTTACGCAAATGTTGTTGCAGCAGCTTGTGAGACCCTAAACATCGCTGTAATACCCTTGAATTTTGGCAAACCACAGCCATGTTGATAAATTGCCGGAAATGCTTGAGAGTTACGTACCCTTTCAATATTAAAAACATACTACGGGAGTTATAATGTATGCCGAAAATATATCCCGTTCAACCAGACGGGTTATAATATACTAAATTAAGATATGTTGTGTCGCTAATTCCAGACAATAACAATTATCATCTGGAATTAGCTACACTATATATCCGAATTATAACCCATCAGAGGTTGAACGTAGTATTTTGTCCTTCATAAACGAATTTTGGTTTTGATTTACTCTATTTAAACTGAGTGGAGGGGGGAAGAAGTTACTGTATTGTCTTTAATTTATTACACTACATATCCTAATTATAACCCATCAAGGGTTGAACGGGATACTTTTTTTAAATAAAAAAAGAGTGAGAGTGAGAGAGACAGAGAGAATGGGAATACTTACAACTCAACTTTCACACAATATTCACAATTGCCAGATGGTTCTAATAATGCACATTGACGGTGACAGATGAATAGGGAATATGGTGTTATCATAGACACCACAGGTTTTCCCACTCTCCTCCCTTCTTATCTACCTGACAGGTGTGAGAGACTGCCGTTTTGGGACAGGGGTGGACACACACATACACATTCATACAATTTGACACTTTATATTTACTAAATTCGGACTGATTAGAGGGACGAAAAAATACCATATTCAGTTATCGTATAGATTGGCAAAGGAAGGTGGAAAGTTACCTCAGCCTGATAAGACATAGCTTTCGAAGAGGCAAAGAGTTTTATCAGAATCAGATACAAGAACAAATAGGATGTAGAGCACCCAGGCCATGCACAAAATGATACATATTACCAGCCCAGCCGAAGAAAACTAGTAGTAATCTTCAGGTTCCGCACGGGCCACAACAGATTGAGATACCACATATTCAACAAGCTAAAGATGGGATCTACCGATGAGTGTAACTATGGCAATGATAAAATGATCACTGAACATCTGCTTTAAAGATATAAGCAACAGAGAAAGCTCATATGGCCGTCGCCAGTACCATTCCTGGACAAAATCTGTGGGGACACAAACAGCCTCAAGCTGACCACTGCAGACTCCTGAGAGTGTACGAAGAAGAAGAAGAAGAAGAAGAAGAAGAAGAAGAAGAAGAAGAAGAAGAAGAAGAAGAAGAAGAAGAAGAAAAAGAAGAAGACGGGTGCGCGCATCAGCAAAGCTTGGAATACGGGGAGACAACTTACGGACAGGCACCGATAAGAGATTGCTTTCTGATAAAGTAATGAATTGTTACTTTTGGAACACGTTGTCATATGAGGTTATCGACATGTTCGCGAGTCTGTACGCAAAGCATCGCATGTCTTATTGCCATTTATGGTAAAACGTGACCTTTTGCTGTACGCACCTTTTTCACGTGGAATATTTTGAAAGTACCACACCCTCACCCGCCTGTTTGAAAATGATTGGAGCGTTTATTTAACTCCATAACAAACAGATGCGTGGGAGACCGAGAATATAATCTGATACGTTTCAGTGTTATTCCACTGTGAAGATCGCTTGCCAAGATACCAGACCTTGATAGAGTGAAGCCTAGAATTCAGAATTCCCTCTTAACATACCGGACACCTTTTATTGGAGAATTTTGGACGGACTTTCATAGCCCAGGAAATCTCTTTCATATTAAATAAGGAAACCGGGACTGAGGAAACTGAAGGACCACACGGAGTCAGAGAGGGAACTTATTAAATTAACGAAACCCCAGACGCGTTTAAGAGGCCGATTCAAGTCTCTTTTATTCATCTGAGCAAACAGTCTGTGAGCTAGGATTGGCGTAAGTTGTCATTTTACATTCTATATTACATTACTAACATGTGAACTAACATATATATGTGTATTACCCTGTGAAGTTTCATATGTGAAAATCGCTAGTGGATGTCAAAGTAATTTGAGGCTGGCAACCTCAGCGTATAGAATGATGATTCATGAACCACCACTGCACGGGCTGGTGATTGCTTTATTGCTAGTTTCTTAATTAGAACTAAAATCAGAAAGTAGTCCCAAGTTCATATGGAGCAGGGAGGAAAAGATGAAAGAAACGATGTACATTCTAAGTATAAATACTTACAGTTTCAAAGCAGTGTAAATGTGCATTTAACATATTCACTTTAAAATTAATGTAAGTTTTCATGCTTTAAACCAGTGTAAATGTCTATGTGAAAATATTCATTTTTAAATTGATGGAAGTTTCAAACTTTCCAAATCAGTGTAAACATAAATGAAAAACATATTCAATTTATATTGTGAACACTTTTCAATCAGTGGAGATGTAAATGTAAACAGACTCTATCTGTATTATTAACCTTTTCATTTAAATGTAATGTAAAGCTAAAGCTATTCAATTTAAATGTAAAGAAAGTTTATCCCGTGGGATTAAATTTAATTCTCATCGAGGGTAAATTCTGAGATAAATAGTAGAATAGAAGAGGGGGCACATAAGTATGTGTCGGGAAACGCAATACTGAGGAGAGCGTTTCGTTTCTATTCTTTATCATAGTTATTGGTGGTACCAGCAGAAAGTACTGTCTCTGGAACCAAGTGAAGGTAGAAGTTGACTGACGTTGTGCCAGACGCCATCATAAGAGGGCAACGAGGACCAGCTTGGCCGTTACTCCTTGACGTTCTAGGAACGAGCGGCACCTTTAACCTTGACCAGCGACGAGCGTGAGCAGTGTAAACAGAACCCATCAGCGGGAGCAGAAACTACTATTGGTAGCTAAGTGAAAAATATACGCTGCCAAAGTGAACTTTTTCTAATATTTCTATTATAAATCAATGATGAAACTTTTCTTCTAAACTATTCAATCCATTTTCAAACTGTTAAAACCTAAAGTGATTATTAAATTTTGCTATTTGTACTGTTACAAATTTAACTTCGATTTAATTATTTTAAAGTTACTGCATGTTTGTCTCAGTCAAATTACTACACACACTCTAAACTGAGATATATCAGAATAATAGAATTCCACCGAGTAAATCAGGGGTGGGGGCTTGAACGAGCTGAAATTAATAAGTGCTTAATTCCTTCACAAAAGTTGTCGGCAGATTCTAGAATTAACGTGCTCAGCCAAAGCAGCATTGTTTTCGCTTATGTGAATATCTTGTGAAGACTCCCTTTGTAATAGAAGTGTCATTACCCTTCTATCTACATCTCTGCCAAGAGTTATCTTGTGCGAAGGTAGATACCTTTGAAGCCCATATTAGATACTCTTGAGTTTTGGCCAGTGTTGGACCACTACTGCAAAGCAGGGAAGGCAATACCGCCGCACGCACCATGTGGTAATGCTATCTACGGCGCCACCTCAGATTAAGCGAAAAGAAGATCACACAACAAGCAGAAGAGAGGAGAAAACGTCGAAAGGTACACCAGGAAAATAATCCACTTAGGCTTTACCGTCTGCGAGTCAACAGACTACCTAGGATTCCCGAAGAGTGTCGGTCGCACACCCAGGACTTAGTGGCTTGGACGAGGACAGCCTGCCTGGGATTTGTAAAACACCCAGGACTTAGTGGCTTGGACGAGGACAGCCTGCCTGGGATTTGTCAAACATGAAGCTGAGAACAGTCATGAAATAACTATGTCGCGGATGTTCGAGGAAGCGCATAATTTGATGACGTGAAACATAATAATATTTACATATCGTTATTTAAAGGATACAAATAAGAGGTGGATTAAAAGTAATAAAATATAGCGTGTACGTTGAGCTGTACGGAAGACTTTACTAGTTCTGGTTTCGTCTACGTTTCTGGGATTTCAGTTGTTGCCCATGTATTTAAGGGAAACATAATTGCTCACATTCAGGGCCGGATTAAGGCCAACTGATGCCCCAAGCACAGCTCAACAATGGTGCCCCCTCCTGTCTCTTGTTTGTCTGTCCCTGACGAAGGCCTTGTGGCCGCAACGTAGGTTTTTCTTGTCCTTCTCCTTGTAAGACGTATTACTATTTGTGTGGGTGTGTGTGTTTTTTTTTTCAACGGTGCTAGAAATGACTTCATATCTGTATTTTTTTACATTTCGTTGTTGTTGTTGAGAACAACACAAAACAACAAATAAGTTACAGACTTTCATTAATGAGTGTTTGCGCATAACAGAAGGATGTAAATGATTTTACAAGATCTTCAATGTGGAACTGATGACAAGAACAAACCATTGGCCATTGGAACCAGAAATAAAGAGCCGATGGCGGTGGATCGGACACGCACTGAGGAAACCTGTGGATGGCGTTACAAGGCAATCCCTATTCTGGAATCTCCAGAGTAATAGAGGTAGATGGAGAACAGAACTTTCAAAATGGGCATATTTACACAGGTCCGGTTCTTGGGCGGCGCGAACGGTGGGCAGCATCAGGCGCCGATTGGATAGGGTTACCGAAATTAGTAGACCCCTTCAGTAATAACTGACTTTGGCGTGTTCTTTTCTCTTCTGCTTGTTGTGAGAGTTTCTTTTCACCCAATCTGAGGTGGCGCCGTAAGGAGCATCGCCACTTGGTGCGATCAACAGCTTCATCATCTGAGGCTGCTGGATTTATGTCCAGTGCCTTTATGTCTGAGTTTCCTAAGATTCTACTGCATGAGAGGGGCTGGGGGCGCAATCACGAAACCTCGCGCCACCTTGAAACATCCCTAGGGCCGGCTATGTAATTACATAATGATATTACGGTGAATTTTGCCACTACTACGGTACGGGTATTTTCGTTAAAGTGTTTGTATTTTGAAATTTCCGCACGCAAAATTGAAATCACGGTTTCCAAGACAACGATTTTCACTTGCAGCAGTCACTGCAATCATGCAGCCAACCGGTTTGAAATAAATATATATCTGTTAGAAAATCTACCAAACTAATACAGCTTTCTGAACGAAGATTGTAAGTTTGCGCCGTTAAATTAGATTTGTTTAAAATGAATAGATAGCCTATGTTGAATATAATTTTTCGTTGCGTGATTTCAGTCGACATTTTTCGAAGTAGGCCTACCGAGCCATGTAATCTTCCTTAACACGAAATTTTCCTACGCTTCAGTGGTAGATAATTCTTTCTTCTGAATTTGCTTAGTGCATGCTTGTAAGTTATAAATCATCTTTAGACTAGAGACTGCCATGTTTTGTGTTATTTTTAACAACTTCATTATTTGTCGGGCGTTATTAATTTTGACAAAGCTCGAAACAGGTGTGTTGTTAGGTGAAGGGGGTCGTCCACATATGACGTTACGCAGTGAGGGGAGTGAGGTCAAAATTATTTGACGTGCGACGATAGGGGGGGGGATGTGACATCACACTCACTTCTTTCATAAATGATGTTCCTACTTTAATCTGCAGTAGTTAACTTTTATCTGCAATAGTTAGGGCCTAACAACTACCTCGTGGACCACATATTATAATCACAGCTAAAATATCGGCTAATTGTTATAACCTTTGACTGGTTTAAATTATTTTTAATTAAACAAAAAAGCAGACTAGTCTAAATAAACTGTACTGTGTAAAATTAGATTAAAAAAACAGTAACATGTTATCACCATGGCGACAACGGTCTGATGAGATAAAATAAGAGACAATATAGCTAGTTGAATCAACTATGTGGGGGGAGGATAAACTGCAAATGATTTTATTTGAGTACTGCAAAGGTTGGGCCCGGTCTCATGCTAGGACGCAGCACATAAAAGGGAAGATCTTTGTAAAGACGGATTAATGAAACACTATTTGACTTAAAAGATTATTTTATCTGCACTATAACTCACAGTTAGCAATGTTGCCAATGAACTGGCTCTTCTGTGCATAACTGTCATCAGACGCAAGACAAAATGCAGTCACTTGATGATGCTGGCTATGCTTGATTGTTTCAAGATGTAGAATCATACATATACCTTGGCTGCAATATAGACAAAATTGGAGGGACGGGCAATGATATCAAAATAAGACTACAGAATCTAGAGGAGCTTTCATTGGATTGGGAAATATGTGAAGATCAAAAGAAGTTAAGTCCTACACAAAATTCGGAATGTTCAATTGAAATGTCAAGTCAGTCCTACTGTATGGCTCTGAGCATGGAGAACAACAATCAGAAAGCCTCAGACTTTCATAAATGGGTTTAGGAAAAGGGTAGTCTCATAGCGGATACTGTCATAGGGGAAGTTAGAGACTTTAAATACAAAGTTGAGCTTCGAGAAGTGGGGTAATCAGTTCCCCTTCTGGCTGCCATTACCTTTCCTAGCTCAAGAGCAGAGTCATTTATCCATTTACAGCTGGGTAGGCTGTAGCGTGACGCCACAGTGTTTTCCAACCCACTACCTTTGCCGAGAGAGGCCTACGCTGTAACCACAGATGCTGTCATAAATGGGTGCTTGCCTTAAATAAAAAAGGATTGTAGTGGTATGACAAGATCTCTAATGTGAAACGGATGACATGAACCAGACAAGTGCCAGAAGAACAAGGCATGAGAAGAAGATGCTGATGATAGATAGGACATGCATTGAGCAAACTTGCTCATAGCTTTACCCGGCAGTCCTTGTTCTGGAATCCCCAGGGTAAGAGAGGCAGAGGAAGACCAAGGAATATACAGAGAAGAGAACTGAAAACAGACATGAAGAGGATGAAGAAGATATGGAAAGACCTTGAGCTGATGGCACGGGACAGGAAGACTTGGCATAAAGCATATGCTCCTTAGGGAGTTGAAAGGTGATGATCATGATGATGATGGATGGATGATGATGGATATGATGATTGATGATGATGGATGGATGGATGATGATGATTGATGATGACTAGTTAACTAACTTATGTTCCATTACATTGTTTCTTTTCAGTATTACCAAAACAATAGGTTTTAATTTTATAGAGTGTGCCTGAATGAAAGCAAGACCCTAGTATGAGAAAGTCTGAGAAAATAGAATTTAGATGGAAAATGACATGCCTGTGGACAGACGCGACTATTGGCTCAAGGGATAGAACCAGGATTTGAATCTCCCCTTGCCGCTTCGTGACTTTAGACTGGCTATAGTCTCGCCCTCCTCTGACTTCCTTTAAATACAAGGAGATAAGGTGTATAAATACGACCACAAACACCACTATACAGACAACATAGAGTAAGTATAGTAAAGAATAGAAGCTGATCCAGTAAATAATATATGTATATATTTATTTACATACAAGAAAAACATAAAATGGCATATTACGTCATCAAGTCAGTCGATAGCGTGCACTGTTGCACGGTCTGGAAAAACCAAAGTAACAATTAAATTGAGAGACAAAAAAAAAAACCCAAATCACATTCACTCTTTCTGTCACCCTGCTGAGGAACAATAAAAATGGTTAGTGATTTACACCAAATCTAATTTGGTGGGGCTGTCAACTTTAGCCTCCACTCTCTAACACTAATAAATTTCTACTGTCTTAGTCCTGGTGACTTCTTCCTCAACGAAACGCTACACAGCTTTCTACTTGTTAGGCGATATGCGCTGATAACTACACCACAAGAATTGCTAACATAATAGACTTGGTTTTTTTTCGAACGCAGACTCAGTGTCTATCCTTCAAATGGATACTGAACAGACCCTACTGATCCTGTCTATTTTCTCCCTCCGTCTCTCTCGTGGTCTCAGTGTCTCTCTAACACTCGAGGACTGATGACGCGGCGTCTCCGCTACTCTCTTCTCTACTATCAGGACCCAGGGATGTTAACCCTCTCCCCTGCTCCTGAATTCGGTGCTTGATTTACTGTCGAAATCCTCACTGCCGCTGAATAATTTCCCTCTTTTAACCCGCTCCGGAGTTAGAGGAAAACAAGGCTTGAATTCTGGCTGTCTGAAATTACACCAGTCTCCGACCTCGTGTCGATGCTGGAGATTATAATAGCGATGAGCTCGGGCAGTGTGATAAATAAACCACGGTCCAGCTGAAGCATAGGGGCTTCACTGCCAGAGACCATAGGTCTGACCCTTAAGCTAGGTCCTGTTGCCGTGGGTAATTTTGCACATGGGCAAATTTACGCTTCCCACTATTCTTGCCGGGACTCGCTGAAATTAAAAGAAGATGCGTCTATTGTATAACAATTCCAACCTAACGCATCTCTAACCTAACTCCCCTTCACTCGTCATTTACAACAATACAAAAAATAATATTGCCCACGTGGCTCACTCGTCATGTACAACAATACAAAAATTAATATTACCCACGTGGCACTTAAATCTCTCTCCTCTCGTTCTTCACACAATACATAAAATACCACTATCCCACGTGGCCTCTTCATCCCCCTCCTTCTACTAAAATCTGCTAGGTAAAATAAACAAAACCTCCCGACACCGTCTGACACGTTACATGGCCGTTACGCATGGCCGATCACGTGTTCAAACTTGACAAAAATAGGGAAATCCTTTTACCCATTAACACAGGAGTTTCCCCGGCTTACTCCTATTTACATTAAACCTCGCTGTAGGGATGATTTATTTCCCCACGCCGTACAATTCACTGATAACAGAAGCTCACTGCATTCCTCACATTTAAGGCTCAGTAAAATTAACGAACACACCAGGGATTTCCCCATAAAATTACATTAGTAAATACACAGAAATAAATGGTGGTTTTACATAACGTTCTACAAATATGGGCACACGTGTTTCTCACAACTTCACACACTCCTATCTACTGCCAAAATCATAGAAAGAATAAGCACACTGTTGCATTTACGTCGTTCTTAAAAAAAAATGATAATGGATGGCATTATCGTTTATTTTAAAACTGAAAAGTTAATGGCCCCGACAAAATTAACTACGGGCGAAATTCTCAAAAACCCACTAATGAATAAAACGATTAATAAGATTCTACATACCAATTATCGCTGGTTTTACCCACAGTGGAGAACGATAAATTACGTAGTCTGACGGCCAGGCAATTATTTCTTCAGAGACAATTGCCCGCAGTTTCCTCTCTCATTATATACAAGAGAAAACACCCACGCGAATTTCCCGTCCTACGCAAGTTTTCGCGGACCAATGGGAGCGCTAGGAAAAATCAATACTGGCAAACCTACGCAAATCCAGCGTGGCTTAAAATTCGTCACGTTACCTGACGGCTCGGTCTCGTCATATCGCGTGCCGGAAATGGCGATTATCGTAAACAATGAAATCCACGGGAATCGCGGAAAATCAGAAGAAGCAAAACTGGCCGAGTGAAAAATAAATCTACCGTCGTAAAACGAACCCAGTAAAATTACTACTCAAAAATACCGAACACGATATATTCACATGGGAAGAACCAAGGCAAACCCCATATAATTACAAAGAGAAGAGAAATGGTGAAACTCAAAACAGAATCGGGCCTGATGAAAGTCAGAATTTCAGTGTAGCATCACATAAGTCCCCCCTTTCAAGTACGGGAATCCGTGCTAAATCACTGAAATCTCTGGAATTCATACTGGTCCGTATCTAGATCTACATCCTGATCTAATCACTGTCATAATTAGCATTATCATACAGGCCCATCTCCATATCCTTGAGAATCTTTGCAAGCCCTGGATCGTGAGGGTCACGCCAGGGAATTTTCTCCTGTCGACTGCAACATGACTGGTCGCCCTTCCTCCTCCCTCTCGTGTGTTTCCTTCGCCCACGAATTTTCCTGGCGGCGCGTGGTAAATACTGATTACCAGATGGTGCGACCTCCCAGTGTTTTGAAACAGTCTGACTGGCTTGGCCAGACATCGCCGTAACAGGGCGTAACTGTTTGCGGTTGGCTGAAGAACCGTGCACATGTTCCTTCTTGTCAGTATTTCCCTCCCTTGAGAGATGTAATACCATCGGGGGCCTAATCCCCGATGACAAAGAAGATACTTCTGAAATAAGAGGCGTCACCACTGTTTGACCTTTAGGCTGAACAGGGCTGACAGGCGAATACGCCTCTGTAAATAACATTCCACTGTCTTTAGAGGCGTCTCTCCTCCTCATAGCAAGACAAGGATGTTTGAGCTCCCGTGGGGCTCCGTGAATTTGGGGCTTTCCCCTTTCACTTTGCTGGCCTGCAGTAGGCCCCCTTGCAGTAGCAAGGATCGGTGTGGTGGGGTTTCCCAAAACTAAGTATGGGCTTCCCAGGATGAAATCGTGTGCTGGCTGTGTCATTACAGCTGCCTTGATGGTGCCAGACACAAACTTGCATTTCACCTCAATATTGGCTACAGGCAGACGCTGTGAGATCCCTCTTCTCAAAATGCCACCAATCTCAACTATTTCTCCTGTCCATTGCCCTGGTTTCACCAAATGACGAGCGATGATACTGGGGTAAGTAAGCCCGCTGTCAAACAAACACGTAGTGGCCGTCCCATTCACTACGGCTGGTCCACTGTTAGAGAACAACTTCTCTGCCTGGACTGGTTCCCATTTATTCCCTTTAGTCCATCTCACCGGTTTTAAACAAGCTGCATGATGAGCTGGGGGTTTGTTCATGCACCGGGATGTCCAGTGGGAGGTGGTTCGACAATTCTGACAATACCTCTCATTATCTCCTCTGTTCCTAGCGGGTTTCTGAGAGGTTGTTGTCGGTGCTCTGTTATGCTGCTGGGGGCGCAAGTTATAACCAGAATGAGGCTCCTTGCGAGAAGGCCCTGGTTGCTGATGAGCTGGTGAAGTAGCCGGCTGTGATGATGAAGCTCCTTGGTCTGGGGCTGGCAGGTCTGGGTGTTTCCGTTTCTGTCCCAGTACTTCGGCCTGTGCTGTCTGGTACCTTTCCGCAAACAGAATAATCTGATTTAGTTGCTGGGCGCCCTGTTCTGCCAGATACCGCCTCAAGTCGGGGGACATGTTTGCCTTGACTTGTTCACACAGAACTAACTCCTCCAACCCAGTCCTGACAGTTCCCTCCACCGGGTAAGGTAATTTCTCACCCGCTCGGCAAACTGAGCGAAACTCTCTCCCTTCTCCGGCCTGCTCTCCCTGAACATGGTTTGGCATTTCCGTGGAGTCCACTGAAATCTTTGCAATAAAGCGTTTCGCAGTGCCTCAAAGTTGTTCTGGTCATCTAGGAGCATCTTGTTGTAAACTTCATATGCATGACCTTTGAGTGATTGCGATAATTTTAGGCACCAAAGACTCTCATCCAACCCGTATGCCTTTGCCATTCTTTGAAATATCTCCAGGAACACGTCAATCTTCTCATTCCCATTAGGGAACGAGTCAAATGGGAAGCTCATGGCTGCCATCCGGGGTCCTCCGTTTCCTGAGGTGTCTGTTGCTCCTGCTCCGGGTGAATCGCCATTAGCTGAACTGCCCTCTGAGGATCGGTACTGCAGTTCCAGAGAACGCAGGGCAAGTTCATGCTGTCTTTCTGCTGCCTTCTCCTGTGCTTCTCTTTCTGCTGCCTTCTCCTGTGCTTCCCTTTCTGCTGCCTTCTCCTTCTCCTGGGCTTCCAGTTTCCGAAGTTCCATCTTGCCTCCACTTTCGCGGCGGCTGTCCTTTCCTCCTTCGCTGCTTCTGCGGCAGCTATCCTTTCCTCCGTTGCTGCTTCGGCAGCGGCTATCCTTTGCCTTTCCTCAATTTCTGCGGCGGCTATCCTTTGCCTTTCCTCAATTTCCCGTTGATTATGCCTATCATTTTCTCTGATCATGTAGGCTTTCGTCTCCTCTTTATCCATTCCCATGTCCTGGGCAGCATCGCGCCAGGCAGCTCGTAACTTGGCCATATCCGCCATCTTACCTGTAAACTGCTGTAAGTTCACAAATACAGAGAAATGACAGAAAAGGAAAAGAGAAGGAACAACCAGTTACGTAATATAAAATACTCCCTCTTTAACCGCTGTTCCAAAAACCCGACCTCAGACTAGCACTAAGTCTGAATAATAACTTGAAAAAAATTTAGTTAAGAAGCTACCAAAAACTAAATTACCTTCCGGTTATAGAAAAATATGTCGGTATGCCATCAATTACCACTAAGTCATATAAATCAAAAATACCACAAAAATCTACTAGACTGTAACCTGTGGAAGAACCTATAACTGGATCAGTTCTAATAGCTCAAGTCTAGGGGATATTTAAAGAAACTCTATTCTCAGAAAACTTTCTATAGAGACAATCTATGAATCTAGATATGATCACAGAATTGATCTCAACAGAATGATCCACCGGACGATTGCCGCCCACTTGTCACGAAGTGGTTTTAATTTTATAGAGTGTGCCTGAATGAAAGCAAGACCCTAGTATGAGAAAGTCTGAGAAAATAGAATTTAGATGGAAAATGACATGCCTGTGGACAGACGCGACTATTGGCTCAAGGGATAGAACCAGGATTTGAATCTCCCCTTGCCGCTTCGTGACTTTAGACTGGCTATAGTCTCGCCCTCCTCTGACTTCCTTTAAATACAAGGAGATAAGGTGTATAAATACGACCACAAACACCACTATACAGACAACATAGAGTAAGTATAGTAAAGAATAGAAGCTGATCCAGTAAATAATATATGTATATATTTATTTACATACAAGAAAAACATAAAATGGCATATTACGTCATCAAGTCAGTCGATAGCGTGCACTGTTGCACGGCCTGGAAAAACCAAAGTAACAATTAAATTGAGAGACACGAGAGACAAAAAAAAAAACCCCAAATCACATTCACTCTTTCTGTCACCCTGCTGAGGAACAATAAAAATGGTTAGTGATTTACACCAAATCTAATTTGGTGGGGCTGTCAACTTTAGCCTCCACTCTCTAACACTAATAAATTTCTACTGTCTTAGTCCTGGTGACTTCTTCCTCAACGAAACGCTACACAGCTTTCTACTTGTTAGGCGATATGCGCTGATAACTACACCACAAGAATTGCTAACATAATAGACTTGGTTTTTTTTTCGAACGCAGACTCAGTGTCTATCCTTCAAATGGATACTGAACAGACCCTACTGATCCTGTCTATTTTCTCCCTCCGTCTCTCTCGTGGTCTCAGTGTCTCTCTAACACTCGAGGACTGATGACGCGGCGTCTCCGCTACTCTCTTCTCTACTATCAGGACCCAGGGATGTTAACCCTCTCCCCTGCTCCTGAATTCGGTGCTTGATTTACTGTCGAAATCCTCACTGCCGCTGAATAATTTCCCTCTTTTAACCCGCTCCGGAGTTAGAGGAAAACAAGGCTTGAATTCTGGCTGTCTGAAATTACACCAGTCTCCGACCTCGTGTCGATGCTGGAGATTATAATAGCGATGAGCTCGGGCAGTGTGATAAATAAACCACGGTCCAGCTGAAGCATAGGGGCTTCACTGCCAGAGACCATAGGTCTGACCCTTAAGCTAGGTCCTGTTGCCGTGGGTAATTTTGCACATGGGCAAATTTACGCTTCCCACTATTCTTGCCAGGACTCGCTAAAATTAAAAGAAGATGCGTCTATTGTATAACAATTCCAACCTAACGCATCTCTAACCTAACTCCCCTTCACTCGTCATTTACAACAATACAAAAAATAATATTGCCCACGTGGCTCACTCGTCATGTACAACAATACAAAAATTAATATTACCCACGTGGCACTTAAATCTCTCTCCTTCTCTCGTTCTTCACACAATACATAAAATACCACTATCCCACGTGGCCTCTTCATCCCCCCCCTTCCTTCTACTAAAATCTGCCAGGTAAAATAAACAAAACCTCCCGACACCGTCTGACACGTTACATGGCCGTTACGCATGGCCGATCACGTGTTCAAACTTGACAAAAATAGGGAAATCCTTTTACCCATTAACACAGGAGTTTCCCCGGCTTACTCCTATTTACATTAAACCTCGCTGTAGGGATGATTTATTTCCCCACGCCGTATAATTCATTGATAACATAAGCTCACTGCATTCCTCACATTTTTCAGGCTCAGAAAAATTAACGAACACACCAGGGATTTCCCCATAAATTTACATTAGTAAATACACCGAAATAAATGGTGGTTTTACATAACATTCTACAAATATGGGCACACGTGTTTCTCACAATTTCACACTCTCCTACGCCCACGGCTACCGTTGCCTCAACTGGCTGTGTGTGGTGTACCCGGAAACGGGGCCTCCCAGTACTGAGACACAGTTAAGTCCCCGATGTCATTTATCGGTGCAGAGTTGAGAGAGATGGCTGAGCATCACAATCCCCCCTGTGTTGCAGCATGATGAGAACCCAGAATTGCACACTGAGCTTGGGGGGAATCACTTGGGCACCAGACTTAATACTGGCTCTTGACTGGATGGCCGCATGCAGGAGATTTCTACAATGGGGGGTTGACAGGTGGTGGGTATCTGGAAGTGGCTCTGTGCAGGACGTGAGGATTCCTTGGGTGAGCCCAGAACCAGAGCACAGCATTGTGCAAGCTCTGCATAGTTGGAGAGCCCCCTGGATGACGGGGAATGCACAGTGTGCTACCCCACCTGTCCCCAACTGCTAACTTAGAACCAGAAGTGGGGTCCTCTGTATGCGTGCCAGGCCAGGATAAAATGCCTGGGAAAGAGACTGGAGCTCAGAACTCCCTAACTCAAAGTTGCAGGATGGCAGGAAAGACAGGGCTATTTTGAAGATAATGCAACCATATTTTCACCATACGAGCTCGGACGCCGCCTCGGTAAACAAGGTCCGCGCAGAGCAGTGACACCCCCAGGCTGCTTGCGAATAGTCTACTACTGGGAACATAAACAGATTAGGGATGAGCCCACTCTCCCATTGAACAGGTGCTAAAGTCATAGATACTGGGCCAGAAGGCGCACCGGAAACCACAGTATCACGCAACTCGCTTTTTTTTTTCTATGGAGAGTACACCGTCAAATAAATCTCGTACTGGTGCTCGCCCTGTGGAGCTCCACCAGGCAGGTGCAGTGCCGGGCTCTGAGCCTCGACAGAGCCCACCCTCAGCTACTGGAGGACCCTCTAGACCGTCTTGTGGAGTCAGCAGATGGCGGAGGAGAACTACTGACCAAAACAAAACAGAAAAAGAGAAACCCAGAGTGCCACTTGTCATGATGCACTGGAATGCAGAGGGAGTGAACAGCAAGCAGGCTGGATACAGCAAAAAGACAGAGCTGGAAAACATCTTGTATGAGAAGCAAGTCAGTGTTTGCTGTATCCAAGAGACTCACTTGAAAGCAGATCAAACCTTTAAAATAAGGGGATATCAATGCTTCAGATCTGACAGAAAAGATAGACGAAAAGGAGGAGTACTTACTCTTGTAAGGAATAACATTCCTGCACACGAAAGGAAAACCTTCATGGATGGAGCAGAATATCAGCTGTTGCAGATAAAGGTAGACAAGATGGAAATAGAACTCCTGAACTATTACTGTCCGAACAACAAACCCCTGAGTCTCAGCTCTATACAGGTACCAGCCACCAACTTTATAGCAGTTGGAGACTTTAATAGCCACTCCCAGAGCTGGGGCTATAACCATCTGGATCACAGAGGTGAAGAGGTTGAAACTTGGCAAGATGATCACTCCCTAATCCTAGTCAATAATGCCACAGATACTCCTACCTTCTACTCCAGAGGATGGCACACAACTTCAACACCAGATCTTGCCTTCTCCACACCAGATATAGCTGGATCTATTAGTAGAGAAGTAGGAGACCAACTAGGGGGAAGCGACCATCGCCCAATCTTTCTTACTGTCCAGAGTGCAACTCTCAGTACAGGCCCAGCCATTACAAGATGGAACTACAAAAAAGCCAACTGGGGTTTATTCAGGCATCAGGTGAACACGCTGCTGTCTACCCTCAAGGTACAGAACAGAGACATTAATGAAGTGGTAAAAGACTTCAACAGATGCATACTACAAGCTGCAAAAGAAACCATTCCCAAAGGATGCCGGCGTAACTACATACCATACTGGTCCAACACACTCCAAGAACGTCAGGAAGCCATGGACAGGGCTAGAAAGGACGCAGAGTCTCAGCCTTCACTTGAAACTCACAACAAATGGAAAAAGGCTGTAGCAGAGTTTCAGAGAACAAAGCTAGAAGAAAAACGGAAAAGCTGGAGAACTAAAACGGCATCGCTGAACTTTGAGAAAGACGGCAGGAAACTTTGGAGATTAGTCAAGTCTCTAAATGAAGAGCGTTCCTCACCTAGGCAGACTATCACATTGGATGAAGGTGGCAAACTTTTCAGAGGAAAACAAGCTGCAGACTTGTTTGCTAGAAGATACAGTTCAGAAAGCAACTTACCCATTAACATAGATCATCAGAGAGAGATAAGAAAAGAAATACTGGCAACCATGGGACAGACAGATACTCCTGCCCCAATGAGGGAACCCATCACACTAGGAGAACTACAGAAGGCTATTTCCAAGCTTAAGTTTCAAAAGTCACCCGGCCCAGACAAAATCACCAACGAAATGCTAGTAAATCTGAGCTCAGCAGCAAAGACAAAACTGCTTGAGATATTCAACCACAGCTGGTTGAAAGGAACGGTACCCCAAGTATGGAGAGAAGCCATCACAATACCCATACTAAAGAAAGGGAAATGTAAGACCGAGGCTGCAAGTTACCGGCCAATCAGTCTCACAAGCTGTGTTGGGAAGACTATGGAGCGAATAGTCAACCACAGATTGAAATGGTATTTAGAGTCTGAGCAGATCCTGGTGCCGGAACAAGCTGGATTTAGAGAATGCTACAGTATAGAAGACCAAGTTACTTACTTGTCTCAAGCAATAGAAGATGCCTTCCAGGAGAAGAAAAAGGTCCTAACGATCTGGGTCGACTTCAAGCAGGCCTTTGACAAGGTGTGGAAAGATGGCCTCATTGCAAAACTTAGGAGAAGTGGAATCCAAGGCAACATGATGAAATGGATCCAGTCATACTTGCATAACAGGAGAACTAGAGTCACTCTTGACGGTCTGCAGAGCAGAAAAGTGTTGCTCCATCAGGGGGTACCTCAAGGAGGAGTAATTTCCCCAACACTCTTTCTTGTTTACATCAATGACCTGGTGAAAGATCTCCCTGCAGGAGTTAAAGCTGCCTTATATGCAGATGACCTAGTACTCTGGTGCGCTGATGAAAATGTCACCACAGCAAATTATAGAATGCAGCGGGCAGCAGACATGCTAGTGTCATGGGCAGAGAAATGGCTTATCACAATAAACACAGACAAAACCTCCACAACACTGTTCTCCCTCGCCCCCAAGGACAAATCAGCTAACATACACCTAGGGACAACCGTGATCAAGGAAGAAAGCTACCCCACCTATCTTGGGGTGACATTTGACCAAAGGCTTACATGGAATAAGCATATTGAAAACGCAGAAGGAAAGGCCCGAAGACGACTAGGCATACTCAGAAAATTAGCAGGTACCAACTGGGGGAGCAAATGAACGAAATCTAAAGAAGATTTATAATGGAGTAATAAGACCACACTTAGAGTTTAGCTCAGCAGCATGGTCATCAGCTGCTAACTCACATCTGCAGTCTTTGGACAAGGTGCAAAATCAAGCTCTCAGGCTCATTACAGGAGCCATGAAAACTACACCAATAACAGAGATGCAGAAGGTTTGCTGGATTACAGACATTGTCCCATAGAAGAGACACAAAAACCATGATCCAGATGGAAAAGTACAACAGTATGCCAATGCACCCAATGAAGGCAAGACTAGATGATCTGGCATTGGGACGTCTAAAGCGTAGCAGCTTTGTGCATCGGGGAAAAAGACTATAAGACAGCATCAAGAAGACCTATCCATGAAGACAACACCACTGAAGCCCACCCTATACCCTGTACCATGGGAGCAGGCCAGCAGTACCCTCCAAATTAATACATCAGTCAGTGGTCTCACAAGTGGATGTGAGTATAATGATCTGCAAAAACGAACTGCTACATTGAGTATGATCCAAGAAAGCTATCCCGATCAATCATGGATACATGCCTATACAGATGGATCAGCAACTAATGCTGTTAGGAATGGAGGTGCCGGTATCTTTATCTCATATCCTGACAACCACTATGAGACTAGGCACATTCCCACTGGTAAATTCTGTTCCAACTATACAGCTGAGGTTCAAGCTCTAGAGCAAGCTGCAAATATGATTTATAACACCAACTCTGACTGCCACCAGGTAGTCATCCTCACAGATGCACTGTCTGTCCTGCAAGCTCTCAAGGGTGGTAAACTCCCGCATCTGAGAAATGAACTAAACAAGGTAGCTGCCAAAAAGAGAACCATACTTCAGTGGGTACCATCTCATTGTGGTGTACCCGGAAATGAAAAGGCAGATAAACTTGCAAAAAAAGGGAGGAGAATGTGAACAAGAAGATAATGAAGTCACATACTTTGAGAAAAAGAGAGCTATCCAGACTATCAGAAGAGAACAGAACCAACCCAAAGACGACTATCACACTCTCGACCGGCAGGGACAGATAACTATTTTTCGACTCAGGACAGGGCATAACAAACTGAATAAACACATGCACAAGCTACGATTGTCTGCTTCACCACTGTGCACATGTGGATTAAACGAACAAACTGCTGAGCATGTTCTACAGGACTGTCCTCTGTATGACCAGTTAAGAAAGATATACTGGCCGAATGACTCAACACTAAACTCAAAGCTATATGGAGTTAAAGAGGAACTTCAAACAACAGTCGAATTCATCATGAGAACTCGTCTGACGGTGTAATCATCAAAGATGCGATCGCAAGAAGAAGAAGAAGAACACACTCTCCTAACTACTGCCAAAATCATAGAAAGAATAAGCATACTGTTGCATTTACGTCGTTCTTAAAAAAAATGATAATGGATGGCACTATCGTTTATTTTAAAACTAAAAAGTTAAACTTTACCTACGGGCGAATTTCTGAAAAACCCACTAATAAGTAAAACGATGAATAAAATAGTTACATACCGATTATCGTTGGTTTTTCCCACAGTGGAGAACGATAAATTACGAAGTCCTACGGCCAGGCAATTATTTCTTCAGAGACAATTGCCCGCAGTTTCCTCTCTCATTATATACAAGAGAAAACACCCACGTGAATTCCCGTCCTACGCAAATCGCGGACCAATGGGAGCGCTAGGAAAAATCAATACTATCAACCCACGCAAATCCCGCGTGCTTCCGGTCTCGTCATATCGCGTGCCGGAAATGGCGATTATCGTAAACAATGAAATCTACGGGAATCGCGGAAAATCAGAAGAAAGTAAAACTGGCCGAGTGAAAAATAAACCTACCGACATAAAACGAACCCATTAAAATTACCTCCTCAAAAATACCGAACACGATATATTCACATGAGAAGAAACAAGGCAAACCCATATAATTACAAAGAGAAGAGAAATGGTGAAACTCAAAACAGAATCGGGCCTGATGAAAGTCAGAATTACAGTGTGTCACGGGGGGGGGGGGGGGGCGGGGGGGGGGGGGGGGGGGGGGGGGGGGGGGGGGGTTCTGGGTTTTTGTGACAAAATGTGGCAAGAAGAGGAAAAGAGGGTTAAAAAATGGAAAACATTGCGTGACATCATATGTGGATGACCCCAAAGCTTGCTGCTTGACAGAGCCTGAAACAGGGTTGGGCTTTGGTTAAGGCTAGCTGTAATGTAAATATGGGTAGCCAGTCTGGCAACATGATGGACGTTGTCTACTGTCCTCTTCATCTACCAAAATAGGCCTACTTTCTTTCATTTTCTTCCCCACCACCCTAATAAAAAAAATATTTAAAAAAAAACCAGACCAGTACGAATTATTTTCATTCGATATTTATCAACTCCCAGAAGAGCACTGGGTTTAAACAAATTCGTGCAAAGCCGTACTTTCTTGTTCCAACCTTTCACGGACTTTACATTTCTTTTCTTTATCTAATGTAAGCCTTCTACCTTGGATCACAGAGTTGAATTTTTTAGAATATTTTCTATGTCTGACTTATCCATGTTGTTGTTTGAAGTTTATTTTGGCTTATTAAAGTTTCTGCAGAATGTATGTGTGTATGCAAGTTATGCATAAAAGAAAACAATTTGGTATAGAATCAGTTATACAATAGGAAAGATTAAGAGAAAAAGACAGAGGACACTATAAACATGTGGTAAAATTGGTGAATTTAACCAAAAAAATGAGTGATGCAGCAAGATGAAGAAAAGAAATTAACAATAGTTTATAAACCTGCATAACAATTAACCTTTCTCCATCCAGGCAAGCAGCATGAGTTCATTAGCAGTAGAGTGTTGTGCCGAAGAGTTTCGTCAAAGTAAAGCTCGTAGGTATCGCACCATTAGCCACCACTCTTTTGTTGATGAGAGTCTTTTTGGGAATCCCAAGCACCAGCAGGTGGAGCAAGTCAAACAGAAGAAGAATGTCTGTTTGACACAGGTATTGAGATGATATAGATCTCTTAGCAATTCAAGGATGTTTACATTGGTGCAATGATTCTCAATCTGTAGGCTGTGGCCATAAATTGGGTCGTGGGAAACATTGCAATTGGTCGCATCCCTTACATTTCCCTTAAGTTTTTAAGCGGCACAGCTTTGACCGAGTTTCTACAATTAATTTTTACCTCAGCTTTGGTCTATAGGTTGCCAGCATCACTATCTGCGCAATTTGGTTTGTGGTAGTAAAAAGGTTGAAAACTACTAAGATAGAGGAAGCCTACTGCGTAATATGTTTTGAGAAAAATACCATACCACAATATTTTTTTTTTAAATAAAATTTTACCTTGTTTTGGCGAGGCGCTTCCCGTTCATCCAAGTCTGTTATATTAAGGTGCACATCCAAATATAAAATACCTTTAGGTCTAATAATATGTATGTGAAATTCCATAGCACAATATCTGCTTACATATAAGAAATATGCCTTCTGTAGTTCCCAGGGGGGGGTCTCTGAAGAGAGGAAGAAAGAATAAAACCACTACACCCTCCTCAGGCAACTCAGTACAAAGCAACTAATATAAGGTTTTGCTTGGGGCTGGCAAACTCATCATGTACAACTACTTGCCACAGGAACCACTGCTGCAAGAGCATGTAACTGCTGTGTGCAGGCTTCCTACAGGACCAGCTGTAGCGGTGGATCCATGCTCCATAAGAATGCAAAGGAAAATGATGTTGATATAAAAAAAATGAACAACAAAGAAAACCACAAATCGAATACATGTAGGTAAAAGCTCAGAACTCACCATAATCATCACTAGAAACTGGTAAGAATTGACATACCAAGGGAGCTAAACAACATTATTAGTTCAAGACACCAAGGCCTTATATACATATAACCTTATATACATATAACCTGCATATAACCTTATATACATATAACCTGCATATCTTCTTCCTCGTTCGTCGGAGCAAGCAAGAGGACATGCACACCATCATAGCTGGCAGACGCTGGAGCTGGGTTGGCCATGTCCTCAGAAGAGACCCCGATGCCATCAGAAGAACAGCTATGCTTTGGACCCCTGAAGGAAAACGAAAGAGAGGCCGACCAAAAACAACCTGGCAGAGGACTGTGGAGGCTGAGATGCAAAGAATGAACCAGAGTTGGGGCACTGTACGAAGGACGGCCACCGACCGAGCAAAGTGGAATCAATTTGTTGTTGCCCTACAAGACGCCACTAGGCGTGATGGCCACTGACTGCTTTGACGGTCGGCGGTTAAGGATCAAAGAAGAAGACATATAACCTGCATATAACCTTATATGCATATAACCTGCATATCTTCTTCTTCCTCTTCCTCGTTTGTCCTGAAAAGGACGTTGGTTGCGTTGTGTCTGTTTACGCTGGAGCTGATATCTGCACCTTTCGGTCGACACATCCGACTTCAGCATGGCATTTTTTAGGACCGGGTTTGCCTTCCCTCTGCGATCCCTATTCGCTCAGCGAGACTGCACTGATGCAGCCTGTTTCCAGGACCACCACGTGGAGGTGGAGTAGGGTCTTTGTCAGCTCTGGTTCGCTGACCCTGATGCAGGCAGTCAAGCTATGGGTCGTTGACTGCATTCTCTATTGCTGCATCTTTGCGGTTCTAACCTGCATATAACCTTATATACATATAACCTGCATATAACCTTATATACATATAACCTGCATATAACCTTATATACATATAACCTGCATATAACCTTATATACATATAACCTGCATATAACCTTATATACATATAACCTGCATATAACCTTATATACATATAACCTGCATATAACCTTATATACATATACAGGATGACTGAAAAGTTACTTCCTATTTTTAAATTTGTATATCCATTGGATATACATGAAACAAATTTCAAATCAATGAGTAATAGACAAGTAAGTTTTTTTTTGGTTTAGGAACAAAGTAAAATACAAACAGCCAGAAAACTGATGCTACAGGAGACAGCAAAAATTGCCCCTGCTATGAAATCATGTGTTGAACAAACTGGATTGTAATGTTAATGTGACAGTATTTTGTGTAATAAAAGAGAAGTTAACAGTCTTTATTTTGACATTTGTTTCATATAAATTAGTTGGATAAAGTTAAAGTTAGTTGCTTATCCTTTACAGGACGTGGCAATCAACCCCAGCTTTTATTGGCTGTTTGTGATTTATCTAGGCAATTTTTTTCATTCAGTAGTTTGCCATTGCTTTCTGAACGGTACGGCGCTTATACCATTGTTAAAAATTCACACAAAGCGATCTGCTACCAAACCGCCTGCAGCAGGTTTCGAACCTGGTATATCTGGATTATGAAACTGCGTTCATATCCATTAGGCCACAGACGCCGACTTAGTTTGATAGGAGAGAAGAAATAACAGTTTAAAAAATAGAGACTTTTCAATCATACTTATACACAAAGCACACAAACGAACATAACTACAAGTCTAAGAGAGTGCAGTTCATTCATGTTATTATCTTCTTGATCCCAATGGAGCACAATCAATCAATACCCTTTAGCTCACCAAGGAGCATAGGCCTTCAACAAACACATGCCAAGTCTTCCTGTCCCGTGCCATCCGCTCAAGTTCTTTCCATGTTTTCCTCATCATTTTCACCTCTGTATCCAGTTCTCTTCTCCATGTGTTTTTGGTCTACCTCTGCCTCTCTTTCCCTGCGGATTCCAGAACAAGGACTGCCTTGTAATGCTATCAACAGATCTCCTCAATGTGTGTGCGATCCCTCTCCAGCGTCTTCTTCTCAACTCTTGTTCCACTGGTTCTTGTCATCAATTCCACATTTGTGTCTTTGTCATACCATATCAGTCCTTCTATTCTACGCAAGCACGGGTCTTCAAAATAACATGTCAACCCATCCTGTTCTGTGCTACTTCCCAATGAAGATCTTTCAATGTCTTCTTTGCCTCTTTCGCAAGTCTATGTTGAATTCCTTTCTCCGTGTGTTTTTGTTTGTGGTCTCCCTCTGCTCGTTTTACCCTAAGAATTCCACAACAAGGACTGCCTTGTAATACTATCAGATTGTTTTCTCTATTTTTAATCCTATTGTGGCGTTAGCTTTTGCACGCCGCATGTAAGAAAAGGAATGGATGATGAATGAGGTGCTGGTAAGTATGGCACCATTATGGATTATCACTATGCGTACTTCGCATATGACATATGAATGTTTGGCTTAGTAACTATACTGTTCAAAAAAAGAAACGCATAGCTACTGAAGGCACACACATAGCCATAATTTTGACATTCAATAAATTTTTTAATTTAATGAGTTAATTGTTCAAATTGCACACAAGAATACCTTAGGGTTCAACCAATCAATTGACAGTTTTGCATCTGGGTCACGAGAGTTTGTTGGCGTACAGGCTTTCCCGTTAGTATGGTGTGTGGCCTCCTCTTGCATCGATCATCCACTGGCATCTCCTGGGCATGGATGCGGTCAGACGTCTGATGTGGGCCTGTGGGATGGCTGCCCACTCTTCCTGGAGTGCCTGGAACAGATCACGACGATTGGCTGGAGCAACGTCTTGGCGACAAACACGTCTATGCAGCTTATCCCACAGGTGCTCAATCGGACTCATGTCTGGAGACAGGGAAGGGTGAGAATGTTGTTGGCAGTCAGGAACTGCGTGGTCAACCGTGCACAATGGAGTCTGGTGTTGTCCTGTTGAAACACAGACCTTTGGGCAGCCAAAAGTGGAAGGACATGGGGTAGAAGAATTTCATTGACGTATCGTTGCGCATTCAAGCCTCCTTCAATGTGCACCAATTGACTCCTTCCGTTGTAACTGATCATTCCCCACACCATTGCACCTCCACCACCGTGCGGCGGAGCTTCATCAACGCAATTTTGGGCAAAACGTTCATTTCGCCTACGGTAGACCCTACACCGTCTATCATGACGCTGCAACAAAAAGAAAGATTTGTCACTAAACCAGACACGTCTCCATTGATTGTCAGCTGCCCAGGGACGATGCTGGTTGGCCCAAAGAAGGCGATGGCGGCGTGTAAGGACAGGTCCTCGGTGAGGTCATTGTGCCCAAAGTCCAGCGTCATGCAGTCTATTCCGGACAGTTTGATCAGACACATGATGTCCTGCAGGCAATGACTGGGCAGTTGAGGAAGCTGTTGTAAACCTGTCTCTGAGGTGATGAAGCCGAATAAAGCGATCCTCCGCTGCTGTTGTCACTCTGGGTCGTCCACTGCGATGCCGGTCTTCAACTGAGCCAGTGGCTTGGAACCGGTGCCAAAGTCGACTAATGGTACTCTGATGCATGTTTAGATGCCTGGCAACTTGACTTTGACTTTCGCCTGCATGCAGTCGGCCAATAGCAATGTTCCTTAAATTTATCGATAGAGACGCCATAAATGTCTGCTTGAAAATGAACTGAACTTTTTTTGTGTAGCGTTATCCTTTTATAGGGTTTCAGTTGCGTAGTCAGTGAATAGTGTTCACCCCAAATTTTGTTGCTTTCACGTGCGCGCAAAATGAGCTGTGGTCAAAAATTGCGTCATAAACACTATTGACCACTGCGTTGTAACGATTACAAAAACGAACGCAATTCAGGTCAACACGTGCATATGACACTGTAAAGAACATTTGAGGCTGGTTTTTATATACCCTAGCACCAAATTTTACTTATAAACTCATAAAAACGAGCCCTCGGATAGCTATGCGTTTCTTGTTCTTTCCACCAGTTCCACATCAATGATCTTGTCATATCATTTCAATCCTTCTGGTCTACACAAGCACCTATTTATAGAAGTTTGTAACTTTTGGTTGTTGCATTTGTCTTTCTCTGTGTTTCAGCGCCATCCAAAAGACAGCATTGATGTTTGAGTTCAGTATTCTTATTTTTGTGTTGGATTTTATTTCATTGGATTTCCATTTAAATATTCCCCAGTGCAATGAGAGCTGCTGCTGAAATGTTTATTGAGTGAATGCAATTAGCAAGATATATATATTGTCACGAACGGGTTATAGAATGAATGTCAGTACAACTTCTCTGTTTTTCCCATTCAGGGTAAATTAAATGTTCTTGCAGATTCTTTATCAAAATTATGAACGCTTGCTTGTAGTAAATGGGTGTATTTTTTTTTTACCACCCTTTCCATTGTACTATCAGATACAAGATTATTGTTTGTCAACTGTATTCTGCATGATTTTTGTATAAGCTATGTTCTGATGGTATGTTGTGTATCCAGTACGGTTTATAGAATAGATATTCTCCGGTATGGTAGAATTTGATGAAATTAATGTAATGTTTATCACCTTTTTTGTTTATGTAATTAGAGTTGCATCATTTTTGCCACATGGTTGCTGTTGTATTTTTCTAGCAACTCGGTTCTATTGTAATTTTTTTTATTTTTTAGTTCAGCATGTCATTATTGATTATTTGTAGATGGCATATTTTCACACTGATGCTATAGATTTTGCCCACACATGTAATCAGAGGTTTTGGATGGTTGGGTTCCTGATATCTACCACCCATCCAGTGAAAAACTATGTTTTTCACTTGGAGAGGGAGGGGTGGATGTCACGAACTGGTTATAGAATGAATGTCAGTACTTATGCTCCGATGGGAGCTAGAGGTATTTATGTAAGTAGTGAGTGAATGTTAAGTTTGACTGTGGGCATGAATGCATTAGTAGCAGTAAGCGCTAATGTCGAGTTCACGGGCATGACTGAGTTGTTATGAACGAAGTGGTAGTGAAGATTGGTCAGGTGTGAAAAGGGTCATGTATAGGAAGGCATTCGAGAGAGAGATTGGAGCGAGGAGAGATTATGTGGAGAGTGAACGCGAATTGGATGAAGGAAAGTAGAAAATATATTGAGATATAGTGAAATTCGTTTCATTAGATGATGTTCCAATTATGCACATCATATATTGTGCTTTTCTTGTGATTTATGGCCAAAGCGGCAGTCTGCCTGTGTCATTGTGTTTATGATAAAGTTTGTGACATAAAGTCGTCGTATATCGTACCTACGTGTTGGAGTTCAGTGAGTTAATAAGCTGTGAATAACGAGCTATGTTTGTCGCTCCATTTGTAATGTAATACATATTTGTCAATGTGCACACACAGCAAAGCACTTGATATATATATATATGTATACAAGGGGATTGACATAAGTCTTGGGCCTGACCATGAAGGAGTCACAGGAGGAAGATGAAACTTGGCACATTTAAAGTTCATCATATTTGCACTGAATGTGTAAAGTACGCGTTTGTTTCTTCAATGGGTTTTCCCGCTACGGTGCACGGCGCAATGTACCCTATTGACCGGATCTGCTGCTCCAAAGATTTGACAAAACAATGGAAAAGAAGGAGGCCAGAGCTGTGATAAAATTTCTGATGTTTCAGGGGAAAACACCTACAGAAATACACAGGGAGATGGAACCAGTGTTTCGTGATTCTTGTCCTTCATATACTTAGGTAAAAAACTGGTGTCAACAGTTTAAGTGCAGCCGCTCAAATGTTGCTGATCTGCCAAGATCTGGTAGACCAGCCTCAGAGTCAGGGTCCCTTCTGACCTCTGTCTTCTTCAGATTGATGTTCAGGCCAACCTGCTGGCCATACTTATTCAGTCTATCAGTTTTGTCTTGAATGTGTTGGTGTGAATGCGCGAGCAGTGCAATGTCATCTGCATATTCCAAATCTTCCAGTGTAGAAAACGTTGTCCATCTAATTCCCCTTGGACTGCCCTCTGTTGTCTGGCGCATCACCCAATCTATGACTGTCAAAAATAATGTTGTTGATAAGGGGCATCCCTGTCGTACTCCTGTTTTCACTTCGAAAGTTACATTACTCGATCCAACACTGCACGTAAAGTTAGAATAGAGCCTCAGAGTGCAACGATGAAAATGCAACAAGAGTGAAGAAAATCATTGACCAGGATCAAAAAATGACAATTGTGGAGATAGCTAGTAGAGTAAAACTAAATGAAAGAACAGTTTATAGAATTTTACACAACAGACTGAACATGAGAAAAGTGTGTGCACGCTGGGTTCCGCGACTGTTGACATGTGAACAGAAGCAAACGAGGGTAAATTGCTGTCAACAGTTGCTCAAAAAGTGTCAGTCAAAAAACTTTTTGGAGACCATGGTGACAGTAGATGAGACTTGGGTACACCATTATGACCCCGAATCCAAAATTGCCAGCATGCAATGGAAAACCCCAGGCTCCCCAACACCTGTCAAGCTGAGGGCGCAGAAATCTGCAGGAAAAGTGATGCTGACTGTTTTTTGGGACGGCAAAGGTGTCCTTTTGAAAGATTATCTGCCTCGTGGCAACACAGTTAATGGACAGTAATATGCAGATCTTCTCACAAAACTAAGAAAGGTTGTGACCAGGAAACGAGGGATAACGCGCACTCAAAAATCTTCCTTTGCTTCAAGACAACGTGCCCTCTCACAAAGCACGGCTTGTGCAGCTAGCAGCCAACGATTTGAATATTGAAATTCTTCCACACCCACCATATTCTCCAGATTTGGCTCCATCAGACTTTTTTCTATTCCAAAATCTTCAAAAACAGCTAAAAGGAAATCATTTTGACAGCGATGAAGAGGTTATACTGGCATGTGATGACTGGTTTAGTTTGAAAAATAGGGTGTTTTACTCCCAAGGTCTTTTCAAGGTCAAGCAGAGATGGCAGACGTGTGTCAATTCAAACGGTGGCTATATTGAAAAGGAATAAACATATACAAAATTTCAGCTCTCTGTGACATGTCTTTCATGGTCAAGCCCAAGACTTATGTCAATGCCCTTGTATATACAAGTATATATATGCTAATAACTCAATTATCATTTGAGATAGAATTATGGCATTGCCACATTTAAAGTCACCAATGTCCAAAGTATCAATGACCTGCAACATTGCATTGTTCAGAGTGATGAACAACTGAACGTCATTCTGAATTGTTACTAAATGAATAGTCAAACATGCAGTTTCATACTGTTCAAAAAAAGAAACGCATAGCTATCCAAGGGCGCGTTTTTATGAGTTTATAAGTAAAATTTGGTGTTAGGGTATATAAAAACCAGCCTCAAATGTTCTTTACAGTGTCAAATGCACATGTTGACCTGAATTGCGTTCGTTTTTCTAATCGTTACAACGCAATGGTCAAAAGTGTTTATGATGCAATTTTTGACTACAGCTCATGTTGCGCGCACGTGAAAGCAACAAAATTTGGGGTGAACACTATTCACTGACTACGCAACTGAAACCCTATAAAAGAATAACGCTACACACAAAAAATTCAGTTCATTTTCAAGCAGACATTTATGGCGTCTCTATCGATAAATTTAAAGAACATTGCTATTGGCCGACTGCATGCAGGCGAAAGTCAAAGTCAGGTTGCCAGGCATCTAAACGTGCATCAGAGTACCATCAGTCGACTTTGGCACCGGTTCCAAGCCACTGGCTCAGTTGAAGACCGGCATCGCATTTGACGACCCAGAGTGACAACAGCAGCGGAGGATCGCTTTATTCGGCTTCGTCACCTCAGAGACAGGTTTACAACAGCTTCCTCAACTGCCCAGTCATTGCCTGCAGGACGTCATGTGTCTGATCAAACTGTCCGGAATAGACTGCATGACGCTGGACTTTGGGCACAACGACCTCACCGAGGACCTGTCCTTACGCGCCGCCATCGCCAAAATTGACTTCTTTGGGCCAACCAGCATCGTCCCTGGGCAGCTGACAATCAATGGAGACGTGTCTGGTTTAGTGACGAATCTTTCTTTTTGTTGCAGCATCATGATAGACGGTGTAGGGTCTACCGTAGGCGAAATGAACGTTTTGCCCAAAATTGCGTTGATGAAGTTCCGCCGCACGGTGGTGGAGGTGCAATGGTGTGGGGAATGATCAGTTACAACGGAAGGAGTCAATTGGTGCACATTGAAGGAGGCTTGATTGCGCAACGATACGTCAATGAAATTCTTCTACCCCATGTCCTTCCACTTTTGGCTGCCCAAAGGTCTGTGTTTCACCAGGACAACGCCAGACCCCATTGTGCACGATTGACCACGCAGTTCCTGACTGCCAACAACATTCTCACCCTTCCCTGGCCATCCCTGTCTCCAGACATGAGTCCGATTGAGCACCTGTGGGATGAGCTGCATAGACGTGTTTGTCGCAGAGACGTTGCTCCAGCCAATCGTCATGATCTGTTCCAGGCACTCCAGGAAGAGTGGGCAGCCATCCCACAGGCCCACATCAGACGTCTGATCGCAACGATGCCCAGGAGATGCCAGTCGCTGATCGATGCAAGAGGAGGCCACACACAATACTAACGGGTTAGCCTGTACGCCAAAAAACTCTCGTGACCCAGATGCAAAACAACTGTCAACTGATTGGTTAAACCCTAAGGTATTCTTGTGTGCAATTTGAACAATTAACTCATTAAATTAAAAAAGTTATTGAATGTCAAAATTATGGCTATGTGTGTGCCTTCAGTAGCTATGCGTTTCTTTTTTTGAACAGTATAATTTAATGTCTCAGGTCCTCGCTGTACACGCTTTGAGAAGATCACAACCTTCTATTAAGAAAAAAAACTTCACAAGTAATAATCTAATGACATTATTCAGTTGTATCTCACATTATTCTGCTATATTCTAGCAAAATTGTATGTTAAGTTATGTTTGAGCTATATGCATTCGAAGTATGTATAGATAATTTTGAAACACCCTGTGTGTCTGTATAAATATATATATATATATATATATGGCTTGTTTGTACAGACTTTTTATTTTTCCAGAAGATGCCAGTAAGAAATAAGAGTACGTCTTCTGAGCGTCATGCACAGGAAGTGTGCACTGATAGGAAGAATGGCCAGGGAAAGAAACAAAAAGAGTTGCAGACAGTTATGAGAAAGGATCTGATCAAGAAATCAGTGTAAGTATATTGTCTTTGACTTGTCATCACCTGTTGAGTGTTTCAGGTTATCGTAATCAGTGCTTATTTTTGTAATCATCATTGACATCTCCATCATTGTTATCATCATCATGACCATTACTATTGAAAGATTTATCATCATCACCAGAAATCATCGTAACCATCATCATCATAACAACTATCAGCACAACAACCGCCATCATCATCATCACAACCACCACCACCATAACAACTATCCTTATAATCATTATAACCATCATCATCATAACCATCTTTATCATAGCAACCATCATTATCATCATCATAACAACCATTATTATTGTCATCATAACAGCCATCGTTATAACAATCATCATATCAATGACCATCATGGCAGCTGATGATGATTCTCTCAGTCTCTGTTTTTTCAGACTTGCTGTGACTGCTTATCAATTATTCTCACTTTGTCTTTTGTCTGCTTTCGGTTATGAGACAGCTGGTCATCAGCAAAATCTAGACCATTGAGCTGTTTTGTTAGTCGTTCTATTTCTTATCATCATCCTTCGACTCCACAAGGAGCTTAGGCTTTCAGCAAACTTATATCAAGTCTTTCTGTCCTGTGTCAAGTCTTTCTGTCCTGTGTCAAGTCTTCCTGTCCTGTGTCAAGTCTTTCTGTCCTGTGCCATCTGCTTAAGGTCTTTCTATGTCGTCTTCATCTTCTTCATGTCTGTCTCCAGTTTTCTTCTCCCTCTACCTCTCCTACCTTGGGGGATTCCAGAAACAAGGACTGGATGGTAATGTTATCTACAGGTTTCCTCAATGTGTGTCCTATCCATCTCCAGTGATCTATTTCTATTGGTTAGTGTCATATTTTTGTTTTTCACAACTGATTCTATAGTTGATAAGAAGATAAATGATGACAAAAGGCATCCCCTCTGCTGCTGCTGTCAAATTCTTATCTCAAAGGGTTCTTGTATGTCTTTCATGAAGAATTCTGCATTTCAAGTCTTCAAGAATCATGCACTGATGAGTTATTAATTTTTGTAGGATTACTTAGAGGCAGACCCAAGTGGAGAAAATTGTGTGTTATCAAGTAAGACAGTGGTTGGTAACTAGGTTTGACCAATATCCTGTGTCAAAATGAAAAAAACCGGTTTGTTTTATTTATATACAAGACAAACTGGGTAAAACTGCAAAATATAATTATAATCTGGTTAAAACTACAGAATCTAATTTTAATCAGGGCAAAACTACATAATTTAAGTTTAATCTGGACAAAGCAACAGAATCTTGGGTAAAACTGTACAGTCAAATTCTGATCTGGGTAAAACTGTATTGTCTAATTTGGACCTCGGTAAAACTACAGAATCTAATTCTAATCTGGGTAAAACTGTATTGTCTAATTCTGACCTGGGTAATACTACAGAATCTAATTTTAATCCAACTAATCTCAAGGCTAAATTTACACTTACTACTATTGATCTTTACTTCCAAAAAACTCAAATTTACCCCTTGTTGCTAAGCATTAAAGTAAGGGAAAGGAATTACTAAACTGAAACCTCTGGAATAAGCACAATGATAAGTTTTGCTAAATAAAACAAATGGAAACAAAGAATAAAATTAGGATTGTGAATGTTAAAAATCAGGCGAGTGATCTAATGACATGACAGTAAATGAACTTGTCTGAAAAATAAACTTACTACTGGACAGTAAATGAACTTTGCAAAAAAATAATGTGCATATAACATGCCCTGCTTGGCTGTAATCATTAGTAGACTTTTGTCACTGATAATGTTTCTTTTTGTAATGCCCACAGCGTGTCACCTGCATACCCATTCACTGAGTCAATCATTCTTCCAAGACAGCAGTTTTTCCGCATCCTGCAGGCATCAGGTCATCCCTGTGAGGAAGAATGAAATTAAAACAGTAACGTAAGAAGGAGAGAGAACGGGCAGTGTCACTGCTTGAGGAATGTCTCCATGGATTTTTATATTGTTATATATTCTGTTTATTTAATACCTATCAGCTCCTTGTGGAGCATAGGCCTTCAACATATACATGCCAAGATTTCCTGTATATTTTATTTTTATACACTCTACATATTTATTAATTTTTGTTTAATGCACTGTTTGTTACGGCTGATAAATAGTATATTCTCACCAGCTCATTGCTATCAGTGTCAAACATGGTCCCTGGCCAAAGTACAGAAGAGGAAAATCAAATACTGTGAGATGAGATGTTTAGGAAAAGCGAAGAAAGTAATCGCTTTCCCATGTTGATGCAACACATTTTTCTGTTACATGACATTTTCATGTAGTTTAAAAATGTATGAGTCCTTTCAAAGGTTTTCAAAAGTAAAAAAAAAATTACACATAACTATAAAGTAATTGTGCGACAGCAGTGAGAAATCTAGAAGAATGATCAAATGACCTGGAAACCCTCTGGCTTAAATTTAAGGACATCATAAAAACAGCTACTGCAGAAGGTGAAGTTCAACTTGGGAGGAAGGAAAAGAGGACACCTTGGGGGACAGAAGAAGTTAAAGAGAAAAGAAGTGAAAAGAAAAAGGCATGTAAACAATACTTAGAAGCTAAAAAAACAGCAAGAAAAACAGAGAATATGTGATACTCAGAAGCAAAGAACCATTTGCAAGCAGCAAAACAGAAGTCCTGGGAAGAATTTGGAGAAAAGCTAGAAAAAGATGCTCAAGAAAACTATAAATTGTTCTACAAGACCCTAAAGAACATGAGGAAGGAAAAACAGTGCCCTATTAAATTTATAACAGACAAACACAGCAAATTGCTTACTACCCCAAAGGAAGTGATGGAAAGAATATTTCTCAGAGCTCCTTGACTGTGAGCAAGGTCAAGCCTCAGAAATGATAACCACTATCACAGAAGAAGAAACCAATGGTGATGAAAATGGCATCATGATGGAAGACCTGAAGGCAGCACTGGAGAAAATAAAGGTGTACAAAGTAGCAGGACATGATGGTATAACACCAGAAATGGTTGAGTACATGGGAGCAGCAGGTGACTTATTACTCTTGAGGGTCCTTCAGGCAGCCTGGCGCCACAAGGCCATACCAAAGGATTGGGAGATTGCCATTATAACACCAGTTTTCAAAAAAGGGTGACAACTGGCTATACAGAAATCATATCCCTACTTAGTGTCCCAGGTAAAAGTTACTCTACAATACTGGAGCACAGACTCAGACATCTGGCTGAGCAACAAATGGATGAGGTCCAGTGGGGCTTCCAAGCAAACCAAAGTACTCAAGACCTTATCTTCACACTCAGGCAGCTGAGTGAAAAGACCCTTGAGTATAAAGGTGAGATGCATCTCTGTTTCTTGGATCTGGAGAAGGCGTTTGACCAGGTCCCCTGGAGAAACTTTGGGACTGCTTGGCAAGGAAAAACATTCCAGCACCTCTGATCTATGCTATACATTCCTTCTACAAGACTTGTAGAAATTATGTGAGGATGGCAAACCATAAGTCTGAAGAGTTCAGGGCCACCACTGGTGTAAGACGGGGTGAAATTCTGTCACCTCATCTTTTCATACTCCTCATGGATGATATCATCATTTGATAACATTTAAGTGAGAACTAACCAAATTCTAGTATTGAAACTATGTTGCGGTCTAACCACGGGCCTGTGTAAGTAAATTCTGTCACCTCATCTTTTCATACTCCTCATGGATGATATCATCAAAACATTTAAGGAAATAACCAAAAAGTATTCAGTGGGGTACTGGAAGATGAGACAGGTCTGTTTTCAGAGCTGGCAATTGCTGACGATGTTCCCCTGATTGCTAAATCAGAGGCACATCTTCAATCCAACCTGCAAGTCTGGAAGGAAGAGCTGGAGGAGAGAGTGATGGTTATTAACAGCTCCAAAACAAAAGTACAAAAAAGGAAAAAGGCATCAGATTATTCTGGCAGAACAGATCCTGGTGCAGGTCAACCACTTTAAATACCTTGGAGCTATCATAGACTGGAAGGAGGCATCAAAGATGAGTTGGCTGTGTGAAGAGAGGCAGCTGTGAGACTTGTTCAGGTCATAAATTGAGGATTCCTCAGCAAAAGAGAGATTGACAAGAGGACAATGATGACTGTATACTGCTCCACCTATGTCCAAGTCTTGAAATATGGACTGAGTCATGGGCAATGACTGCAGCTCACAAAAGCCAGCTCCAATTTTCAGAAATGAAGCATCTGAGGAAGGTGGTTGAAGTAACAAGAAGAGACATGGTCCATAACCAGACGATACGGTAAGGCCTCAAAACCCAGCCCCGCAGACACAAGTAGAACAGTCCCAACTACTAAGGACTGGCCATGTAACCAGAATGAAAGAAGATTAACTGCCACGACAAATATAGGAAACCAAGAGCCAGGGATCCAGACCTCCAGGATGACCCAGAGTCCGATGGCAGGACATTAGACAATCTCTGAAGGACCGAGGACTAGATTGGAACCAGGCCAGGAAGAAGACTGCCAATATGACTGTAAGGCGTTCTCTCTGGCAAACCTCTACACCCCAGGGTAGAAGAGGAACGACTTAGCAAGTAAGTATAAAATAAATTGAATGGGGATTAATAAAATGTAAGACTGGCATTAAAAAAAAAATACAACTTGGTTCAAGTTTACCGGCCCTGAGAACTGGCCAACCATCACAAGCACATAGGAAAATTGACCTTGAATACTGGCCTCTCAACCTTTAAGAATTAATGTTACCGGGAGAGACAGAATGAGAAATGATGACATTAGAAAAAATTGTAGGAACTGCATCCTATATCATGTACAAGGTAAGTAATGAGACTGATTCCATAAAATTGGTTTATTTCAAGACATGCTTACATACACTTAAAATTCTTCGAAATAACATCCTTGAGCATCAATACAGCGGTTCTGCCACGCATCGTAGCTCGCCTGGAAGTCTTGAACGGGGATCTCTTTCAAAGCACTCGTCACGGCAGCTTGCACGTTTTTAACAGTCCCAAAATGATGTCCTTTCAAGCTGGATTTGAGCCGGGGAAACAAAAAGAAGTCAGCCGGGGCCAAGTTTGGGCTGTAGGGAGGTTGAGGCAGCGTTGCCACGGTTTGTTTCGCCAGAAACTCTCTCACTAACAGGGACGCATGAGCCGGCGCATTGTCGTGGTGAATAACCCAAGTGTTGGCCATCTCCGGGCAGACGTGCGCGACTCTGTTCTTCGGCCGTTTAAGCACTTCCACGTAAAATGCAGCGTTGACCGTTTGTCCAGGTGGTACAAACTCCTTATGGACAACACCTTTAGAGTCAAAAAAGACAATGAGCATCGATTTCATCTTCGATTTGCTCATTCGAACCTTCTTTGGTCGAGGAGACTCGGTGGTGTGCCACTCAGAGCTCTGCCACCGAAACACTTGTGCTTTCGATAAAGCATCCTTCCCGTAGGCTTTCTGTATCATAGCAAGCGTCTCGGTCATGGATTTTTCAAGTTTTACACAAAACTTCGGGGAGAAAACAACCAAGAGCCAAGGCGACATACTTGGCCCAAGAATGAAAACTTTAGCTCCATGGCAATAGTGGAAGGGAAAAAAAATAACAGTAAGTACTGTTCATTACCGTATCCCAAGTGGGTTTTCTGGAAAGAGATGGGATGGGTGTAAACCTCATTTGACCATCATCGTCTTCTTCAAGCATCATGCCAACTGGCCTAGGGGATCATGTCTCTTCTCAGCTTCTTATCCCCAGTGCTATTTATCAGTTGTGATGTTGACTGAATCCCCAGGGTAGAAGAAGACCAAAGAACATTTGGAAAAGGGAAGTGGAGACAGACATGGAAAAAAGACATTGAGCTGATGGCACAGAACAGAAAGACTTAGCATAAGTTTGTTGAAAGCCTGTGGTCCTCTGGGAATTAAAAGGTGAAAGAGGAAGAAGATGTTGACTTGATTTCCATGCCACAATGTCAAACTGTCCAATGTCTTCTCACCGTGTCAGTAAATGTAACTTGTGTGAAATGTGCTAATTCAGCATTGCGTCACCTTAATACTGTTTTATTCCATCTCTACTTTAGGCCAAAATGGACCTGAGGTCATAAATCAACCATATAGTTTAATCTATCATCCTACACAATATCTTACAGTTCACAGTTTTGATCATCGTGCAAAATTTCATTTTAAAATGTTACATCCTTCTTTTCACTTATAGCCAAAGAACTTTGAATGCGTTTTTCTGAAAACAAGCTGAAGTAGAGATGGAACAAAGCAGTACAAATGCGACGATTGTCTAGTGCAATTTTTATATTTGTCTGAAGCAGATGTTGGATGGTAGGATAGCTAAAAAGTAAAAAGATGAAAAACGGATGGCATGGATTGTCAATTAATTTAGTTACCGGGGTTGAATTACACTCTGTTGTTCAGTTGCTATCTTGTTGCAAACAGCAGTAGGGTTAGGTTAAGGTTAGCATTAGTGGCTACTGCTTTTTTCCAACCGTAATCCTAAATCTTAATACTAAGTCTCTTTTTAAATAAACACACACTGGCACTCTCAGTTTACTACACTATCGCAAATCACAGACGAAATTGAGCCAACGTAGACAATAACTTTAACCCTAACCCTGTTTGCAACTAGATGGACGGCTTCACAGTAAAGTGTATTTAGCTTTCAATAGAAGGATGTTGTTATACACTGTATGGAAGAATGCTTGAGTAACACACTACTGCTGGTATGCAGTTGGTAGCAGTGTAGCTAAATAATAAACTCCAGATTGAAGAGTGAACTTGATCATATTATCTACATTCAGAATATTATAACGCAACAGGTTCATTCTTTGCATCACAGCCTCCACAGTTCTCCACCAAGTTGTTTTTGGTCGGCCTCTCTTTCGCTTTCCTTTGGGGGTCCATAGAATAGCTGTTCTTGTAATGGCATCAGGGTCCCTTCTGAGGACGTGGCCAACCCAACTCCAGCGTCTGCCAGCTATGATGGTGTGCATGTCCTTTTAGTTACTCCGAATAAGTAGTTCTTGGTTGGTGATGGTATTCGGCCAAAAGATTCTGTGAATTTTCCTTAGGCAGATTGTGTGGAAAGAGGACATTTTCGACATTTCCTTCTCTGTTACTCTCCAGCATTCCGCACCATAGAGAAGCACAGAAAGTACACAGCTCTCATATAATCTTAATTTGGTGTTTGTGCTGTACTGGGAAGACTTCCAGAGGGGCCATCCATAAAAGACGTCCACAAAATTCTAGCATTTTTTAACCCTACCCTACCCGATGTCCACCTCTGTCCACTTTTGATTGACCCCTCCCCCCTTGGTCTTGATTAAACACATAGGCTTAAATTTTTACTCAACTACCTATACTTAAAAATCTAATTGTGAAATCACAATAATTGTGATGTCGGTTCCCAGAGAGGTTCCCATATGCCTAGGTTGTTTGTTCCAGAGAACAGGAGCATAGAAGTTAAAACCTCTTCGTATTAGAGATTTTGAGTCTAGACGGACTGGAAGATCAGGCAAGAGGGACAAAATCCAATGAACGTTTTTTTTTTGGGGTTTAGCTGGACAGTAAGAAGCTTTCGCAGATAAGAGGGTTTGTTACTCTTAATAGATTTGTATGTGAGTGAGAGTTGTCATGTGGTCTGTGAATTGGATGTCCACTTTTCACATACCCCTTCCTCCCCCCTCTCCTGTGGATGTCTTTTATGGATAGCCCCAGATGTTGTTGAGACTAGCAACGGCTGTTGTTGAGACTAGCAAAGGCTGTTCTTGCTTTATTCATTCTGTTGTTGATGTCCTTGCTTGTTCTGCCATCTGGTGTTACTATGCATCCCAAGTATGTAAATGTGCCTGTCTGTTCTAGCTTCTTGTTATAGTCCTGTTCTTGCTTTATCTCTTCAGAGACCTCCGAGAACTGCATGGAGCTATATCAATTTTACTGACCATTTATCAAGAGCTTTTGTGATATAAACGCGGGGGCCTACATGCCTCATTGTTACGTATATATGTAAATAGTGCAACAGTGATCCGACCACCTTTGCTTCCCCATCTAAGGTTTATAATTTTGCTATGCAAAAAACCATGCAATCGCTGACTGAAGACTCACTTTTGAAGCCACGCCTATTTTTTTCTGTTTACATGCGCTAATGAGCGTTTACAAATTTTCGCACCTGACAGTCTTAACAAGAGGGGAGCGAACCGGGGTGTTTACCTGAGTTCCCAAGCAAGCTGAGATGTCAATCATCAATAGTGACAGATCAGACGTCGGTAGCAAATGCAAGGGGCGATAATAATATTTACTGACCACATTTGATGTACGTGATCCCAGGGGACTTAAATTATTTGATCTACGGCAGAGGGACGAAATCAAAGAAGGCCTGTTCGCATGGCCAGGGCTTTGTGATGTCGTTTCGGCATCGCGAGCGAGCGAACAGGAAAATCCTTTACCTCAGGCGTCGAACTCGTTGATTTTCCCTGATACGGCCAAAGGCGTGAATTATCGCACCCTTTAGTGAAATAACACAATTTCAGTATAAATATCCGTCCTCTCAAAGTCAGTTATTTAGTCGCTCAGAAATTTTGGATAATCTAGCTCGTTATTCTAGAGCCATTGTGAAAGTGTGTTATAGCATTCTGTGGAGATTGTTTCATTTCTGATTGCCGTAATAGAAATTAGCATTTAAGTGATTTAATGTGTTAAGTTTATCATTATAATTCACTGGGATTTTCTAGGTGCTAAGACTAGCGTATTAAATAACGGATAGCTAAATTTTTCCAGTTGTAATGTAGATTTAATCACCCGCTATCACCCAGAAAGAGATGTTTTAATTGACTAATAAATACACTAGGCGACTGACAATTGACGGAATATAAATTCACTTCTAATTCATTATGTGTAATTGTATCAGTGACTAGTGTAATATCATGTGGCGAAACAAATAGCTAGTAATGACAAGCGATATTTGTAAAGTAGTCATAATTAAATTAACACTGATATTGTGCGCTGAGTGTTTTATAATGAATTCGAATACTTAGGATCAATCATCAACAGCTGTGGCGACTGTGCAGTAGAAATTAAAAGAAGACTTGCAATTGCTTCACATAAACTAATACAGATGAAAAACCTATGGCAAGGCACAAGCAAAGAAACAAAGTTACAACTGATCAGAGCATGTATATTCCCAGTGGCAACATACGGCTGCGAGACTTGGACACTCAATAAAACAGTTGCAAAAAAGATTACATCATTCGAAATGAAATGCTACAGAAGGATGTTGAGAATACCCTGGACAGAAAAAAAGACCAACAGAGAAGTACTGCACTCACTAAACGTACAGGAACATTGGCTCCTAAATACCATCGCAATAAGGAAGCTGAAATTTTTCGGTCATATAAAAAGACATAATAGCCTGGAAAAAACAGTGATGGAAGGCATGGTCCCTGGAAAAAGGGGAAGGGGTCGACCTAGACGACGGTGGACCCAGGACATCACAGAGAGTCTGAACTTGTCTTTGGCTGATGCAGGTCGACTTGCCCAGAATCGTGATGCGTTCAGAGCAGCTGTAATGGAGACAACGTTCTGGAAAGAATACGTCACATGATGATGATGATATATATATATATATATATATATATATATATATATATAACATTTTTTCCGACTACTGACAATCGTGTTTTTCAAGTGAATTTATCCAGGAGAATACGTTGTTTCATAACCGGCAATCAACCCCAGAGAGAAAAACCGATAGGATATACCCTCATAATCTTTATTAACAGTTTACCAACCAGATGTTTCCTTTAGCTATTGGAAGTACTGTCTACTGTGAACACTAGATCGTAGTTTATATTTTGCTACATGAACTATCTGAGGTGACATTTTCATATCCAATAACCCACTACCAAAGTAGGCGTTCCCCATTAGGAAAATTAATTATTCATGGAGGAACTGGGGCTCACTTTGGAGAAGCACAACACTGGATTATGATACATGTACATTGATGTTTACGTTCAAGAGGTTGTTAACCAAGTATTAGGTAAGGCGTGATTGATGTGGCCACGAATGACAGAGTGAGAGTGAGTACGTTCTAGTTACAGAAACTGTACCATCCTTGATTTTCTTTGCAATTACTGTTATTTTACGGGATAGCTTAACTATGAACTTCGTTCTTTGCTTTACTGTCTATTCTATACCCTAGTGTTAATCTTTGACCTTTTGGGCTATTAACTTCTTTTGGGATATTTTCTCAACAAGAGGGGAGGGCACTTATTGGGTTATTTTCCTATGTCTGTATCCAATGTTTATATTGGTTTCTATATGTTTGATGTTGTGAGAAGTTTAAGTGATAATAAACTAAACAAAAACTTAATTTATTGTGTTGGTCAGTCCCAATCTCCATTTACCATAGCTTTCACGTCTGTGAGTCCTGTTGTCACATAACTGTGTGTGTGTGTGTGAGTAGTTAACTTATAATTGTATTTATAGGGAGGTTTTGATAGATTGTCTATTACCAAAAGATAGTCGTATAGATTGGCTGGACTAAAGAATTCACTCATTCCTGAGACAGATCTTCACCTTAATCTATTCACTCGTGGAATCTATTCTAACCCTTTCTTTCTCAGAGAACCCCACTTTTTCTGTTCTATTCAGACTGGACCAAATCTATCTCTAATACCTATCTAAATGTATGACACTCATCGAGGCCCATCATGTAAACAGTTGCTAAAAAAGATCACCACTGCAAAGGACATGCAGAGCTCTGGTTCTGGCTTCTTGCAACTGGGCCAACTGCAGGGTTATTGAAAAGTCACATCGTGTTTTAAATGGTTATTCCTTCACTCCTATGCAACTAATTTATACGAAACAAACCATTTTATTACATAAATGCTACATCATTTGGATACTATAACTCAACGCGAGATTTGGCCTGTTCAACACATGATTTCATAATGAGCAACTAATTCTTCAGATAGAAGAATTATCTACTGCATGACTTTTTAACCTGTTTTGTGCCATGTACCCCTTTGATTGTCTGGTGAAGGCAAAAGGCCCCTTAAACTGCACAATGAAGGCTATGGACCCCTTCATAGAAAAAAATGCACATTAAACACATAATTAACTATTTTAAATTTTAGGTTATGTATGTGGCTGATTGTCACGAGAGGTTTGGATGTTATTAAACTAAAGACTTTCCTGGACACAAAGGTGTATCAGATGATACCAGGATAGTGCCAGATAAGAGACTGGTCTTATAAGAAATACCCCCTTCTCTGAAAAGAGCAAGGGTGTATCGATATCAATAGTGGGGTCAAGCTATGTAAACCTACAGGTATGAATATTATTGTTGGGTACTGAAGGTCTATCTGCTACCTCTCTAGATCCCACATTGATTACTGAATATACTTTTGTTTTAATGGCTAGATATCTAGGGGATAATTGAATTAATTATTGGTAATAAATCTCAATACAGAACATTAACTTAATAAAAATTATTAAGCAAGGCTGACTGAAATTTATGTACAATTTATTTGTCCTCTATCGATTTATTTTTTCGGTCAGGAATTCTAAGAGAAATCAAATAGTATTTACAACATTCAATAAATAATATGGAATGTACTTTTCCATCATGCATGATATGTTAACGGTAACGAGATAAGATCAATTATTTTCTTTCCTAATTCTATAATCACTGTCCCTGGACTGTAGAATTCAATTTATTGTACAAATGTCTGTCATATATCATCCTTATAAGATTTTCTTTTATTATGAGTGGTGTTTATAAATTTAATTTTTCTGGATGTGCTGTACAGTGGAACTAGATTCCACCTACCGGTATCTTATTATATGATGATCTTCATCCAACTGGCCAGGATTACTGCAACTCCAGGCTGGGAACGTGGTATGGCTCTTGATATATATAGAGCTGTAGGCACCAACAGATTTCCTCTCAGTGGATGGTTTCGTACTTTGTAATATTGAGACAGAACCATCAGGCAATAATACACAAGCTGAGACAGACTTTCAATGGGAATTTTAGGTCTGCTTATAGATTTCAGCGGCAAAAGACTTTGCAGTATCAGTTTGCGCTCGATTCATGCAGCTTGGTATATTCAAATTATGTGGCGGAATTCCCCTAATTCCCAGTTCTATATATAGCGCCGTGTACGCCCAATCGGAAGCACGGTCCAAATGTGTGTTTAAGAATCAAAACCTGAACGTGTTTTAGCTTGCCCGTATAAAGTGATTAAGTGTAAATATTTTATATCTAACTTATTACTGGGCCGATTTTAATTATTTAAAGTGACATTTAAACTGCTAATTTATCTCTATCTTTCTATATCTTTGTTGTTTAGCTATTTTCTGGCATTTAAATCTACGCAGTCTTTAATTAGCTAAATCGGGGACTACCCTGATGTAGAAATATCACTAAAACCAATTTTTCTCTTTAAATGAATTACTATAATGAAGCCGTCTTTGTACCTACTTATTAAGTAATATCCCAGATGTTATAATAGTTATATATTTCCTTTTATAGATCGCTATTCTTTAAGAAATAAAATAACTCCTTCCCAAAATTTACACAGAATAGGCCCTTTCTGTCCAACATAAAAAGGTTTCTTTATACATACTAGAAAAGGAGCGTCCTGATTGGCTATTTTATTGGACTGTTTATTCTATAGTGAGCGCGGTAAATATGACCGTGTTGTTAGACAGATTCAAAATACGACACTAATTATATTGATGCGAGATGGATAGATGGAAAAGGTGAAAGTATGAATTAATACCAAAACTGCCGAAGATAATCTCACTGAAATTTGGCTCAAGGAAAATCTGCTGAAAATGTAAATATAAGTTCTGCAGGAAGAAAATGGAGTGAGAGTCACAGGCAGATCTATTTATAGGGATACTGGAAATTAACTGTCTCTTAGCAGGTTGAGAATACTCTGAGTAGACTAAGAGTTAGTAGGTATCCAGGCCACTATTCCCTAAGGTACTCAATTATTAGAAAGAGCCCCCGTTGATTAAATACAGTATAAGACATCACTGTAACACCAAAGAAAAGTCAGCAAAACTATTCTTGATTTTAGAAAATTACAATGAAACTTTACTAATGAAAATAAAATGTCATATAAATATCAATCAAATATTTATAGAATTTAAGATAATCAAAAATGCCTAAAGTGCAATCGTTTCTGTAAAGTTATTGACAATTCGTTCCAGTCTTATAGAATTTTAGTTTAGTTCATTTCACAAAACTATTGATAATTCATCATAAAGACTTATTATTAAGTTAAGTTGAATAGAGCTCAGTTTAGTTAAGTGGTTTACAAAACTGTTGATAATTCATCATTAAGGACGTTTATGAAGTTGAATTGAATGTAGTGGTTCAGTTAAATGGTTGGATCTTGGTGGTGTGACTTATCTGGATTCATGATTGCAATCACGGTCACTCCCTGATTTCTCCACTGGTGTAAGAAAAGGGTGGTGTGTTAGGTGCAGATCTATCTCAGGGGTTTGAAGTTCTCTTTCCCTGATTCAGGTTTCTCGTCATCGATGAAGACGAAAGCTCCTAGTGTAGACTACCCTAAAGAACTGGGGAAGATACAATATGACTTCGGTAATCCTCCATTTGGGAGAGATTAATTATCAAGTCTTTGTATCGCCTGTCCATCAGAATTCACAGTACAGACCAGTATGTGTCTTTTGTACTGCTGGCTCTACAGTTTATACATGTGAGACAAACAGTATGTAAATATACTGCACGCCATAACATTATATACCGTCTTGCTTAATTCAATAAATCAGATATATCATAAAAGACCTTCTACATCTACCGTTAGCCACCATCACTAATAGTCCTTCATAACACATGGTGTCTGCTTAATATCAACCAAGTTCACCAAAGTATTGCAATCAAATCTCTTGTTACAATCAGTGTTTGATGTTTCTGGCTCTACTCATTATCAAGAAATGAAATGTACAATAGTACAAAGCCATTCATATTTCTGTAATATTATTATTATTAATATTATTAAAATGCACCAGCTGCATTTAAATACCTTTCTCAATATATTTTGGAAGTGAATTATTTCTTTACAAAATTAGAGCATTAAAATATTAACTCAGCACACCCAAAAGTTAGCAAACATTTTCTACATATATAGATGCTTTAAATTCCACTCAATGGCAAAAACCCAGGGGAGATAACTCATCCATAAGATTATACTCAACAATGACATCAAGGGAAGATAATTCATCCAAATAGATACTAGTCTGCTATGACACTCAAGGGGAGATATGTATCTATAAGATGCTCACAAAATTCAGTCTTACTAGTTAAGTTATAAAATGCATTTATAACACCAAAAAGATCAGTTATACTCGTGAATAATAACCATCAAAAATGATATTGCATACACGTAATGGAATGTAATTTATATATATATATCTCACTCACCCACTCGGTTGTACTTTAGCAAAAAAAGCTATGCTTTTGTCAAATGGAAGTCTTACGCGCTGGGCTGCTATCATTCCAGTTGAGTTCTTTCATGACCAAAGTTTTTGAATTTCAGTGCGGGAGAATTGTTAATTCTAAAGCTAGATACTAAGAACAGCGAAATCCCATTTTACTAGAGAAAGATTTATGGGAGCCCACACACCCATTTTCCTGGACCATTTCCCAATATTCTATTAAAATTAATTCATGGACACTCTTTTCATTTGAATTCTGTCTCAGGAAGATACCTTACTTTACCGTGTAAAAACTCTTGACATTCTCTACTACCGCGAAGATAGTCACCGTACCTATTACATCCCATTAATGACTGCGAGACACCAGCAACCCGTTCTGGGCAAACGATTTGCACAGGTGAGTGAAAGTGATACTATCATCCAGTGGCGTACTAAGGGGGGTGCGGGGGCCGGTCCGCCCCGGGTGACAGCCTGGAAGGGGTGCCCTCGGACAATATTATGATATAACTTACTGTTAAAAATATACTTGCAAGTGTATTTCTTTAAGGGGGAGCGTGCCAAGGGTACGATCCGCCCCGGGTGCCAAATACTTTAGGGACGCCTCTGCTGTCATCCAATATTTGGGTGACAGCAACTGGAATGTGTGTGTAGGGAAGATTTAATAAACACAGTTGAAAATGAGAGAAAAATATATCGACCGAAAAATATCGCTCGTGACAATGTACATGAAGCCCTAAGAATCTGTTCACAGATTTACCCTAGGGGGTCCCCTTCATGTCTGTCTCCAGCGCTCTTCTCCGTGTGTTCTTCCGCCTCACTCTCTCACTTTCACTCTGGGGATTTCAGAACATGGACTGCAGGTTTCGTCAGTGTGTGTCCTGTCTTCTCAACTTCTTGTTCGACTGGCTCTTGTCATCAGTTCCATAATAGTGGTGATCTTGCCATATCTCTTCAGTATTTCTACTCTAGCAATGGGGTCGGAGCGGCTTAGAGGTATGGCGTCCGCCTCGAGTTCTAGAGGTGCCAGGTTCGAGTCCCAGTTGAGGGAATATAATTTACGGAAATTTTTTTCAGAACCAGTGGTCTTAATGATGTCATACTCCACCCCCCCGGTCTCCTGGGGCGAAAAAATTAGGAGGTTCCGTGTACAAGTTGCGCACGTTAAAAATCCAACGGCAGCTGGAAATCGTAAAGAATAGGCCTATCAGGTCGCTGCCCTTACAACAATTTAAAAAAAATTAGAAACCTACCCACCACAAAAATATTTATAGAGTGTGTGATTCCTATATACACACATTGGGATTCTCGCAGGTGCTACGGAGTTCGTGCACTGTGCTGAGATCCTCCTTGTGTGATCTGAGGGAGGATATCGGAGCACTGATGCAGTAGTCCGTGTGCAAGGCAGATAGTCCTTCAAACCAAACCAAACTCTAGCAAGCATCCATTTATGAAAGCTTTTTTTTTATTGTTTGAGATTCACCTATAATAAGGTCATTTTCTCCATTGAAATTAGGTACAGCAAAATAAAAGAAATGCTTCCGCAAAGACACGTAAAATTTAAAAAATAATAATAAAAGGTCTCTAAATAAGCGTGGAGAACGAACATTAAACGCAAAAAACATTATAGAAGGACATGAAATTATGTATTTTAAGCAATAGAACATTCATTCTTCGCTCTTCAATGAGCATATTTCTTTAAGGGTATGGACGGCAGTGAGAACTGGGTTTTACGTACAAAATATCGATTTTTTACTTTTGAGCTTATTCTATTAAATAATCATCGAGGAATCGATTGAGCAAGGTTTTATGACCTAAAAAATGCATTTGATGTTATTCCTTACGTATACGTCGTTAACCCTGTCTGTAGCTGCAGACAATGTCCAATCATAAGACCTGTGGTCAGAAGGCAAGGACGCAACCATAATTTCAAAGTTATCATAGTACGAGGGGCGTTCAGAAAGTAATGCATCACATCGTTTTTCTCAGGAGCTGTTTATTCAAAAAGCATGAAATTTATATACAATATACATGGATATGTTATGTAAACATCGGTATTATTCAACATAATCCCCATCAACCTGTACGGATTTATGCCAGCGCGAAACAAGTGCATGTATTCCTAGCCCGTACCAGATTTTGTCTTGATCATTTAGCCATTTCTTCGCTGCATGAATCACTCCTTCATCATCTTCAAACCTTGTCCCACGGAGTGCATCTTTAAGTGGACCAAATAGATGAAAATCAGAGGGTGCCAAATCGGGACTATAGGGTGGATGGGGTAGTACAGTCTAACCCAATTTGGTGATTGCTTCCCGTGTTGCCAGACTTGTGTGAGGGCGCGCATTGTCGTGAAGGAGAATCAGGTCTTCTTGTGCGGTCGAACTCTGCGAAAACGTTATTGAGTTTTTTCAATGTCTTAATGTAAGCTTGCGAATTGATTGTCTCTCCTCTTGGCATAACGTCCACAAGAATCACACCTTCAATGTCCCAAAAGACAGTGATCATGACCTTTCCAGCTGAAGGAATTGTCTTGAATTTCTTTCTTCTTGGTGATTGCGGATGATGCCACTCCATTGACTGTCTTTTTGTCTCAGGTTCAAAATGATGTGCCCAGGTTTCGTCACCTGTAACGATCTTAGCCAAAACGTTCTCTCCATCAGCATTGAAACGCTCCAACAATTCAGAAGAAATTGCTTTCCTTTACAATCGGTGGTCATTTGTGAGACTTCGAGGAACCCATCTTGCGCAAACCTTAGAAAATCCGAGAGTTTTTATAACTGCATTTGCACTACCAATGCTGACTGACAGCTGTAAGGCCAATTGTTGAGTAGTGATTCGCCTATCAGTAAGAATAATGCCCTCAGCGCATTTCAACATTTCTGCGTTGGTGGCTGTGGCAGGACGTCCACAGCGCGGCCGATCAAGCAGCTCCGTATCTCCACTTCCTGATTCTTTGATTCTCTGAACCCAGCGACTGACTGTACTCCTGTCGACTGTAAAACTTCCATACACATCACATAGACGCTTGTGAATATTCACAACAGTTTCCTTCTCTGCAACGAGAAATTCTATCACAATTTGCTGTTTATAACGCAAGTTGCTAACATGCTCCATTTCAACGGTTTAGGGCACCCGTATTATTTGGCCGGTTGCGCTGCAATTTAGTGCACACAATTGGCACATGCCATATTTGAAGTGTGCAAAATTTCATGCTTCTATCTTCATTATTAGACGAGAAAAACGATGTGGTGCATTACTTTCTGAACACCCCTCGTATTTTAACCTTATCAACCATACAATGTCATTCTTGTTAGAGGCATGTCACGTGTCCACGTAACCGTATCTTTATCATCATAATCTCGTATGTGAGCACACATAATATTCGTAGCAATTCCTTTGTCTTGATCATGAAACATTTATAAAATATTGTAACTCCATACTGATGCTGAGATTATAACGTCTCTTATCTGCGAAATTTTCTTAGTTATCCCCACTGCGCAAAGCAACATTACAGCGAAGCATTTCATGTTCTTGTGCCTAAACATCTACATAGCGCAATGACAACTGGGGGTACATGTTGTTAGTGGGTGGTATGTGGGTGAGGGAAGAAGGTGCGAAAGTTGTCATGGTAATGTTCACCATATTTGCATCTTGTGCAATGTTCACTACATTTGTATCTTTTACAATGGTAGGAGGATCTTCTTGGATTTCAATATCTGGGTTATCAACAGTCTGTTTCTTTCCCTTGCAAATAAAATGTCTATACAATTTAAATTTGTATAACACAAAGATTATTATAATTATACCAATGACACTAATGACAATTATTAATCCAGGTACTCTGGTGTGCTTGATCGTGTATACAGGAGAGTGTACTGTGTCAAGCTCTGTGAGTTTAGTGGACGTATCTACTTTCCCAAGTGGTGGCAGACGAGGAGGAATAGTGAAAGTAGTATCCATATGTAGAAATGAAAGAAGGGGTTTCCAAATTTCTGAGGAAGAATAGTTAAATTTCAAAGACGCGTTCAGAAAAGGCAACTTTTTTGTGATAGTAGGAAATGAACGACAAGGAGCGTCCATCTTGAAAAAACCGTCTAATACAGAACAATAAGAAAGTGTGAGGACATGAAATGGTCGTGTGAGACGTTCAGTAGAGTAGACTGAAGAACTATTTCGAAGACAACGTTTGTAGAGTGTCAGTGGTTTAAAGAATGTTAGTAACCTAGTATCAATATTAATGTTATTGATAATAGGTGCTAACTTTGGGACTGTTTAGCAAGGAAGAATATTCCAGCACCTCTGATTCATGCTATACAGAGCTTCTACACGTTTTGCAGAAATTATGTGAGGACAGCAAACCATAAGTCAGAAGAGTTCAGGACCACCACTGGTGTAAGACAAGGTGATATCCTATCACCTTACCTCTTCATACTCCTTATGGACGATGTCATCAAGGCATGTAAGGAGAGAACAAGAAAGTATTCAGTGGGGTACTGGAAGATGAGACAGGTCTATATTTCGGAGCTGGCAAATTTGCTGATGATGTTGCCCTGATTGCTAAATCAGAGGCACATCTCCAATCCAACCTGCAAGTCTGGAAGGAAGAGCTGGAGAAGAGAGGGATGGTCATAAGCAGCTCTAAAACAAAATCCATGGTGATATCACGAGAAGAAAGACGACATCAGATTAAGCTGGGAGAACAGGTCCTGGAGCAGGTCGACCACTTTAAATACCTCGGAGCTATTATAGACCGAAAGGGAGGCATCAAAGAAGAGTTGGCCACTCGAAAAGCAGCAGCTGGGAGACTTTTTCAGGCCTTAAATCGAGGACTCCTCAGCAAGAGAGAGGTTGGCAAGAAAACGAAGATGGCTGTATACCGCTCCACCTATGTCCCAGTGTTGACATATGGATGCGAGTCATGGGCAATGAGTACAACCCATAAAATACACCCAAACCTCAGAAATGAGGTATCTGAGGAAGGTGGTTGAAGTAACAAGAAGAGACATGGTACGCAACCAGACGATACGTCAAGGCCTTAAATCCTACCCCCTGCAGACCCAAGTAGAACAGTCCCAATTAAGATGGTTTGGCCATGTCTGCAGAATGGGAGAAGATCGGATACCACAACAAGCATGGGAAATAAAGAGCCAAGGATCCAGACTCCAAGCACGACCTAGAGTCCGCTGAGAGGACAACATTAAACAATCTTTGAAGGACCGAGGACTAGAATGGAACCAGGCCAGGAGGAAGACAGCCGATAGGATAGTCTGGCGCTCTCTCTTCCAAACCTCTACACCTCACGGTAGAAGGGGAACGACTAAGTAAGTAAGTAAAGATAATAGGTAATGTATGTGTAAATCTGACAGTACGTGAACACAGTGTATGGGTTTTGTCAGTGTCGTGATAAAAAAGAGCCATGATACATTGGCAGTGTTGTCTGATATCATATGAGGGGCGGTCAATAGCGCAAAATGGAAAAGGTGTACCCATACATTTATCATAGGTATCTGTGATATAATTTTAAAATATGTATGTTCCTTGTTCACTGTTATTGCGTATTCGCGAATATTATATTCTGCTAATAAGTACGTTGTAGTATCGCTGTTATATGTGAGGGTACAGGAGACGGAACAGCGTGGACTCCGTAAAGATCGTAGATCTCGTCAACTATGATCAGCGGATGTTGATCGTAATGACCATTGAAGTGTGCGTGAGTATTGCATCGACTTGTAGAGATCCATAGTACTGGAAAAGATTCTGCGCTTGGACAACAGGTGGGCACAGTGTGTGTGGGAGTATTAAAGCGAGTTCATAAAAAATCTGATGCAACTCTGAAGGAGTCAACAGTGAAGGTGGAAGTCGGTTGAGCTTGAGCATATCAATATGCGACTCGACTGTAAGGAAGATGTGAGTAATTTGCGTTAGAAGTTCACTAGTCTTACTAATAAAGCTCTTGGCTGTCAAATACGAAAGGAGAAACCTGTCTATTGCGTATGTTCTATTGTTTAGGCTTTCCACTGCAATATCCGTGAAGTTAGTAAGCCTTATCACAACCTCTCTAAGTTCATTCAATGCTAACCTGTTCGATGTAATAGCATTCCTGGTACTATTAACAATTGTTATACTTCTACTGAGTACATGTTTCATGGTTAACTGATTATCCGAAAGTTCTCTCAGTGCCTTTCTAACATCATCATAATTTGCACCTGTCGCAGTGCCAAAAAGGTATTCTAAAGCGTCACCAATAATGGTAAAATGGACCTTCTATGTCTATTGACATTTCTAATTTTCTGAAACTGTATTTGGTTGTTCGTTAGAGATCTTCTTAACACTTGAACTTCATATCTAGCACCTATAAATAAGTCGACATATCCAGAATTCTGTGTCTTCCTAAAGTCACGCATAACTTGCAATGTGTACTGTTCTAAGTCAGTTAAAGTTTGTTGTAACTCTGTAAGCTCTTCTCTTAAAGGGTTAAATGACGTAACTAAGGTTAGCGTCCAAGTGGCGGACGAATCTGCTATTTCTTTTACTTTCTCGAACATCGTGGCATCTCGCCAAAATAGTTTATGACTGAGGTCGGCATCTTCTGAAAAATATTTATCATGAACTTAAAACCAGAAATTATGGAAATAAAAATATGTGACTTAGTGGTAAGCACTATGCTGATAGAGTACTTAATACAAACTATGCTGGGGGAGTTCTGCGGTGAGTACTTTGCTAGGGGATTACTTTCGACGAGAAGTGGTGTTTATAGTCGCTATGCAGGAGAATGTGAACGACGATTTTTGAGAGCGATGCTGAGGAACTAGGTTCTGCTTGGGAGCCGGGCGACGTTTTCTTTTGAACTTCATTCGTACTTGCTCCTGTGGTAAACGCACTAATTTGGCAAATGGTAACGAGTCTTCTGAAGATGAACAGTAGGGGCGCTTAGTTGTGCGTATATCGGTATTGACATTGTCATTCATGCTATCAACAATGCTCTCTGGTTCTGCTATCTCGAGGTCTGACTCCTGAAAGGAATACTAATAATGTTCTCTTCTGTTAGGGTTGCACCGGAGAGCTGTGAAAAATCAATCTGGGTATGATCTTCTGGGGGGGGGGGTGCTGATTGTGGTGGACTATGTTGTTTCTCATTGCATGTAACGGTCTCTCGTCCTCACTATCCCAGCTAAAGTTCAAAGAATGTTGCGTGGAGTGTTGCTGGTCTCGTACCGTCGGTTGTGATAGTCCCCTTCTGTACTATGTCTGATTTGGTCCAGGAGAGTAGAGCTCGCTCCTCTGTGTTGATGCTGGTGGGCTTCGATCTCTATCCTGCAAACGATCTTCTCGGAATGCCAATCTTTCTCGTAATACTACTAATGGGATGTCTTTTCGTCTTCTGATGTATCTCTACAACGTTTTAATCTATCTATTGCATCATGTAGTTGGTTAGGGGTCTCAGATTGTTCAATATCTACATCAAGTTCATTATCTGTATCAGGTTCATCGTGGGAGGCGTCTGACGTATCCGTTGATTGACGGTAGTCTAATGTAGCGTTTCGTATTGGTCTGCCATTAGTTGGGACAGGCGGTGCTATTGGTCGATGATCATCTTTCCTAAGTTGTGCTGCATGAGCGTTAGTGGACCTATTCTTTTCCTCATGCCATAATATAAAGTTCGTTGGCGTTGTCTTTTCAAGTATTTTATAGCCATCGTGCGTCGAATTCGTTATCACGGACATTCTTCTGGTAGTATGTCACCTACTTGAAACTGTTCTAGTGTAGCGTTTTTATCATGTTGGTTCTGTCTCTTTCGGAAAGCCTTTTGTGAATTGTGATTAGCTATCTGATGTGCCCTGTGCTTTTCCCATAAGATAACTTCAATTGGGTCTTCACCAGTATACTTCCTCTGAGGTTGTAACAGGTTATCTAGTGGGAACGTAGGTTCACGTCCGTATAGCATATAAAATGGTGACAATCCTGTTGTGTCATTAGTGTTTACTCTTATTGCTTCTAATGCCTGATTTATGTACAGGTCCCAATATTGCGTATTTCCCTGTATGTATTTAGCAAAGGACGTCGTGCAGGGTGGAATGCATGCGTTCATTTCTTCCATTTGCTTGGGGCAGATAGTAGCTTGTTGTTGTGTGTTGGATATTCAGCGTCTTAAGTGTTGTCCTGAAAGGGTTACCAACAAACTGCTTACCATTATCTGTTATTACTCTTTTGGGGCAACCATGTCTTGGCAAAAATTCCTGAAGGAAAAATTCGGTTACCGTTGCTAATGTTACATTTTTGAGTGGGTAGCTCTCAGGCCAAACCGAATACTGGTCTACGATGTGAAGTAGGTAACGGTTTCCAGACTGGGTAATCGGGTATGGTCCGGAAATGTCAATACTTATGACTTCCATCAGAAATCGGGATGGTTTCATCTCTTGTAAGGGGATTCGAGATGGTTTCATGTTTCTTACTTTGCATGTCTTGCAAGTGCTAACGTAATCAATGACGTCTTTATACATGGATATCCAGTAGTACCGTTTCTTTATTATCTCAATCGTTTTGTCTCTTCCGACATGTCCATTTTGGTCGTGGAACTGTAATAGTAACTCGGGTACTAAATGTTTGGGAATTACTTTCTGTAATCTCCCATCTTGTTTTTCATCGATGTGATACAAAACATCGTCATACGGTAAGATGGTAAAGTGTTTGATTGTTGTAGGTTTCATTTGCACTTGCTTGGTGAGTTTAAGAATTTCGGGGTCTTTCCGCTGTTCGTTGTGCATTTCAAATGTGTCGATGTTACTTTCTTCGGATGCATCTGTGTCTGGCATGGTGGTGTCAGAGTTAACATCTACTTGTTGGAATTTATAATATTAATTTCTTTTGCATTATCGTTAATGTCAGTGAAAGCTGTGGGATCATCTTTTTGGGTGTTATCTGGAGGTGATGCATCGGAGTATGGAATTCTGGATAGGAGATCTGCACATGTATTTAGGGTACATGGTATATATTCAATTGTCGTGTCATATGATTGCAGATTCATGGACCATGTTTGTAACTTCTTGGGTTATTCTTGGGTTTTGGTGAGCCAATTTACCAAGGGCTGGTGATCAGTTCTTACTATGAGTTTGGTACCTCTGACGTAAAAATCGAGCTTCTGTATAGCATAGTGTATAGCAAATGCCTTTTTCCTGTCGTCGACTATCGTTTCTGTGATTTGGAAAGGGCATGTGACAAAAATGCTATCGGCTTTTCGTTCGGAATCTCTGGTATTATAGGTGTTTCATCTGCTTCCCTGGGTTGCACGAGGCAACTCCTATTGCGTTATCTGACGCATCCGTATAGAGGATCATTGGACGAGATGTATCTGGATGTGCCAGAAGTGGTATGGTCGTTAGTGCATCCTTGAGGTAGTCAAAGGACCTCTGACGCTCCTCTGTCCATTTGAATCTTGCATACTTTTTGGTGAGGACGATGAGTGGTTCAGCAGCCTTCGAAAAGTTAACGATGTTCACCCTGTATTATTACAATACTTATTTTTTCTATATAAGGCTATGTAAAAAAAAAACTATTGCTGTCTCGTCCTTTACAAAAGAAAACTGCTTGTTTACTCTCAGTTTCAGTTTTCCAAGAATCTTCCCAGAATTGCCTTTTTTAGATTTTAAGCCACTGCATGCATGTTAGTATGCTACTTATTTTATTACACTTCTAACAGAGAATGGCATCATCTTCAAGAAGAGCATGTTTTCTTTCACCGCATTTATTTTGTTATATTTGTGGAGAGTACACTTTCAAAGAAGAACATAGGAAGCATATTACTGTTTTTGTGAAAAAGGCATACTTTGCTTACTTTAAAGTAAAACTAGGTGACCAGGACAGGTCTTGGGCTCCTCATATTGTTTGCAAAACATGTGTTGAACACCTGCGACAGTGGACTTGTGGGAAAAGAAAATGTTTAAAATTTGGAATTCCAATGGTTTGGAGAGAGCCCAAGAACTACTATGATGACTGTTATTTCTGTGTTGTGAATATTAAGGGAATTAATGGAAAAAAATCACAAAAAGTGGAAATATCCAGATTTAGATTCTGCTAGGCGACCTGTTCCACACGGAGATGACATACCAATTCCAACTTTCAATCAGATTTAGGATTCCCTGCTAGAAGATGAGACAGCGGTGGCATGTGGAACGACAAGTGACAGTGATAGTGATTTCGAAGATGATTTTTCAGATGCTCAACGCTTCGACCAGCTTGAATTAAATGATCTAATCCGAGATCTATATCTCTCCAAGGAATCTTCAGAACTTTTGGCTTCAAGATTGAAAGAAAAAAAAATTACTGACTGCTGAAACAAAGGTTACATTTTATCGCAGCAGAGAGCAAGGTTTTATTCCATTCTTTTGTAAAGAAAACAACCTTGTGTTTTGTACTAATGTAGGAGGTCTTGTTAACAAAATGGGTGTAAGTTATACACCAGATGAGTGGCGACTTTTCATTGACAGCTCTAAAAGAAGTTTGAAGGGTGTTCTCTTACACAATGGTAACAAATATGGCTCAATTCCAAATGCTCATTCTACTACAATGAAGGAGGAGTATGCTACAATAAGCACAGTTCTGGAAAAATTGAAGTATTTAGAACATAACTGGATGGTTTGTGTAGATCTTAAAATGATGAACTTCTTGCTTGGCCAGCAAATGGGATTCACCAAATATCCATGCTTTATATGTTTGTGGGATAGCAGGGCAAAAGATGTGCACTGGACAAAGAAACAGTGGCCGTTGAGGGATGAATTTAAAGTTGGAGAAAAAAATATTGTCAATAAGCCTCTCATTGATCGAAAAAGAGTTTTACTGCCACCATTACATATAAAGCTTGGCTTGATGAAGCAGTTTGTTAAGGCACTGAACAAAGATGGTACCTGTTTTAATTACTTATGCAGAAAGTTTCCAGAATTGAGCATAGACAAACCTAAAGCTGGAATTTTTGATGGACCTCAAATTAGAAAGTTAATAAACGATCCAAATTTTATTGATTCATGAACAAAACAGAGTCCACAGCCTGATCATCATTTGTTTTAGTTGTGCAAAACTTTCTGGGTAACTTTAAAGCAGACAATTATTCTGAATTAGTTGGAAACATGCTGTCGAGTTTTTGTGAACTTGGATGCAACATGAGCATAAAATTGCACTACCTCCATAACCATTTACATTTATTTCCGGAGAATCTTGGCGACTTTAGTGAGGAGCAAGGTGAAAGATTTCACCAAGATATAAAAACAATGGAAGAGAGATACCAGGGACTTTGGGATGCCCACATGATGGCAGATTACTGTTGGACCCTTAAGCGTGACTGTCCGGGCATATCACATTCCAGGAAGTCCTCGAAAAGATCCTTTTTGCGTGTTGACTAAACAAGTACTAGTGATAAAGTTTTATTACATTTTTGGTAATATATGCTCAGTAATTACATATAATATGAATGCAGACTAAAGTCAAAATGCCACTGATAGCACCTAACTCTAGGATTGTACATAACAATTGCCCTACTAATATGGTCATTCTTAGTTATCTCAAAAACTGGAGCTGATAGAAAAAATCTGATTACATTTTTGGAATCAGCAACCCAAAATTACACAAGAACAACTATAAAATTTAAGGCACCAAAATGTGTGTATACCAGTGTTATTCCTGCAGCCAACATGTCATTTTATTGACTTTTCTACTAACTCACGGTTCTTCAATGGGGTGTGATATGATTTTAAACTTATTGGTTCATCAGTTGTAGTTTGAATGTCCATTTGTACTGTTTTCGTTCTTCCCAATTCCATGTCGGTTAGTGCGAACACATCTTGATGTTTGGTGACAAAAGCACTCAGTCAAGGTTTATGTTGTTCTTCAGCGTTCAGTGTTGTCAACAACCGTGATAACCTGTCCGATTCGTTATCTTGTATCTGTGAGTCTTGATTGGTTTGTAGTCGTTTGACATCTGTGTTTCCTACTATTCTTCTGTGGTTTCTGAGTCCAATCTCTCTTTCTCTACGGCAGTACTCTAATGGTTGTGGACGTCTCGACTTATACGTCCCACTGTGTGGTTTATCCGTGTGCCTTGTGCTGGATATTTGCCATGCAGGAGACCAATGGTGTCGGTCATTAGACACGATTGACTGACTGTGTCGATAGTGTGTATGTGGTCATTGGTGCCGGTAGTACTCTCCATGTCGAGGAATTTGCCGATTGTGCCAGTGGTCTGCCTCCTTTACTTGGACCGTCGATAAATGGTGGTTAACAAGATTAATGCAATGCTGTACTTGTTTAACCCTATATGTTCTCCTGTAGATATTGTCATATGCTTCTTTGATTATCATTTGGTCTATTTCATCTGCGCAGTTGAGGTATCTAGCTCTATCAGTATCTGAATATGTAACATCATTCTCGCCTCTGTTGACCTGATAACCCCTTGTCCTTTTTCTGACGTCTGGGTTTTAATATCTGTTACCTGGGTATCCTCCTGGTAATTGTGCATCTACAAAATGCTCTCGACTTGTGGGGCTTGGTGTGGGGTCTGACATAGGACAGAGGGTGAATGGTACTGATGTTTGGTATGGTCTACTCTATCGCTATGTTCTCTGGGTCTTCTATCCCTGTGTCTGGGCGACATGCTATCTGCTGTCATTCTTGTTGGTGTATTGGTTTTTTCTCTCTCTCGGGTGGAGGTTTCTGCTTCTTTTTTAGATCCGGTCGGTTTGATATATGGATTTCTTGCTGTAGCTCGATATTTATTCCTGTCAGTAATTCTGTTACTGAATACATTTCTTTGGTTAGTTCGTCTATCAGAGTTGGTGGGGTTATGTGGGGCATAATAATGGGGCTGGGGAAGGGCAGGGGGATGATGGGTCTGACTCTGATTTATCTTGGACTTCTCTTCCTTTGCGTTGCTGTCAAAGTGCGATCTTTTTACTTTTGCAATGATTGCCCCTCTGTTTATCGTTGAAGCTTTGCCAGAGGTGTTTACTATCATCACTGGGAAATCTCGTGAGGTTGTCACTTCTGCAATTCCGTCAGTAATGAACAATAAAGGATCGTCGTTTATGTCCTCAACTTCCAGCGGCTCTATTTGTATTCTTTGTCCGGGTACTATGTACTTGGAGCTTTTTACTCTACCTTTCGCTATCACAAGTATATTGGGCATGATTGTAACGGGAGCTGTCAAACGCACAAGAGATGCGATGTGAATATCATCTTGTAAATCCATATACTCGCCGTTGATATCAATTTTGTGCAAGTCGAAATAGATCCTGGTGTTATGTTGGTTTAGAAAATCCCTGCCGAGTATAAAATTTCTTGACATTCCTCTTGTTATGATGAAAGGGTGTGTTATTTCTTGATGCCCTATTTTGAACGTTATATAGGCGGTGCCACATGATTTCATGGTTTTTCTTGTCACGGAAACCATATATGTTTTGGATGGTCTGAATTTGACGTGATTTTGGATCTGTTTATACACCTGCTCTCTTATCAAGCTGATCGATGTTCCTGTGTGTCCACTAATGCTCGATAATTTCTGTTTTTGATGTTAATTAGGCAGGAACTGGGGTCTGGAATGATACTGGTGAAGTTGACTTCAGCATCTAGCTCTCTTTGATGATGGAGTGGTATTTTTGAATCAAATTGGCTTCTTCCATCTACGGACCTATGATCAGAATAGTTGTTATTTCTGGCCTGTTTGTAGTCACCACTAACGGTCTCGCTTAATGGTTGACGGACTCGTTTCCCTGACTGAACAGCCGTGGTGGACCTCTAGTAAAACTCTGATGTCTTCTCGCTCCTTGGAATCGCTGATTGATGTGATTGTTATAACCTTGCTGTCGCTGCTGGTCCTGGCGAGGATGATGCATCCTGACCCCCGGGCCAGGTGTCCTCGTTTTCTGCAGTTAAAACATGTAGGTGCAGTAACCTGCTGCACATTCTGCTGTCTGTGTGTGGGTACTTGATGGTGGCGGGCGTAGTGTTCACTGGATTGCTCTTGACCACGGTTGTGGCTTGGGCGATGCCAACGTGGGCGCGAGTGTCCAATCTCCATAGGTTCATGGTCTGGGTTGGAGTCGAATCTTGATTCACGTCCCACACGCTGACTTAATCTTTTCCTATCATTGTCTTATGTAACTTCCTTGTGAATAGCATCTGTTACTGTTTTTGGGTCTTTGCGAATCATATGAAGCTTTAAGTTGTCCCCGGACAACCCATCGACAAATATTCCCACAAGATGTTTTTCTAGGTCCTGCGTTGCCGCCTATCCGTCCAGGAAAGCTTCTTCCGCCAAATTCAGTAGTCTGTCCCGTAAAATTGGACGGACTCTTATGGTCTTGCTTGATTTTGCGTAAAAGACTCCACGCGTGCTGCTTATCGGTGATATCGCTGTACTTCTGTACTAACTCTTTCCGCAGGGAGTCGTAAGTCTCATCAGGGTATGTTTTTGTACGCCTTCTCAAGAAATCTCTGACCAGTGAGTCCGACGAAAGATACAATATTCTTTTGCGGTCTGCGTCTGTACACGCATTGATCATAGTGGCAAATTTTTCTGCATCCATCAGCCATCTGCGAAATGCTTTTGCATCTCCCGCGAAAGGGGTAATGACTGACCTGATCTGGTTGTATTTAGCATAGTGATCAACGTTATGTAGCGTCTGTGTGACGCTTTTGAGAGCAGGCCTTTGCGGGTTCCTGCTCTGGGGGTAATGGAATGCACTGTGGGTTCACCACCGGTGCGGCCTGTTGTTGTTGCTGATACTGTGCGGCTTGTTGTTGTTGCTGTTCATACGTCGTTGCATCCATGTTATCACACTAGAAGGACTGGTCACGATGCACCACTTAGAGGTATGTAACCGTTAGTCACAGCAAGACTTAGAGATATGTAGTTACAAATAATTATTTTGTTTTGCAAATGTTGTTTTGAAAAGTTCTATAGATAATCTTGGCTATTCCAATTGACGTCACTATTTTGCTAGACAACTCCCGCCTTAGGAAGCGTTGGGCGGCCCACCTACGTCATGGCCATTTCATAACTAAGGGGACACAGTTTATGGGTTTTAGACTTAGTTACCAAACCACTTATTCTAGTACTTTGTAGCACGGATAATGCTATCGTAGTAGGCCATCCGGTCACAATAGTAAGTAAAGGATCCCGTTACATGCCCATTGAGGCATATTGGGAGTATGGTGTTAGTGTCACAGGTTCTTTCTATATGCGTTGTGTTTGAATTAATTATTTGTTCGAATGGGTTTAGCGTGGGTATAGTGGTAGTGTACTTGTTAGCCTGGTGTGAAAATGATTTAGATATTTTTTATCTGGGCGTCATGTGTCAATTATTCCCACTTATTATGTAGCTGAACTTCAAACAGATCAAGGAATCCGCGTTGAACATAACTCAACTCCTCAACAGAGAACCAAAGATAATTCATCAGAAAGTCACTGGATGCACGAGACTGTCAATTTCCTTTATTTAATTGGCCCTCAGGATTCTTTTTTTCTTGTGGTTATCAGATTCTCATTGAATCAATGAGGTACGGTATAGACAAAGTTTCACTACAAAAGAGGTTGTCGGCACGACTGGGCAACTGTGACAGGTTTTGGTAATACATTGTTGGGCACTGGGTGGAGCTAAATCCCCACCCTCATTTCGTCTTGACTGTTATCACCACTCGCATTTCTTTTCTCTTATTTTCTCTTCTGTAGATGAAAGGGAGAGTACTCGCTGTCACTCTTACGATGGCCTGTTCCCTCCCCTTGTCTTTAAAGTTGGTCAGAGTAATCTTTGAAGCGTTTCTTCTCTCCGTGTTGTTTCTTTGAGACCCGGGAGGTTTTAGCCGCATTCCCTGTCCACCTGCAAATTCTATTACCTTTCACCCACGGCAGTGTTTCGTCGAGTGCCGTTTTCGTCCCGGGAATCACGTCTCAGAGCTCCGTGGAATGGCGTCATATTATGCAGATACACGGGCGGTAAAAACGTTCTGATTCTTTGACACCGGGAGACGGCCTTCGCTGTCCCATGTTTCAGGGACCACTATTACGCCAGGCTTGCGGCGAATAGTCGCTCCAAGCGGGCAGGTGTCCTCTGTTTTCGATTCCAGGGAAGTCGGACAGTCAACATGTTACGCTAATCTTCTTGAAGTTGCATCTCCTAGAGAAGTCTCTGGGTAACTATTACGTGTTATTGTTCTGCTCCCCTATGCAGGTGTTCAAACCACACTGAACACCTGTGGAAAATTCTCATTATATGCAGCCTTGTCTGTCTCTCGTGGCTTCAGTCCTAAAATTCCTGCCGGAAGAAGTTAGAAGACTTAACGCCAGTTTGCCTGCTTATTATAACCTGGGAGATTCTGACAGTTTTTGGTAAGCAAGTAGTACTTGGTAATTAGTATAAATTTGTGATTGGGACTTGTAATAAGCCAGAGTAATTCATTCATTCATAACCCTCCACTCCCAAAGGAGCATAGGCCTTCAACAAACACATGCCAAGTCCTCCTGTCACGTGCCATCATCTCAAGTTCTCCTCATCATTTTCACCTCTGTTTCCAACTCTCTTCTCCATGTGCTTCTTGGTCTACCTCTGCCTCTCTTGCCCTGGGGGTTCCAGAACAAGGACTGCCTTGTAATGCTATCAACAGGTTTCCTCAGTGTGTGTCCTATCCATCTCCATCGTCTTCTTCTCATCTCTTGTTCCACTGGCACTTGTCCAGTTCTTGTCATCAGTTCCACGTTGGTAACCTTGTCATACCATTTTAATCCCTCTATTCTACGCAAGCACCCATTTATGAAAGTCTGTAGCTTTTTGGTTGTTGTCTTTGTTGTTCTCCATGTCTCAGAGCCATACAATAGGACTGACTTCACATTTGAGTTGAATATTCTTATTTTCGTGTTGGATCCTATTTCTCTTGATCTCCATATATTTCCCAATGCAATGAAAGCTCCTCTTGCCTTTTGTATTCTTATTTTGATATCGCTGTCTGTCCCTCCAACTTTGTCTATATTACTGCCAAGATATGTGTACGATTCTACATCTTGTATTGGTGTTTCTTCAAGTTCAACCCTGTTATCATTACCTGCATTTATTCTCATTATTTTTGTCTTTTCCCTGTGTATTTTCAGACCCAATTGCTGTGACCTCTCATCGAGTGTTTTCAATTTGTCCTGCATCTGATTACGGTTATGGGACAGAAGAGCCAAGTCATCAGCAAAATCCAGATCATCCAACTGCTTAGTCAGAGTCCACTGGATTCCATTTCTGTTGTGTGTTGTCGATGATCTCATAACCCAATCTATTGCCAGCAAGAAAAGAAATGGAGACAAGAGGCATCCCTGTCGCACTCCTGTTCTTATCCCAAACGGTTCTGTAAGCTGTCCTTCATGAAGAACTCTGCATGTCATGTCTTCATATGTTTTCTTTATTAAATTAATGATCTTCAGGGGAACTCCATAATGCCTCATCAATTTCCAAAGTGATTCTCTGTCTACACTGTCAAATGCCTTTTCGTAGTCCACAAATCCGATGTATAGTGGTGAATTCCATTCCAGACTTTGTTCAACTATTATTCTCAAAGTGGCTATCTGGTCTGTACATGATCTGTTTTGTCGAAAACCTGCTTGTTCATCTCTCAGTTTCTTGTCTATGGACTCTTTTAATCTCTCAAGGATAATCCTGTTTAATACTTTTCCTGGCACTGATAGTAACATTATTCCTCTATAATTTGTGCACTTTTGTAAATTTCCCTTCTTAGGCAACTTAACCAGATATCCTTCCTTCCATTCTGCTGGTATCTCTTCCTTTTCCCAGACTTTACCAAGTAATTTATATAACATCTCTGTAGCCGTGTCGATATCTGCTTTGATGGCCTCTGCTGGAATGCCATCAGGTCCAGATGCTTTTCCATCTCTTAGAAGCTTTATGGCTTTCTTTATTTCTTCCTTCGTTGGTCTTTCCCCTTAATTTGTAGCTCTTCTTCTGCTGGCTGGATGTCCGGTGGGTTTTGTGGAGCTGGTCTATTGAGAAGGTCCCCAAAATATTCTGTCCACCTCTTCATTTGCTCTTTTATATTGCTGAGCAGTTTCCCATTCTTGTCTTTTATGAGGCAACTTGTTTGCTTGTATTTCCCTGTTAACTTCTTTGTGCTGCTATACAGTTCTCTCATATTTCCTTTGGCTGCAGCATCTTCTGCCTCTCTTGCCAACTCCTCAATATACTTCCTCTTGTCTCTTTTGATACTTCTTTTTACTTCTTTGTTTGCTTCTGTGTACACTTCTTGAGCCTTGGCTTTGGAACTTCTGGTTTTGCTTGTGTTTAACTCTGCTTTCTTGTTTTTTCTGTCTTTTATCTTATTGATGGTTTCTGTTGTTATCCATGCTTTTTGTTGTCTTTCCCTTTTCCCCAGTATTTCTTCACACGTCTCCTTCCATACAGTTTTGACCTGCTGCCAATAGTCTTCTGTATTCTCTACATCTTCCAGCTGTTGGAGCACTTGGAATTTGTTAGATACTGTGACCGCAAATGTGTCTCTTGTTTCTTGATTTTTTAGCTGTCCTACATTAAACTGTTGTCTATAATTTTGCATTGTTGCATATCTCTTGAGTTTCATTTTTACTTTGGCTATCAGAAGATGGTGATCTGATGCCACATCTGCTCCTCTATATACCTTTACATCCTGCAATGATGATCTAAACTCTTGTTTATGCATATATGATCAATCTGATTTTCTGTTCTATGGTCTGGTGATATCCATGTTGCCTTGTGTATTCTCTTATGTGGAAACATGCTTCCTCCTATAGCCAGTTGATTTGAAGCACAGAAGTTTGCGAATAGTTCTCCATTTTCATTCATTACTCCTAGCCCATGTTTTCCCATGACTTCTTCAAATCCGGTGTTGACTGTACCTATCTTTGCATTCATGTCACCCATCAAAATTGTGATGTCTTTTCTTTTTACTTTATCCATGATTTCCTGTAGTTTAGTATAAAATGCTTCTTTCACAGACTCTTCTTTATCATTAGTTGGTGCATAACATTGGATGACATTTACATGAATTTTCTTTTTAGCTGTTTTGAAAGTAGCTGTTATTATTCTGGGTCCAACAGCTTCCCATTCAATGAGTGCTTTCTGTGCTTCTTTAGATAACATAAGAGCTACGCCTTCACTGTGGTGTGAACTTTCGTCTTCATGTCCTGAGGACAGCACCAATTCACCTGTGATGAGTTTCTTCCTGTCTACCCCCTTCCACTTTGTTTCACACATTCCCAGAACCTCGATTTTGTATTCCCTCATTTCTGCTGCTACTTGCGCCACTTTCCCTTGTTCGTTTAATGTCCGAACATTCCAGGTGCCAAATCTGGAAGTTCTCCTAGAAGAAAGAAGGTTAGTCAGCAACACAGACTCCTTTCGGCTTTCTCTGTGTTGCATCATACGCCTCCCAGCGAGAGGACCTTCCCCTGTCTTGGATGGCTGTGTTTTATTTTCTTTATTTGACTTGTCCATATTTGTTGAAGTTTTTTGTGGTTTAAATTTTTTTACAGGATGGGGTAACCGGCCCTATGCCCAACCCTCCTTAGTCGCCTTCTACGACATGCTTGGCAGGGGACAGTGTTACTATTCTTTGCTCCCCTTTCGGGCCCCGGTAACACACGGGTGAAGCCAGAGTAAGCCTGCATAAATTGTTTAGTAATGTGGTAAATTACAGCAATAATTCAACCCGAAGTGTGAAGCTAAAGCCAGTTTCTTTTTAAGAAGGCTATTGTGTTTGTATGCCGCTACGAGTTTTATAAGAGCCAAATGGTTCTGTGACTTTACGTCTGATGTAGTTCATTAAAAGAATAATCAGCTTTATATATATATATATATATATATATATATATATATATATATATATATATATATATATATATATATATATATATATATTTATATATATATATATATATATACATATATATATATATGAGCTTCAAGTTTAGACTGGCTTGCGATTTGTGTATCTGCCTGTGTGTTAGCCGAGCGGACTGATATTTTAAGATCAAGTCTCGCCAGGCCTTAAAGAGGGAAGGGGCAGCACGGTATACATGCCTAAAACCCCCGCTCGCGGGTAACCGGTCTAGTACTATTACGCAAAAGTTACAGTAAGCCGGCCCAGCACTTATTGTTTGATGTCTGCTGACCTGTCGGTGAGCAGGGGAGAGTAAGATTAAATTGCGAAACCACCGGGTCAAAAGTGACCAGCGGGAAGGGGGAGTGGGATATGTGTGTGTTATCTGTACCTATTTTGACCCTGTTTATCTGTTGTACCGTGTTGTAATGTTTATGTTTTGATTTTGCAAGTTGATCATAGGGTTTGATTATGTTTTCTTTACTGAACACCCCGGTCATCTCAGGTAGGCTGCTGAGCCCTCAGCCTGATTTTGCCTTCGTGGAAACGGCTGGAGAAGTCGTCGACCCAAATACAGCTGGGTTGCACGCCAACTCTAGAAGTGCTCATTATCATCACCCTATTTCTGGCTCATTGGAGATTTCCCTAGCTTGGAAAACATATATAATTTGTTCTCCACTAAGTAATAGGAGCGCCCGCTCCATAGGCACTAGTTTTCTTTTCCAACAAGTTACGTCGTTCACTATTAATTAGGGCTGCTACATTCGTAGTGGGTCAATACAGAACGTGGATTTATTCATCAGCCTCTATCGTATCGTGAGTTGTTTCCATCGCACCTCTCGATTACCTGGATTTACAGCAGAGTGCAGCATTTATTCCTTGGATTAATCAGCCATTACCCTGGAGAAGAGAGGGTGAACATATCTCCAACGGCTAACAGTGATCCCAAGGGAGTATCAACGCACGCATGCCAACGAAGAAGGACTTGGGATAGAGTGCACTCAATTGAATAGAGGGGAGGGTAGATTTAAGAAAACTGTAGACTGTACATTTAGTGAAATTTACTAGCAGTGTCGCTGACAAGGATAGGTCAGCGAGAATAGAGTGTGTAGATAGGACTCTTTATTTCAGGAATTCCAGCAAAGTATTATTAGTTTAACCCTCAATCATAATTGTGGGAGTGTGGATCTTCTTGTTTTTTTTATTTTCTGGAGTGTTCCAAATCGTTATACTAACCTTCTTGTTTTTTGTGACTCGTACTTTGATTACTACATCGTACTGAGGTTTTTTTTTTTTTGGTTGTGGTGATAGATTCATGCTTATTTTATCATAGTTTTTTTTTCTGTTGTTAATAATATATATATATATATATATATATATATATATATATATATATATATATATATATATATATATATATATATATATATATATATAATTACTTTCCAGATCAGATTTCCCTTCCTGTCTGTACCTGTACTCTTTACCTTGTTCTTTTACTGTTGTATGTGGATACACTGTAGTGTAATAAACCTTATCTCCTAAGTAGAGCAAGAGGCAGTGTGACAGTAGTTGAACGAAAGGTCACTGAGTAGCGAGGGGAGAGTCAGTATAGGTTCTCGCCCTCTATAACTATAAGTCACCCTATCCACCATCAACAAAATTTCTCTTCTATCATCTCAGACCTCTCTCAGACCTTTGTCTTGTCTTTGACATCACACAGACTTGGATCTCGTCTCAGACAGACTCTTACTTAACCCACTCGTGACAGCAACAATAGCGATGATGATTTATTAGGAAGCGTGGAGGAAATCTGCCATCAATGGTACCTATACCTTGTAGCGGTATGGCAGCTTGCGTACCCTGACAATCCCCAGAGCTATGCCAGTGGGAGTTTTACTCCTGGTAGGTTCAACCAAGCTGGACTGGTCTGTGTGGGTAGGGGTCAGACAAAAGCTGGTACCCTGGTCCTCCAGGTTGGGGGTTTTAGCATAGGGCTGACACCCCTGTCTATGTAAAAAAAATAATGAAGTTACGGAAACAACATCAAATGAACGAACTTTGCTGCGGGATGGACATTCGGAGTCTGTGGCTCGTATGACTGTCAGTGGTGAAAGCCGAAAGGAAGCCACTGACATGAAAACGGATGTCCTGACCGCAAAACAGGATACAAGAATAGGATTTTGGAATGTCAGGACAATGTACGAGACAGGTAAACTAAGACAGGTCACGGCAGAAATGAGAAACTATAGGTTACACATCCTGGGGATAAGCGAGAGCAGATGGACAGGGGCAGGAAAAGTTAAAACAGCAACAGGAGAAACAGTACTTTACTCTGGAAGAGAGGATGGACAGCACAGTGAAGGCGTAGCCATTATTCTACAGAAAGGGATAGAAAGGACATTACTGGAATGGAAACCCATCAACAACAGACTGATACGATTGAGATTGAGAGGGAGATTCACCAACACTACAATAATACAATGCTACGCACCAACGAATGATAGCGATGAGGAGGTCAAGGATGAATTCTATCAACAACCGCAGAAAGAAATGGAGGACACACCTAGATATGATCTTGTTATAGTAATGGGAGACCTCAATGCGAAAGTTGGTACACACAATACATATAATGAAAGAACAATGGGGAAATGCGGCAGCGGAATAGCAAACGAAAATGGGGATAAGCTAATAAGTTTCTGTAGCATTAACAACCTGGTCATTGGAGGAACACTTTTCCCACATAAGGAAATTCACAAGTTAACATGGGAATCACCAAATGGTCGGGACAGAAACCAGATAGACCACATCATGGTTAACGGTAGATGGAGACATGCATTACAAGATGTGAAGGTAAGAAGAGGTGCAGATGTGGGAAGCGATCACCATTTAGTAGTAGCAAAACTGAAAGTGAAACAAAGAAGGGCTGGACCAACTGTAACTACACAGAAAAGGTTTGACATCAGCAAATTGAAAGACCCCCTTACCAGAAAAGCTTTTGCGGATGACATTAAGAAACGATATCAATTTGCCAAAAGCCAGGAAAAGACATTGACTGATGATATAGACCAGAATTTCAACACCATTTCAACAATATATAAGGAAAGCAGCAAATCATGCTTAGGATTCCAGGAAAGGAAGAAGCAAGACTGGATAACACCAGAAACACTAAACACCATAAAGATGAGAAAGGAAATGAAAAGAAAGAAAACAGAAGCGAAGTCCCCCAAGTTAAAGCAACTATATAGCGAACAGTACAGTCAACTGGACAGGGAAGTTAAACGCCAAACCCGAGCCAACAAAAGGAATTTCCTAGACGATCTTGCAAAACAGGCAGAAGAGGCAGCACTGAGAAATGAATAAAGCACAGTATACAAAATAACTAAATTCATCAGCGGAAAACAAGGTGCAAACAATATTACATTAGCAAGAGATAAGCAAGGAAATCTCATCAAGACAGCAGAGGGACAGGAAACAAGATGGGCAGAGCACTTCAGAGAAACTCTGAACAAGGAAATACCAGAGACACAATTAAATGTTCCTGAGGCTGAAAACGATCTAGATGTAAATACAGACATTCCACGAAAAGAAGAAATCATCACAGCAATCAAAGGGTTAAAGAACGGTAAAGCTCCGGGCCATGATAACTTAAATGCAGAGCTATTTAAGACAGACCCTGAGCTAGCAGCAGAACTATTAGAACCACTATTTGCACAAGTGTGGAAAACGGGGACAACACCATCAGAGTGGAACAAAGGAATAATTGTCAAATTGCCCAAGAAGGGAGATCTTTCAGACTGCAATAATTGGAGAGGAATCACTCTTCTCTCAGTTCCCAGCAAAATACTAGGCAGGATAATTATACAGAGAATTTCAAAGGAAGTAGACTACAAACTGAGGAAAGAACAAGCAGGATTTAGAAAGAACAGAAGATGTGTAGACCATATATTCACTCTCAGGAACATTATAGAGCAGTGGTCAGAATGGCAAAGACAGCTTTACATAAATTTTGTTGATTTTGAAAAGGCTTTTGACAGCATACATAGGGACAGTTTATGGAAAATACTGAGGGCCTATGGAATTCCAAGCTGCATAGTGTCAATCATAAAAAGCCTCTATGCCAACTTTACGTGTAGTGTTGGGCAGAGCAACCTAACCTTCGAGGTGAAGACAGGAGTACGACAGGGATGCCCCTTATCAACCACTCTATTTTTAACAGTCATAGACTGGGTGATGCGCCAGACAACAGAGGGCAGTCCAAGAGGAATAAGATGGACTACATTTTCAACATTGGAAGATCTGGAATATGCAGATGACATTGCACTGCTGGCACATTCACATCAACACATCCAGGAAAAAACGGATAGACTTAATAAATTTAGCCAGCAGGTGGGCTTGAACATCAATTTAAAGAAGTCTGAGGTCATGACGCTCAATGTGAGCAACCCTGAGCCCATATCAGTAAGGAATCAGCAACTGGTACAGACAGATACCTTCACATACCTAGGAAGCATAGTAACACCAGACGGTGGGGCAGGCAAAGACATCAACATCAGAATGAATAAGGCAAGAACAGCCTTCTTTAGCCTAAATAGCATCTGGAAGTCCTCCCAATACAGCACAAGCAAAAAATTAAGATTATACCAGAGTTGCGTGCTTTCTGTGCTTCTCTATGGTGCGGAATGCTGGAGAGTCACAGAGAAGGAAATGTCAAAATTGTCCTCTTTTCACACAACATGCCTAAGAAAAATGCACCGAATCTTTTGGCCGAATACCATCACCAACCAAGATCTGCTTACTCGTAGCAAGCAAGAGGACATGCATACCATCATAGCTGGCAGACGCTGGAGCTGGGTTGGTCATGTCCTCAGAAGAGACCCCGATGCCATCACAAGAACAGCTATGCTTTGGACCCCTGAAGGAAAGCGAAAGAGAGGCCGACCAAAAACAACTTGGCGGAGGACTGTGGAGGCTGAGATGCAAAGAATGAACCAGAGTTGGGGCACTGTACGAAGGATGGCCACCGACCGTGCAAAGTGGAATAAATTTGTTGTTGCCCTACAAGACGGCACTAGGCGTGATGGCCACTGACTGCTTTGACGGTCGGTGGTTAAGGATCGAAGAAGAAGAAGAAGAAGTGGAGGAAATAACCCTGGGAACCTCCTTCCTACAATTTGGATTTCATAGCTAATATCCGTTAATCGAGGAAGTTGAGGGGAACTGCGGTAAGACGTGGAATACAATGGGTGGGTTTGTACTACTCCATTATTTTCCTATGTTGAAGTATAAACGACTTATCTCAATGAAAGGATCTCAGTAATGTCGTCCCGATCAATAATATTAACAGAAACGTAGGTGTTGGATACGGAAATCCGATAATTCCTGGGGTATCTAACCTGCCATTGCTGATGACAGTTTGTTTTTCACTGTCCGTTGTGGACTCTTGTCTTCTTTCCAGTTAACCCGTCATCTTCATAAAAAATCTTCGGTTGCTAGCTTCTACGTCACTGATTCCCTTACGTAGTACTCCTTACTACTGTCTCTCGGCCGGTAGCGTTGAGAGTATCTTTTTCTTCGACCCGCCTAATTGTCTTTTGTTTTCGTCACCATTAACCATATGTCACTTTCCCTGTGACATTAGGCCCATATTTTCTTGACCATACGGCACACTAGGGATGATGTGGTTAGCGTCACGCCGGCCGCCTTTAACCTTCCCAAAGTTGTTCTTGTGCCCAATTCATGAGGCTGGGTCATATCCCCCAGAATAGGCACTTGGAATGTTCATACACTATGCGAACATTGAGGAACTGTAGAGGCGGCAGCAGAAGATAAAATACTATAAAACTGACACATTGAGACCGTGCCAGTGACATAACTATAATCTAAAAAAAAACCGGACACAAATTAAGTTGGGGGGGGGGGGGGGGCTCCTTATATAATGGGCTAAATGGCTATAATCAATCTACGGCAAATCTGTATTAAAAAACCTCGAACGACACATTTACCTATGCAATCCTATAATTTATTCTGTGCTCTTCATTTTAGTTTTTCCCATCTCTGACATATTTGGTATTTTCGATTCAAAGTTTACACTCCCTTCCCTCAATTCTTGTTATGCCGGGACTTCAGCGACCATCTTTTGCTGATTAGGGTAATCAATCCCTTTCGTTTGAACCCATATTGACACCTGGGATCGGTAGAGAGAAGTGTGGTTTACTAATGTGTAACACATTTTCCTACCAGACCAGACAGTGCAGCGAAGCAACCGGATTAGTAAGTAAACAACCTGGGGACGACCACAGTCGATTATCTCTGATAATAGCTCTGTCTGCCCAGTTTGGTGATTGTTGGCTAAGGCCGGGTAAATGACATAATCGTTTCCGGACCAGACTTGACAAAGAATAATTAATTATACATCTTGGAAGAGATTACCATGAGAAATTACGAAGTCGTGAGTGTAGACATAATCAGTAATAGACCGAAGCTGGCATGCCATATGTGATGACTGTAAACAACTCATTTATTTTTGAGTTTGTTACGCAGGAATTTTTCATGAGAGAAGGGAAAATATACTCATCTTTTGTGTTATTGGCTTGGCATTTGAGATGTTAAAACACAACATTTCTGACTGAAGCCTTGTCATTTGGTAGCCATCTGGATGTGGGCCGAATGTTGCCTAATAATTTAGCACCTTGTGAGTTTACCGCACTGTGAATTTCAACTCGTCAAGAAGACAGCCAAACAAGCCAGAATAAGGAATAGGATCAGGATTCGGCTTTATAGGACCGGACAACGTGTTTGAGCATCTTGTGGACTTATATCCCAGGAAAACTGTACTTTCATTAATACGGAAAGCCCTGAATCTTTGGAACCTGAACACTAAGTCATAGTGAGAGTCTATTGTAAAGTAACACTCCAGACCACGTGTAAGAGGCATCTTAATCAAGTTGCTTTAACTATTTCTATAGCCTGAAGTCAGTCTGTATTCTCCCCCCCCCCCCCACAAAAAAAATAGGGGTAAGTTGTACATTTTATAATTCTAAATTTTGCATTTATTAACATGTGAAAATTGTTAGTGGATGTCCAAATCATACGAGGCTGGCAAACCTCAACATACAGGATGATGATTTCATGAACCGTCACTGCAAGAGCTGGCGACTGCTTTATGCGGGGTTTTTCATAGAGAACCAAAAGCAGAGGTAGTCCCAAGTTCCATATGGAGCAGAGAGTGGATGATGACCTAAATGATGAAAATACTTATTATATTAACATTTTTAACCAGTGCATTTGTAAATGTAAAAATGTTCAATATAAATGCAATGGATGTTTTCCGCTCACTGGGATTCATATTAATGCTCAGAGAGGGTAACGTTCTGAGGCAGATGGGATGGTAGAATGAAAAAGAGGGGGGGGGTGCACCTGATTTTATGCCAGGAAACCCAATACTCAGGAGGGTATTTGTTTCTCTCTTATTTCATGATACTAGTCAGTGGTACCAATAGGTTGTGCTATCTGTGGAACAAGTGAGCAGTATAAGTGGCATGCAGTCAAAAATAGCCACCTACAGCAGACAGGTCTTAACAGACGCTGGACCATCTTCGCAATTACTCCACGATACTACGAGGAACATGTTGCGGCCACCCGAGTTGACCAGCGAATAGAGTACACCAGTCCATAAACTGCAAAGAACAAGCATTGGCTTGAGCAGAAACCAACCGACATCTTACTGGTAACTAAGTTCCCATTCAAAGATGCCAAGTGAACTCTCTACTAATGGTTGTTTTTTTTCAAATCAAACCATCACCTGTGAGCAAATTTTAAAGACTATATAAAATCACCTCACCCTTATTTATTTAACATTTGTTAACGATAATTGATAATTAAATTTATTATCTGTAAATATACAAATTTATAGTTGATTCAGTCATTTTGCGTAAACTGCACCCGTATGTCTCAGTCATTTTACATACTGTCGTGGTTGAGTTAAAGTGTAAGAGTATTTGTCGAGTTAGACAATTATAGTGAAATCGACAATGATAGTGAACTGACAAATTATAGATTACACATAGATATTGTGTAAATAGGGTGAACTTGAGACCAACCTGGAAGAGGATTCATTAAAGTTATCTCTCTCTCTCTCCAAGCCTCAACACACTTAAATAGTCTAAGCACCACCCGCTCTCTCTCTCTCTTTTCTCTTGTCAAAAGTAGAGACTGTAGTGAGAGCTTGTAATATTAAGTATGGATGAAAGGGTCGTGAACAGCGCGTTAATAAATGCGTAAAATTTATTAAAGGTTCTTGAATAAGAAAGAAATATATGAAAAATAAGTATATCAGCACAACAAAATACAGAATGTATCATTATTCACATCGTTACCAAATAACCAATTAAACATCAATGGACAAAAACAATTCACCAACACACAATAACCCGCCGTAAAACACCTGAGAAATAAATAAACACAGTTCTCAGTCCTTCCTCTTTTGGGGAACCACGATCAATACTCCAGTTAGTGTCTTTATGTATATATCCTATAGGTGATGAATTTTCCCTAATAAATACACTGGAGGCACTATCCATGCACTGGTAGTAACACCCTAATAACGAGATAAGTTGACGATTAAAAAAAAGTTAGTTGCTTATCCTTTACAGGACGTGGCAATCAACCCCAGCTTTTATTGGCTGTTTGTGATTTTTCTAGGCAATTCTTTTTTCATTCAGTAGTTTGCCATTGCTTTCTGAACGGTACGGCACTTATACCATTGTTAAAAATCCACACAAAGCGATCTGCTACCAAACCGCCTGCAGCAGGTTTCGAACCTGGTATATCTGGATTATGAAACTGCGTTGATATCCATTAGGCCACAGACGCCGACAGGTTGACGATACTCTGTCTATATCCGACTGGCCGCTAATACGTGCGGGGTTTTACATGACCAGAAACACACACACGACGAGGTCACTTTAGGACAAATGGTCCAAATGATCTATTATCCCGGCGCGTGAAATTAGGCCTGCGTACTTGGTGTTAAATCTGGTTGGGCTGGCTTGAACTCTTATTTGTGACTGAGTGCTCCGTTTAAGCACAAACATCTGGTGATTTAACTTCTGCTGAAGACGCTGGGCTGATAGATATGTTGGAAGCCGCAATGCTGTGACTGGTGATCAAGAGGAGAGTAGGAAACCACTACTGCCAAATACGATTTTCAGATTTGCTATGGCTCGTTACACACTGCGTGGGCTTATTTCCCATTAGAGGGATGGGCGTTGACAAAAGGTTGTACCTCAGGTAGGGGGTGACAACTCGTGGTGCTAATTGCTTTCAGAAACCGCTAGATCGAAGAGAATGTGACGTTCTTCGCCTGACTGGAATCTTGCGATAGCAATGCGGTATATCCTGAAACTGAGACCCAAAAGAAACGACTTTTACATCAAGCAAACAATACAATTACGATAACGTTATAATAAACAGTTATGCTCCCCTATGGGATTTATAATTATGTTAATCATTGCTATGATAGTCTCGGGCTGTCTGTGTCCAGGTGAGTCGCTCTCCTGTTACTTCCACTCTATCAATTATCAGCGTGCGCCTGCATAGGCTAATATATTTTGTACACACATGTACCTGTCAGTAAATGTTCTGACAGCAAAATCTACTCCGTCCTCTTCCAACTCAACATAAGGGATATCTAACCCTGTAGTTCCAGCTGACTGGATATACTATTCATCTTACAACATTAAGTGGATTTACATAAAAATACAGCATTTGACATTACATAATAAATTGTATGCTCCCCTTGGGGTCGATACACAAAAAGGAAAAAAGTAATAACCTCCCAAAATTTAATACATGGAAAATGCAATGTTATTGTTATAATAATACAGTTGAGACTGAAACCTAAGATATAATGTTATCTATGGCTGGTGACTGCTTTCTGTGAAAGTTATAAACTGGTGTCTAACCACACAAATAGGCATATAAAATTTCCACACAACCATTAGAAGTTTCTATTAGAAAGTAATAAGTGACTATCTCCTATAATGCAGTGTTATGGTGCCTGCACATCACTATTCAGTTTTAAGTGAATAACCTACACCGCTGCCATTTCCTTACAGTCATGACAGTTATTTTAGCCTACTCTTAACCCAATGGTAAGCACTGAACGGACTGCTCTGATTCTTCGCATAGTAAGCATGTTATCGTAATGTGTAAAAAAAAAAGGTAAAGGAACCCGTTACACGCCCATTGAGGCATATTGGGAATATGGTGTTAGGCCCATATTATCTTGACCGTCGGCACACTAGGGGTGATGTGGTCGGCATCACGCCGGCCGCCTTAACCTTCCCAAAGTTGCTCTGGTACCCATTTGGGGCTGGGTCGACCCAGGAGCCGTTTGTGGCCTAAAATATTCCCGCCTCATCTGGGGATCGAACCATAGACCACTGCGCTAGGAAGCCAGTGCACTAACCACTATGCTACCGCGGCTCCTATCGTAATGTGATGGGGCCGTAAAGACACCCCAGCTTCCCCCTTCATTGTGAGTAAAGACACCCCAGCTTCCCCCTTCATTGTGAGTGGCACATTTATCGCCCATATATTTTCGATGTGGGCACAGCATGCTGGGATGTAAAAAGTCTTCATGAAGATTTATTACTAGGCCATAATAATGCCTAAATATTAGTTGTGTATATTTGATAGTTGTGTGTTATATTAAATAGATGTAGGTTTTATTTGTGTTTTCGCTATTTCTAGAGCGATAATCGCGTGTGTTATTTGCGTGGCGCAATTAATCCGTGCAGCGCACTAAAGTCGAGTGATTAGCCTAGTGCCTATATAAAGAATGCGATGGCCAGCAGCGGCTCTTTTCAGTATCAGTCCAGACGAGAGAGAAACGAAGTTAGACACCAGAGTGTAGATGCCTTGAGCACGTGAGTTAATTTAGATTAGCATTAATGTTCTATAATTCTGAAATTATACTGAGCGTGTCAGTTCTAATGTTTAATGAAATAGATAGATAGATGTGAAACTTTAAGAGCGATTATTTCATTCATAAGAAAGGCAAACTATTTCACACATGAAACCAGGCAGAGAAGCGATTTATTACTTGAATTTAGATATTATTAAACTATTGGTAAGATGGCAGCCACGTGGTGATTGTATAAAAGCGGCGCCAGCAAGTCTGCATTTAACACTCTTAGTTATCACTTAATGTTACGCAGTTTTATACTGTGTGAATTGACACGTGGGTGAAAGTAGGTTACATGTAATTTTCCCCAATAAAGGAAAGAGAGAGTTGTCGTGTTAAATTTCCCTTAGGTGATGTATTTAGTTCGTTTTGTTAAAGTTAAGAATAATTATATTTTATTCTTTGATGCGACAGTAGTTAGTGGTATTTCACGATTATTGATGATTCTACTGTATATCTTTAGTTGGGTTACTTTGAGTGAGGTGAGAATATGTATTTAGATTTCTGGAGAGCGCGAGGCACTCCTTGGTGCGTAAGGCACGTTGAGTCAGGTGTTTCTTTGTTTGCTCCTTGCAGAGCATGGAAACACCAGTGCAACTGGTGTCCATCACAAGCCGACAAGAAGCATTTTTATGCTATTGCAGTGATTGTTTCGGTAACGATGTGTTTCATGTGATGAGTTCCCAATCTCATCAGGGGGTCATATACGACACGCTTGTGGCCAGGCGCACCAGTCGTCACTTACGACATGTTCAGAGGGCAGTGACGAATATTGAGATGGATCAGTTGCGAGGTGGTGGTTTATTCTTATTATTGAGAGTATTTGTTGTACATGTAGTTGAAGAATATTATTTTATGTCCAGTTGATTATTATTTAATTATTGTTATGTGAAGAATGGTTTGTGAGAGCACGTGGGCTAACTTGGAGATATATATTTCTCTTCTCCGCTCCTGAGGGAGCATGGGGCCACCAGTGTGGTTTGCCTCCGCATGAAGCATTCAGATGCTCTTGCAGTAGTGGTTTCGGTAGCAACCTATGTTACACGGTGAGATCGTCAGCCTCATGCACAACACCTTACTAATCGCATTGGACGACACGCATGAGTGTGTGCATGTGTGATAGTTGAGGGTGTCAGGTGGCGTGAAAGGACTGTTTGGCAGGTGAGAGTATCGTTATTCAACTATGATTTTAACTAACCCGTGCTTTGTTTGGGACCCAAAGATGCAGCAATAGAGAATGTAGTCAGCGACTCATAGCTTGACTGCTTGCATCAGGATCAGCGAACCAGAGCTGGTCAAGACCCTACTCCACCTCCACGTGGTGGTCCTGGAAACAGATTGCATCACTGCAGTCTGGCTGAGCGAGTAGGGATCGCAGTGGGAAGGCAAACCCGGTCCCAAAATATGCCGTGCAGAAATCGGATGTGTCGACCGAAAGGTGCAGATATCACAGCTTAGGCGTAAACAGACACAACGCAACCACTGTCCTTTTCGGGACGAACGAGGAAGAAGAAGAAGAAGAAGTGCTTTGTTTGCGTTTCAGGATTATGAACTGAGCACTAGCTGGGTGTTTGTTCGTTTAGTGTTTCGCTTGCTGGTTTATTTGTTTAATGTTTGCTTTGTGTGCTTGTAGTCACTGACAGGGTTGTAGAAATAAATACAGCCCCTGCCTCAGAATCAAGAGTTTTTATTGTTGTTCGGGTCGGTGCGAGTGTTAAAAGAGAGTTATCACAACATCATCAGCATCATCCTCTCGCCCACCCTATCACAATTGGCGTCGTCGGCAGGATAGGCAGACAGTGACACCGAACAAACAGCAAACGAGCAAATATAATATTGTAAACACCCAGCAGTGCGGTCTAGCAGCAAGATGGCTTCGATCAATGCGCCTGTGAAGGTAGTACACGTGGAGGTGCCAGAGGTAAGGCTATTTGATGAAAAGGCAAATCCCACTTGGCAAGAGTTTGTGGAAGATGTAGAGGCCGTGTGGAAGATGGCGCCGTTTTGCGCAGAAGTCAAGGTAGACGTGATCTGGAACAACGTTACACCATGGGTATCTAGAGAATTACGGATACGTGGTGGAGCCAAGGCCAGTCCTGAGCAGTTACTCAAGATAGTAGAAGAAGCCTACAGCGAGCAACCACCAGTCAGTGAGATGACCAGGAATTTCCAGGCCGTGAGTCAGGGGCCTAGGGAGTGTGCTGTTTTCTGTGAAGTCAAGAAGCCAGAGACACTGGTACAGATAGCAAGCGCAGAAGATCAGAATGAAAAGGAGGCACTCAAAGCAGAGATATCACTCCTAAAATCCCAGCTAGCACAGCTGTCACAGGCCAGTTCGCCAGCACAAGAGGAGGTGCAGAGAAAGAGAGCACCATGCCAACCGCGGGAACAGCCAACGCAAGACGAGGAGGTGTGTCCGCAGGAACCGCAACTAGCCGTTCTTGTATGTGAGAGTCAGGCTGTTGCCAAGGAAAGTTGTGAGCTGACAGCACCAACAAACGCAGCTGCACCGACAAGGCGAAAAGGGGTTTGCAAGTGGTATAGTGCCCACAGGGGATGGGGGTTCATCACGCCAGATGATGGAGGTATTGATGTATTCGTACATCAGACCAAGATCTTCAGAAAGGGATTCCGGAGTCTGGCGAAGAATGAACGAGTAGAATTCGACAGCAAATTATCGGTCCAGGGCATGGAAGCAGTCATTGTGTGCGGCATTGGCGGTCAAGAATGCAAAGGAAGCAGGAGGCGACCCATGGCACAGAGAAAGCCTACCAAGTTGAGGTGCTACAATTGTGGAGAGTTCTCAGGCCAATGGCAGCCAAATGCCCTCAAGGCCCTCTTCCGAAACAATGTTTTAGATGCAAGTCTACAGAACACTTGATATCCGCCTGTCCCTCAAGGACCTCTTTTCCTAGACGTACAGCCACGACCAGATTTCCTACAGTATGTAAACCAAGAGACGGCCGTGAAAACTGTCACCCGAAGGGCGCCGAGAAAATTGGTCGTTGTCTAGGGAAGGAAACCCGTCCTAAGCAGATAAGAGAGAGTGCACGTCTTTGTCCAGAAGAAGAGACTCATCAAAAGCAGATTGTGGGGAATGTGAGCCACCGTCCACACAAAATGAGTGTAAAACACGTCAAGAGCGATCCCCCTACAAAGTCGACAGCTGCATGCACTGACAGGCAGATGTCACGGGCAGGCAGCGACGCGGCACAGGTGAGCGAGTCTTCTAGATCACAGCGGCTGACAGCCCGACAACGTACAACTGGGGACATGACGACCAAGAGAGTCCCCAGCCGGGTTGTACCTATTACAGAAGCTCAGCCCAAAGCATCGCCGCTCAGAAAGAATCATGCGCAGCACCAACCATCTGAGAGGTTACAATTGAAGCGCCAGAGGTAGTGATGTTGTCGGGACGACAACAAAATCAGGAGGGAGATATGTGATGGGGCCGTAAAGACACCCCAGCTTCCCCCTTCATTGTGAGTAAAGACACCCCAGCTTCCCCTTCATTGTGAGTGGCACATTTATCGCCCATATATTTTCGATATGGGCACAGCATGCTGGGATGTAAAAAGTCTTCATGAAGATTTATTACTAGGCCATAATAATGCCTAAATATTAGTTGTGTATATTTGATAGTTGTGTGTTATATTAAATAGCTGTAGGTTTTATTTGTGTTTTCGCTATTTCTAGAGCGATAATCGCGTGTGTTATTTGCGTGGCGCAATTAATCCGCGCAGCGCACTAAAGTCGAGTGATTAGCCTAGTGCCTATATAAAGAATGTGATGGCCAGCAGCGGCTCTTTTCAGTATCAGTCCAGACGAGAGAGAAACGAAGTTAGACACCAGAGTGTAGATGCCTTGAGCACGTGAGTTAATTTAGATTAGCATTAATGTTCTATAATTCTGAAATTATACTGAGCGTGTCAGTTCTAATGTTTAATGAAATAGATAGATAGATGTGAAACTTTAAGAGCGATTATTTCATTCATAAGAAAGGCAAACTATTTCACACATGAAACCAGGCAGAGAAGCGATTTATTACTTGAATTTAGATATTATTAAACTATTGGTAAGATGGCAGCCACGTGGTGATTGTATAAAAGCGGTGCCAGCAAGTCTGCATTTAACACTCTTAGTTATCACTTAATGTTACGCAGTTTTATACTGTGTGAATTGACACGTGGGTGAAAGTAGGTTAAATGTAATTTTCCCCAATAAAGGAAAGAGAGAGTTGTCGTGTTAAATTTCCCTTAGGTGATGTATTTAGTTCGTTTTGTTAAAGTTAAGAATAATTATATTTTATTCTTTGATGCGACAGTAATTTAGTGGTATTTCACGATTATTGATGATTCTACTGTATATCTTTAGTTGGGTTACTTTGAGTGAGGTGAGAATATGTATTTAGATTTCTGGAGAGCGCGAGGCACTCCTTGGTGCGTAAGGCACGTTGAGTCAGGTTTTTCTCTGTTTGCTCCTTGCGGAGCATGGAAACACCAGTGCAACTGGTGTTCATCACAAGCCGACAAGAAGCATTTTTATGCTATTGCAGTGATTGTTTCGGTAACGATGTGTTTCATGTGATGAGTTCCCAATCTCATCAGAGGGTCATATACGACACGCTTATGGCCAGGCGCACCAGTAGTCACTTACGACATGTTCAGAGGGCAGTGACGAATATTGAGATGGATCAGTTGCGAGGTGGTGGTTTATTCTTATTATTGAGAGTATTTGTTGTACATGTAGTTGAAGAATATTATTTTATGTCCAGTTGATTATTATTTAATTATTGTTATGTGAAGAATGGTTTGTGAAAGCACGTGGGCTCACTTGGAGATATATATTTCTCTTCTCCGCTCCTGAGGGAGCATGGGGCTACCAGTGTGGTTTGCCTCCGCATGAAGCATTCAGATGCTCTTGCAGTAGTGGTTTCGGTAGCAACCTATGTTACACGGTGAGATTGCCAGCCTCATGCACAACACCTTACTAGTCACATTGGACGACACGCATGAATGTGTGCGTGTGTGATAGTTGAGGGTGTCAGGTGGCGTGGAAGGACTGTTTGGCAGGTGAGAGTATCGTTATTCAACTATGATTTTAACTAGCCCGTGCTTTGTTTGGGACCCAAAGATGCAGCAATAGAGAATGCAGTCAGCGACTCATAGCTTGACTGCTTGTATCAGGATCAGCGAACCAGAGCTGGTCAAGACCCTACTCCACCTCCACGTGGTGGTCCTGGAAACAGATTGCATCACTGCAGTCTGGCTGAGCGAGTAGGGATCGCAGTGGGAAGGCAAACCCGGTCCCAAAATATGCCGTGCAGAAATCGGATGTGTCGACCGAAAGGTGCAGATATCACAGCTTAGGCGTAAACAGACACAACGCAACCACCGTCCTTTTCAGGACGAACGAGGAAGAAGAAGAAGAAGAAGTGCTTTGTTTGCGTTTCAGGATTATGAACTGAGCACTAGCTGGGTGTTTGTTTGTTTAGTGTTTCGCTTGCTGGTTTATTTGTTTAATGTTTGCTGTGTGTGCTTGTAGTCACTGACAGGGTTGTAGAAATAAATACAGCCCCTGCCTCAGAATCAAGAGTTTTTATTGTTGTTCGGGTCGGTGCGAGTGTGAAAAGAGATTGATCACAACATCATCAGCATCATCCTCTCGCCCACCCTATCAAAGTAAGTTTACCATTAACCCATTGTAAACAATAACACAGGGAGACACGTACTGCTTAAGCACCCGTTTAACTAAGTCGGTGGACGGCGCTACATTATCACTGAACTAATTACCGGGAGAAATCACCTAAATAATTCAAGTCACACTCCTATCAGGTAAATATAATGGCTAACATGAATATATATGTTATAACAATATCTACTTACCCCGAGATGATGAGAAATAGGCAAACACAATCTAGTTCTGTTGTGCTAACATCTGCCTTAGTCTCATTTGTTCATCTACGGGCAGGAAAATTTTACGAGTGTGCTTGACTGAGTAACCTGTCTAGATTTATAGTCTACAAGTGACGCCACCCCCGGAAACCTGGCATCGCCTGTTCCAACTGATGTTCGGCGTATACCGTAATCATGAGTAAGACAAAGGTTATTCTAGAGTCTACATCAGAAGACAACATCCCGCGAGAAAGTTTCGTACATATTGCATAATGTTATTCTGTGAGCGATCAAGGACCACAACCAAAAATCTCCGAACGAACGTGAGTTTTATCTCCCCTTTGATTCCGCTGTTTACTTCAGCAGTATAGCGGTTCCTTCAAAGAACTTATTTCTCGCTCGAGATCAAACCTGTTACCAGCCATCCGTGTTTCCCCGAGTCAGACAACACCAGGTGCGGCTTAGGTAATATACTACTCGTCAAAAGTCAAGGGCCACCCTATTATTTTCAATACACTTTTATATAAGCGCATAGAATGATTAAATGAAGGAAGTTTTTAGTAAAAATGGGTGCAATATCTTCCTCTGACAGTCCTCTATGCACGTTAAGCATAAAAACAACTCACCGACAACCATGGTGATCACGTGCAATTTGGTTTGCTGACCATAAATTCACATTTTTAATCTGGTTTTCAAACTTCCGTACAACCAAACAGGTGAAATAATCGTGCTGATTGACATTCCACGTGCAATGGCGACTTTTCGTGAACAGAGTTCACTCTTAATTTGTTTTACAATCAGCAGACTTAGGGTAGTTTCATCACTTGCAAAAACCATGCCACCGAGAAGAAGTCTTGACACCTTACAAAGAATGAGGGCTATAGCGTGGGTTGAAAGTGGTTTATCTGTCCGTGAGGTTGCTAGACGGCTTGCAGTGTCACACTCTACTATCCAAAGAATTTTGGAGAGATTTCAGGCCCCAGGAAGTGTGGAGGATCGCCACCGGCCAGGTCGCCCTAGATGCACCAATAGACATGATGATCGGTACCTCTTGTTGTCAGCCCTGCGCCATCGAACAGTGACTTGTTCCACTCTAAGATGTCAGCTGATACAAACTGTAAACGTTAATGTCAGTCAAAGCACCATTCGCAGACGTTTACATGAATTTGGACTGGCTGCTCAACGTCCTGCAGTCAGAATCCCTCTTACTCCTGCTCATCGCAGAGCCCGTGTTGCTTGGTGTCGCGAGCACATCCGATGGACAAGGCAACAATGGAGTCAAGTTCTCTTCACTGATGAATATCGCTTCACTGTGTCATTCAATGATGGCAGGATTCGAGTTTGGAGACGACCAGGAGAGCGATTTACTGATGACACAATTCGAGAGGTGGATCGTTATGGTAGGGGTTCTGTCATGGTCTGGGGAGGCTTCTACAGACACGGCAGGACCCTACTCTACATCATCTAAGGCAACCTGACCGGCCCAAGATACCAGAACGAAATCTTGAGACCAATTGTTCAGCCTGCTCTGGCGGCCATTGGTGGTAATGCCATCCTCCAAGATGATAACGCTCGACCCCATCGAGCTCGTGTGGTGAATGAGTTTATTCAGCAGCATGGGATCATCAGGATGGCGTGGCCAGCTCCTTCACCTGACCTTTCTCCGATTGAGCACCTCTGGGATGTCCTTGGTCGAAGATTGTCAACAAATCACCCCCTGCCAATGGATGTTGCACAGCTGACTGCATTTCTGCTTCAGGAATGGCAAGCTGTTCCTCAGTATACTCTTCGGACACTTGTGGACTCGATGCGTCTACGCTGTCTTGAATGCCTTGCTGCAAACAGTGGTCATACCCGATTTTGAAATGTCTATTGGTCCAATATCTATTGTGTGACTTTTGAAAAGGTGGGTGACACACTTCACAGCTTCATTGCGTTTGAATGTGTGTTTCCATTTCTTTACGTGACATGTCAATTTGGTATTCAATAAATGCCGTTTTAACTGATACCAATTACGTTTATATCAGATTTGTTTTATGGTTTCAACCAAGGTTTTTCTAAGTGGCCCTTGACTTTTGACGAGTGGTATATTATCGTACTGACAACTACTGACCAAGTGTTCAATTTGCAATGAAGGCCAGAACGAAATAAAACCGCGGGGTGGGGTCTGAGAGGGAATAAGGGGCTGCGTAGGCAAAATCAGGAAGAAGAGAAAACTGAAAGTGCAAAAAATTCGAGGAAACCAGAACATTAAAAGATAAGAAAAATGGGACGTGTGGGTAAAATAAAATTAACAGTCAAATCCGTGACACATACTTATAACAGAGCTATTTAAGTAATATTTTACTGAGTAAAATCAGTTGGGGGCTCAGCAGAACGAGCAAAATCCTAGCTCATAGAAGGTCAGGAATGATAAAATGTTTACACGGCCTGGATCCTGTCAGCCGTAGTACTTGATTTATTTAATTTATTTAAATTCCATTGTGCTAGGTATTTTTTTTATTTCTGAGTTTTATTTGTGACTGTGGCTGACGAAGTCTAACCATGAAATGCCTCATATTTTTCATAGATCTAACGTTTTGTTCATTTGTACAACTGACCCCTGACAACTTTTCATTAAACATTTTTTTTAAACTTTAGACTACATTTTACTATTCCTTGCTCCCCATCTCGCGTCCAGAGATAACGCGTTGGCGAAAAAAAAAAAAAAAAAAAAAAAGCAGTAGGCATATATACAAGGGGATTGACATAAGTCTTGAGCCTGACCATGAAGGAGTCACAGGAGGAAGATGAAACTCGGCACATTTAAAGTTCATCATATTTGCACTGAATGTGTAAAGTACGCGTTTGTTTCTTCAATGGGTTTTCCCGCTACGGTGCTCGGCGCAATGTACCCTATTGACCGGATCTGCTGCTCCAAAAATTTGACAAAACAATGGAAAAGAAGGAGGCCAGAGCTGTGATAAAATTTCTGATGTTTCAGGGAAAAACACCTACAGAAATACACAGGGAGATGGAACCAGTGTTTCGTGATTCTTGTCCTTCATATACTTCGGTAAAAAAATGGTGTCAACAGTTTAAGTGCGGCCGCTCAAATGTTGCTGATCTGCCAAGATCTGGTAGACCAGCCTCAGAGTGCAACGATGAAAATGCAACAAGAGTGAAGAAAATCATTGACCAGGATCGAAAAATGACAATTGTGGAGATAGCTAGTAGAGTAAAACTAAATGAAAGAACAGTTTATAGAATTTTACACAACAGACTGAACATGAGAAAAGTGTGTGCATGCTGGGTTCCGCGACTGTTGACACGTGAACAGAAGCAAACGAGGGTAAATTGCTGTCAACAGTTGCTCAAAAAGTGTCAGTCAAAAAATGTTTTGGAGACCATGGTGACAGTAGATGAGACTTGGGTACACGATTATGACCCCGAATCCAAAATTGCCAGCATGCAATGGAAAACCCCGGGCTCCCCAACACCTGTCAAGCCGAGGGCGCAGAAATCTGCAGGAAAAGTGATGCTGACTGTTTTTTGGGACGGCAAAGGTGTCCTTTTGAAAGATTATCTGCCTCGTGGCAACACAGTTAATGGACAGTACTATGCAGATCTTCTCACAAAACTAAGAAAGGTTGTGACCTGGAAACGAGGGATAACGCACACTCAAAATCTTCCTTTGCTTCAAGACAACGCGCCCTCTCACAAAGCACGACTTGTGCAGCTAGCAGCCAACGATTTGAATATTGAAATTCTTCCACACCCACCATATTCTCCAGATTTGGCTGCATCAGACGTTGTCTATTCACAAATCTTAAAAAACAGCTAAAAGGAAATCATTTTGACAGCGATGAAGAGGTTATACTGGCATGTGGTTTAGTTTGAAAAATAGGGTGTTCTACTCCCAAGGTCTTTTCAAGGTCAAGCAGAGATGGCAGAAGTGTGTCAATTCAGACGGTGGCTATATTGAAAAGGAATAAACGCTATACAAAATTTCAGATCTCTGTGACATGTCCTTCATGGTCAGGCCCAAGACTTATGTCAATCCCCTTGTATTATTTTTAGGGATGAGATCTTTAACGATTAATTAATCGATTAATCGGGCCAACATTTTATTCAATTAATTTATAAAGAAAAAAAAAATTTTTTTTTTAATGCATTAATACATATTTAAGTGTTTCTGTGTGTTTGCGAGAGCATTTACTATGTTAGAAAAAAAATCGAAAAAGGTGATTCGTCTTACGAGGAAAAAAGACAAAGAAAATAGTCTACGTTACGGCCACAAGGCCTTCGTCAGGAAAAGAAAGAAAGTGAAGGCTAGATAGGAGACATAAGAACTTAAAAAAATATATAAAAATAAAACCTAGGTACTTCCCTGAAGGCGAAGCATCGGAATCCTATCACTATCTGGTAGACGCTTTGCTAAAACAGTTGCAAAAAAGATTACATCATTCGAAATGAAATGCTACAGAAGGATGTTGAGAATACCCTGGACAGAAAAAAAGACCAACAGAGAAGTACTGCACTCACTAAACGTACAGGAACATTGGCTCCTAAATACCATCGCAATAAGGAAGCTGAAATTTTTCGGTCATATAAAAAGACATAATAGCCTGGAAAAAACATTGATGGAAGGCATGGTCCCTGGAAAAAGGGGAAGGGGTCGACCTAGACGACGGTGGACCCAGGACATCACAGAGAGTCTGAACTTGTCTTTGGCTGATGCAGGTCGACTTGCCCAGAATCGTGATGCGTTCAGAGCAGCTGTAATGGTGACAACGTTCTGGAAAGAATACGTCACATGATGATGATTACTCGTACCTTTTTGCTCCGCAGTGAATATGTGTAGTTATGTCCAGTTTCGTAGGAGTTAGGGTTAGGTTTAGAGTTAACACTAACCCAAACCCTAAACCTAACCCTAATCCTAAACCTAACCGTAACTGCTACGAAAGAACACTTAACTACACATATTCACTGCGGAGCCAACAGGTACGAGTAATAGGAAATTACCAAAAAATATTTATGATTTTTTATAATTTATCAAATTGTACGAAATTGATCTTCGATGAAAGAAATTAGATTAAGATTTTTAAAATCAATCTCAGCCCTAATTATTTTGTCTTTGACATATCTGTAGACATTTTCAGCTGGTTTGTTATTTTGTTAACTTTTAGTAAAGCTTTTGTTTAACTTGGTTTATATGTCCGACCGTGCAACTGCTTACGGATATCTGTTGCCTCCTGATTTGTCTATTGTCGTTCTCTTTTCGATCGTGTACCATAAAAAAATTTGGGGTCACCAACGGACCAATCAAATCGTTGCAAAGCGGAGGCGTGTCGTGTCAACACGGGCTCATTCTTGTGAAACGTGTTACAGCCACCATCACGTTTGTGACAAAATCCTGCCTTGGTTGATCTGAATTTCATCACAGTTCCAGTCATATTGTAGTTATACAAGTTAAAGAAATCTAAAGGTAAGTAAATAATAAATAGTAATTTTTGTTGTAAGTTTGTCAGGAGCGCATCTGTCCGCAGTGAGAAAAATGTCACTGACCGCATTTTTTGTGAGAAAAAAAAAACGTGTTGATTTCGGACTAAGATCTGTAGTTCACGCGGAATATACAGTATTGTGCTGTTATTACAAGATCTGACGTCAGTATTGAACTATTTTTTTTTTTTTTAATTTGGAACAGATCATTGTCAAACTGTATGAAGTTTTCAGTTTCATTGTTAATTTTGCTCTTGATCTCAAGACCTAATTTAATTTTCCCATGCATTTTTCAGTCATATTTTTACTTGAGCAAGAAGTAGTTGACAACTTTAAAGGATTGTTTGTAAGTGTTACCATATTTTTTTTAAAAATCACAGGATAACGGAACCAATTGGGTTGAATTAAACAATAGTGAGCCGTGTTCTCCGGTAACATCCTAGTAAGTTGCCAATGTCGTTACAGTTAAGATTAAGGATAGGGTTTGGTTTAGGAAATCTAACCCATGCCCCTTTTTACTGCGCCACTGAATTCGTATTGAAGACCGTATCGAACAGACGGCCTTTTGTAGGGTAGCAAAAAGTTTCATTTTATTCTCAAAAGAAATGGATCATGCTTTTAAATTGATTATTTGGTTGTTTTTTTTTTGTTTTTTTTTTTTGGGGGGGGGGGGGGGGGGGGGGTTGGTGTTGAAATGAAATGAACATAAGTGAGGCGTCTGTTCGGTACGGCCTTTAAACAGAATTCAGTGACGCAGTAAATAGAGGTTAGGTTTAGATATCATTGACCTAACCCTAACTTTAATCCTAACCAGGGCTGTGGAGTCGTAGTCGTGGAGTCGGTCGTTTTTTTTAGTGGAGTCGATAAAAATGTCCCGACTTCAACTCCGAATTTTACGAGACTTAAGCCAAGATAGATCCACGTTTGATCCGTGCAAAAAAAAAGGGGGGGGGGGGGGGGGGGGGGTGGCGCTTAATAAAACTGAAATAACATTTCAAAGCTGTTGTTGATTATTAACTTAGTACGTAGCAACGGAAGTCAAAATGTACCTTGTGAAGTTTTTCAAATAGTGAATTTAAAAAATAAAGTCTGCTGTATAAATGAGTTCTGCAAATCCCGCTTTATCTTTACATCCACGTTTTTCCACACTGTCCGTGACCTCTGTGGTCAGCCAACCACGGGCGGGATGCTCGAATATGTTGCTGCTAAACCATGTACATACAGGCATACCTCACTTTATTGCGCTTCGCAGATATTAGGTTTTTTTTTTTTTTTTTTTCAAATTTATTATTAGAACGTGCCTTATTCTTCCGACAGATTTTGGCTCTCTAACAGCAAAAACATTAAGATTCGCTGAAGGCTCAGATGATGAAGATTAGCATTTTTTTTTTAAGCAATAAAGTCTTTTTAATTTTACAGTACCGGTACATTTTTTTTTTTAAAACCTAGCGCTATTGCTCACTTAATAGACATAATGTAAACATGATTTTAGGCTTTGTTATGCACTGGGAAGCCAAAAAATGGGTGTGGCCCGCTTTATTGCGATATTCGCTTTATTGCAGTGATGTGGAACCGAACCCGCAATATCTCCGAGGTATGCCTGTTCATTGGAGAACAAGCTGAATACACTCGAGAACAAATGTCTTAGAAAACTCATGAACATCAGTTGGAAAGAATTCAAGACTAATCGACAAATAAGAGAAGACTAGGCAGAAATATGTCTCCGACTATATAAGGAAAAGACGATGGTCATATATCGGTCATGTCCTACGAATGCAAAACAACAGAGTACCACTGCAGGCGCTCACTTGGGTTCCTGAGGGTAAGAGGAAAAAAGGAAGACCAAAAGAAACACTTAGAAGAACAATAATAAGAGAAGGAAGAACGTTGGGATTAAATAATGTGCAAGAGCTAAGAGGAGTGGCGTCACAACGAACAATCTGGAGAGCACTGATTTCTGCCTTATGTACCGTGTTTGGTGCTTAAAGAATTATGCCTGTATAAATCATCATCATCATCTCAACCCGTACCCGTCATGGGTCGTTGTGGTGCCATGGTGGAAGCATCAGCAGACAGGTCTTTCACATCTCTCTATCTCCAGCATTGCGTACAAGTGTGGAAAAACCGTGCCCTGCCAATTCTTTGATGTTATCAGCACATGATTTGCTTTGCCTTCCTCTTCTCCGTTTACCTTCGACTGTTCCCTGGAGGATCGTTTTCGAAAGGGAGTCATGACGAGTTGCATGCCCAAACCAGGCAAGCTTTCGATGTTTCACTACTGACAAAAGTGGTTCTTGGTGGCCTGCATAGGTGTTTATTTTCTCTCTAACATAGCCATTTGTATATATATATATATATATATATATATATATATATATATATATATATTTGTGTATATAAAGCTAAATGTAGCTTCTGCCCTCAGAATAATCAAAACCATTTGAGAGCTACAATTAAGTCGGATCCCGGACCTGTTAGAAGCGATTCCCACCCACCCCCCTTTTTTTCATTTAAGAACCAATTCAATTTAAATAAAAGTTATATTGTAAAATACTTGAGTGTTTTTTGTTGTTGTTGGTATTATTGTATGAATAAATGAATAGTTAAAAATGTAATCCACGAAAGCCACATATTCATTTATTCACACATATACCATAGTTATACTTTTAACTCCACATAAGACCATAATTTTAAACCATATGACTTAAAAAAACTATAATCGGAGTCGGACTTCTAAAATTCCAGGAGTCGGTGTTGGACAATTTTTCCGCCTACTCCACAACTCTGATCCTAACCCTAACGACGTTGGCAGCGTTAACAAGGATGACATCGAAGAACATGGCCCGCCATTCTTCATATCAAACCTTATATTCTCTAGTCCAGCGGCAGACAGACCAGGAGCTGTTGGGATCTACTTAGAAACACTGACCTCTCTAAATGTCACGCGTTTTCATCTTTCAAAGAATTTGGAATAAGTGCAACGTATGTGTAACTTTACTAAGGAAAATTCTCCGAATTTTTAAGCCGAATACTATCACCAACCAAGAACTGCTTACTCGGAGTAACCAAGAGGACATGCACACCATCAGACGCCGGAGTTGGGTTGGCCACGTCCCCGATGCCATCACAAGAAGAGCTATTCTATGGACCCCTCAAGAAATGCGAAAGACAGGTCGACCAAAAACAACTTCACGGAGAACTGTGGAGGCCGAGATACAAAGAATGAACCAGAGCTGGGGTACTGCACGAAGGATGGTCGCCGACTGAGCAGTGTGGAGGCAGTTTGTTGCTGCCCTACAAGATGGCACCAGGCGTGATGTCCAGGGACTGCTTTGACAGTCGGCGGCTAAGGATCACAGAAGAAGATGTGTAACTTTAATCTCTGCCGAACGATCTGCTTCTTACAGTTCCACCGACAAAGAGTTAAGAATAAATGATATTTTACGGAACGTTAACTTCACTTTAGAGAAAAGATCGCGTTCCTATTTTATGCAGTTCGCGATTCAAGTGAATGTTCGTACGTTAACTCATGTGTTTTCACTGGGAATGCATTGAAAGGTACCTTTAATCCTGGGCGATACTGTGCTTTTAAACGCTGGCGGGAGAGGCCGAGTCCGAAATTATCTGGCTCTACCATTCTGTTTTCCTTCCTCTCCTTCACGTAGAGATCTACCAAAAGCATCCTCTGTGATTAACTGGTAGATCGGGATCTACTTTATGCCGACCCTTGCTCTAGTCCGTTATATTTTCTTCTTGGATCTTTAACCGCTGGCTGCCAAAGCAGTCCGTGGCCGTGACGCCTGGTGGCGTCTTGTAGGGCAGCAACAAACTGCCTCCACTTTGCTCGGTCGGCGGCCATCCTTCTTGTAGTGCCCTAACTCTGGTTTATGATTTGCATGGTCGGCCTCTCTTTCGCTTTCCTTCTGTGATCCATAGCAGAGCAATTTATGTGATGACGTCGGGGTCTCTTCTGAGAGCGGGGCCAACAACTCCGGCAACATGTGCATGGTGTGGATGTCTTCTTGGTTGCTCTGATTAAGCAGTTCTTGGTTGGTGATGGTATTCGGCCTAAAAAAAAAGTCGGAGAATTTCCCTTAAGCAGGTTGTATGGACAATTTCGACATTTCCGTTTCTGCTACTCTCCAGCGTTCCACACCATTCAGTTGCATAGAAAGCCCGCAACTCTAATGTCAGTTTGCCCTCGCTAAATTAAAGATAATGGTACAGAGATATTACATACCGCAGTATGGCGTGTTTCTGCGGTGTTAATGCGTTTTGCTGCGTCATAGTGACAGTGAGAACAAGACACGGATTTAAATTGGGGCACGGCACGAGTTCGCGGAGTGCTTTATTGCCTATATGCACTAGATGCATGTGTGTGTTTTTATTTATTATTATTATTTTTTTTTGGGGGGGGGGGGGGGGGGGTTAACTTTACAACATAATTGCAGCAGCTTTTTTTTTTTTTAACTTTACAACATAATTGCAGCAGTTGGATGTTGTTGTTATTTTTACTTTACAACATAATTGCAGCAGTTGGATTTTGTTGTTGTTGTTTTTACTTTATAACATAATTGCAGCAGCTGGTTTTTTGTTTTGTTTTTTTACTGTACAACATAATTGCAGCAGTTGGGTTTTTTATTTTTTGTTTTTGGTTTGGTTTTAAGGACTATATTCATTGCACATGGGCAACTCCATCAGTGCTCAGATCTCCTCCATTAGATCACACAAGGAGGATCTCAGCACAGTGCACGAACTCCGTGTCACCGGCGAGAATCCCAATATATGTATACAGTATATAGGAATCAAGGAGTCGCCTTGTACGACATGCCTGAGGACGCAGTATCCCTATACTTTCTTAGTCTTTTCCGAGGCCCCCAGGAACTATAGCAAGTATATGCATACCGGTACTGCACTTATATTTCACATCAAAGGTCTTCTATTATAAATATTTTTTTTGTCAGTGCTATCAATGAATATTAACAGCAGTATCTATTTATTAACTCTTTGATTCCGGACCTATTACTGCCACTGGGCCAGAATAATTTTTTGTTAAGTGAAGTGCAGCAGGGGCGCACTTAAAGTACTAGGCACTCGGGGTAGATCCTATCTTTCCTTTGACACTGCCTCCCATAAATAAACACAGAACAATATATATGATTGCAAATATATTTTTAAGAAGTACAGTACTGTCATGATAGTTTCCGATAGCAGCCCTGCTCCTGGCTGCCACCTGGGTGAAGTGCTCCCCTCGCAACCCCCTCCCCACTGTAGAGTACTTACTTAGTTATTCAGCTTCTACCCTGGGGTGTAGAGGTTTGACAGAGAGAGTGGCCTAGTACCAATCTAATCCTAGTAGTCCTAGGTCCTTCTTCTTCTTTGTTCGTCCTGAAAGGGACGTTTGTTGCGTTGTATCCGTTTACAGCGAAGCTGCGATATTTGCGCCTTTCGGCCGGTAGTCCTAGGTCCTTCAGAGATTGTCTAATGTTGTCCTACCAGCAATGACTGGCTCTTAAGTTTCCCGTATTTGTTGTGGTAGCCGATCTTCTCCCATTCTGCAGACATGGCCAAACCATCGTAATTTGGACTGTTCTGTTCGGGTCTGAGGGGGCTAGGTTTTAAGGCTGTGACGTATAATCTGGTTGCGGACCATGTCTCTTCTTGTTACTTGAACCACCTTTCTCAGATACCTCATTTCTAAGGTTTGGAGCTGGCTTTTTTGGGTTGTGCCCATGACTCTCATCTATAAGTTAAGACTGGAACATAGGTGCAGCGATTTACAGCCATCTTCGTTTTCTTGCCAATTTCTCTTTTGCTGAGGAATCCTCGATTTATAGCCTGAAAAATTCTCCCAGCTTCTGCTCTTCGGGTAGCCAACTCTTCTTTGATTCGTCTCATCCAATCTATGACAGCTCCAAGGTATTTAAATTTGTCAACCTGCTCCATGCCCTATTATCCCAGCATAATTTGATGCCTTTTTTCCTTTTGCGATGTAACCATGGTTTTTGTTTTGGAGCTGCTAATGACCATCCCTCTGTTCTCCAGCTCTTCCTTCCAGACTTGCAGGTTGGATTGAAGATGTGTTGTAACCGTCCCACCCAGTGTTATTTCCTTGTGGGACTGGGCACGGTACCAATTAAGTATTATGTAACCATGTGCTCCTTTATTATTTGTGTAAAAGTTCCTTTTCCTTTTCTTATTTAATACATGTCAAAGTCTGTCTTGGTAGTACCGGCTTATAGCTCGCCAGAGGTGTTAATTACTTAGACCCTATCTGTGTTTTAGGCACGTTCCCTTCCTCTTACAGGTGTTATGCATGGAGAGCATTAGTGGTTGTGATATGTGAAAAATGACAATGACATCTACGTTATCCAAACATCAATAATTCTTCAACTGCCTGGTCGGTAAAGATGAATTTTATTCAACAGTAAGTTGGTCAAAACAGTCACAACCAATGTACAAAAAAATTAGGCGTTTGGTACATCATATAAATCTTGGCTAATCTTCTTTTCGTGCAGAATACAAAATCCAAGATGTTTAGCAAAATTCTTCTCCAACCACAACTTTTCTTTTGTGCTGGATAATCATATCTACGCATTTGCTTTCTTTCAGCAGTTTTATCTTAATAGCCATCTGGTCTATTTTCAGTTTCAAATCCTCCATTTTTTTCTGTCTCACTTGTGTTATTATGTTTTCATTTTTATAAATGTATGCTGAAATACAAAACGACAGGCGAATCGTCAATTACTTATTTGCACATTTAGCTGGATAAACCTCTTTGTGCAAAAATACACATAGATGAATGACCATCATCTTGTTGAGAACCTCAACTGTGCGTTGGATAGACATTGAACGTCCTTCTACGTGGTACGTTTTTCCAAAACTGCTAGTAAAAAAATTTCTTGCCGACAACCTTCGTAGTGGCTGAGCTGGCTACGTTTTCATTGGTTGGGGCTTATTCTATTTGATAAATTATTGGTCAAACATCACGTTCTCACAGCGTGGTTGTAGATGTCTCTACTTGCATCCTGAATTTCTATGACGACTGCCGCGTAAATTAGCGTGCATTGTGTCAAAAACTGACCTAGCCTATTTCTACCACTCTGTATCCTACCCTTAGTGTCTCGTTTTATTTTTTTTATTTTAGTTAAGAATCTTGCTTGTTTATTATAGCGAATGGTAGTTTTATGTTTGATTATTATGACTAGACTCTAGCACGAATAAATGCTCAAGTGGTCGGTCAAACGGCCACAGTGTCTCTGATTTAGCAATCAGGGCAACATCATCGACAAATGCCAGCTCTGAAATACAGACCTGTCTCATCTTCCAGGACCCCACCGACTACTTTCTTGTCTTCTACTTACATGTTTTGATGACATCGTCCATGAGGAGTATGAAAAGATATGGTGACAGAATATCACCGTGTCTTACACCAGCGGTGGTCCTGAACTCTTCTGACTTATGGCTTACCACCCTTACATTATTAATGCAATTTAACTGTTAAATCAGTTGAATGTTAAATGTAAAATGCTGTTTATTTGGGGGTGGTGCTGAAGAAACCCTAATAGCCGTCATATAATGTTAGAACGGGGGTTCTTGTCTGAGCCATCGTAGATGTGTAGACTCACACTAGATGTTGCGTCGTATCAATGTAGGCCACCATAAATAACACAGGTCTTGCTCAGGTATCGAAGGTGTAAGTGCTGCGTAGGTGAGTGTCAAGTTGACCTGGAGACAATGTTTTGACTGATATAGGTCACCAGGCATAGAGGTGCTGACAGGGGTGTCACACAAAACTCACTCTCAAGTGTGTATACGCTTGATATCTATAGATTGCTTCAAGAGGGGGTGGTTGATGTGATATGTGGATAAGTAATCATCAATGGATGGATGCGAATGCGTGTATAGGTTCTGTCAGGCCACAGTCCATCCACACAACCACATGTAGAAGTCAGTAATTGTGGACAACAGCTGACGTTTCATTGATTTATTGACGATACAAGACAATGGACGTTCATCATCATATAAATAGTCAGTACGATACTTGACGACATACAGCATAGCAATGGCGAATAATATAATTGGCATCAACGCATCATGGACGACTGTAGATATATTCAGGTGCTGAAACCATCATCCTTTTCTAGCTACAGCCAAGATATCTAGATGTAGGAGATTAAATCAACTCTCCCTTTCTGACCCCCAGCAAGACAGACATATCTTCTGGAGTACATCAGGCAATGTCCTCTAAGTTCCTTTAGTAGCAAAGGTGTCAAACCTTGACCGACGTGATACCGCCGGAGCAACAGAGTTCAACAAACAGATAGCCCTTGGGGCATGCACCAACCCGATGCATAAAAAGACATGGTGATTCGTGAGCTGAAACTTCTCATGACAGTAGACTCTTTCCCGCCCAGTGGGAAAGTTAGCAAGCAGACTACAAAATGTCAATCATAAAAGCTGGCGACAAATAATAATCATATGAAGAGCAATTACCTTTCTTCAGAAATAAACACCACAACTCACACGCCTCCAGGCGTTTAGAATCACATGGGGAAATCATCTGTAGATAAACTAACAACACAAGAGGACTTCCATTTCCCCCGTCAAAAAATGATCACGGACGCTGAAACGCGTCTCACTCTGATCGAAACCACTGCTAGACTCCTCGAACGGAAGTCTTTTTCAAACCCCCTTAAACTCGACACATGCGCAGAAGCGCTTGACCCCTGAGTTAAACTCAACGGGACGATGTTGGACACTTACCAAGCAAAGATACTGACCAAATCGAGCCTTATATGGTCAGGGAATAAACATCAACTCTGGTTGCAAACATTCCAAGAAAAGCTGACATATACGAGCCATATAAGGATAACAACCAGACCTAGATCTAATAATAGATCGCCAGGTTAAGACACAAGAGTGGGTAACAACCATTGTAAAAATGTAACCTCAGATAACCAAGAGTTATGTACCTTTGATTACAAAAAATTAAAGTGTACAAACAAGACAGGTAAATATATATTGACTCAGAAAAATCTGTGCGTAACAGATATGATGACAGAATATCACCCTGTCTTACACCAGCGGTGGTCCTGAACTCTTCTGACTTATGGCTTACCACCCTTACATAATTTTTGCAAGTCTTGTAGAAGCTCTGTATAGCATGGATCAGAGGTGCTAGAATGCTCTTCCTTGCAAGCAGTCCCAAAGTTTGCCACTGGAGAGTACCATTTAAAAATTACATTTCTTTTGTTTTTACTTTACAACATAATTGCAGCAGTTGGGTTTATTATTTTTTTTAACCACCTTACAACATAATTGCAGCAGCTGGGATTTTGTTTTAAATTTAATTTTATTTTACAACATAATTGCAGCAGTTGGGGATTTATTTTATCTATAAAAGACTAATAATAGAATCTGGTATCGAGAGACCGGGAAACACGCGGAGAAAGGAACGTGAGACAGACGTGAAAGGGTTAAATGATCCTGTTACACGCTCATTGAGGTATATTGGGAATATGTGTTAAAGACCCATATCTTCTTGACCATACGGCACACTGGGGTGATGTGATCAGCATCACGCCGGCCGCCTTAACCTTCCCAGAGTTGCTCTGGTACCCAGTTCGTGAGGCTGGGTCGATCCCGGAGCCGTTTGCGGTCTAAAAAGTCCTACGACAACTGGGGATAGAACCATGGACCACCGAGCTAGGAAACGATGTCACCGTGGGGTTTGCCCGAGCATTATTCATGCTATTGTTAAAGTGAGATAAACAGTTGGAACAGCTCACAAGAGAAAATAATGAAGGAAAATAATGGTATTGCTAACTGACAACGGTTCAGAATACCGGCTCACGTTGATTAATAGTGAGTGATTATCTTGAGTTGTAAATAGAAAGTTCGAGAACAAGAAAAAAAGGCTCGACCAATAAATTTAAGTAAACAGATTTGGGTCAGCGAATCAGAAGAGTGGCGAGATAAACACACCACTAAGAATGACCAGAGGTCATTAGATGACAGAGAGTCCTGAGTTGTGCTTCAGGAAGAAGGTGTGATCGCTGTGCGGATAAGATGAACCTTCTGTGGTTTTACAGATAGGGTTTATGTGAATAATGTTTAGATGTCCAGCCATCACTAGCCAGTGTTATTCTATCGGTAGATAGTATTTGATTCTGTAGTTCACAGTTAAGGTGTATTTCTGAAAAGGAGATCGGCGTTTATGCTGTGGTTTTTGTGTAAGTATTGAACTGAGATTATATTTTGCACAGAATAAAATTTTGTTTACAGGAGAATCTTGCAGAAGCACGATTTGTCAGTTCATTACGAGAACTTTACGACTATATACCAAGAAAACGGATGGTTATAACAACTATGTGTAAAGTAACCAAGAGGCTGTAAACATAAGAAGGAAACTAGATATATTATAGAGGAGTCATATTGAACAAGATTCGAAGTGTCCAGTATTGTACATGATTATCAAGAAAAAAAAGTGAATGTCGACTTTTATAGAAGAATTTCAAATATGCTCTCACTAGTAAGTATCAGAATGGTGTACATACAATTGTTTATGCATGAGATGAATTTTGTTGCTAGGAACAGTTATAGAGACCTGTCTGACCAGTTCGTCGAGGAAGATATTTAAGTAACAAGTAAAGTATGGAATGCTAATAAAGAGCATTGGTATATGAGGAAATAGAAGCAGGTTTTGGGAAAACTAAGGAAGTCTACAGGAGAAAAGAATAAGTTAAAGAGGAATACGGAAGTTTACGAGACATAGAATTCATGTATGACTAACCTGACGTACAAAGACCCAGTACAGGCATCTATGAGAACTCTATCATTTGAATAACCCATTATACTTGTTGTTGTATTAAGTTATTAAAAATTTTTTGAAGGAATAGAATGAATTTGATTCCATCTTTATGAGTTGCTGATCGTATGCCATGTACATTTAAACGACCACTATACGAAGTCACTATTAACACCAAAGAAGGAACTGAACGAACCTGAAGTATACAAGAAAAGGATTAGAGTATCATCCAGGAATTTACACCTCTGGTGGAGATGGCCAGTAATGATATCAACTAAATAACTTGGAAGATAAAAGAAAGAACTTGTAAAACATATACGTACGCTATGACAACGAGTGCACTAAACAATGCGCTATCGCGAAAGGGTTAAAGAAGATATTGAAAGGCCTGGAACGGATGTCACAGGACAGCAGGACTTAGTATGAATTTGTTGAAGGCATGTGCTCCTTAGGGAGCTTAAGGAAAATATATATATATATATATATATATATATATATATATATATATATATATATATATATATATATATATATATACGAGGGGCGTTCAGAAAGTAATGCACCACATCGTTTTTCTCGTCTAATAATGAAGATAGAAGCATGAAATTTTGCACACTTCAAATATGGCATGTGCCAATTGTGTGCACTAAATTGCACCGCAACCGGCCAAATAATACGGGTGCCCTAAACCGTTGAAATGGAGCATGTTAGCAACTTGCGTTATAAACAGCAAATTGTGATAGAATTTCTCGTTGCAGAGAAGGAAACTGTTGTGAATATTCACAAGCGTCTATGTGATGTGTATGGAAGTTTTGCAGTCGACAGGAGTACAGTCAGTCGCTGGGTTCAGAGAATCAAAGAATCAGGAAGTGGAGATACGGAGCTGCTTGATCGGCCGCGCTGTGGACGTCCTGCCACAGCCACCAACGCAGAAATGTTGAAATGCGCTGAGGGCATTATTCTTACTGATAGGCGAATCACTACTCAACAATTGGCCTTACAGCTGTCAGTCAGTATTGGTAGTGCAAATGCAGTTATAAAAACTCTCGGATTTTCTAAGGTTTGCGCAAGATGGGTTCCTCGAAGTCTCACAAATGACCACCGATTGCAAAGGAAAGCAATTTCTTCTGAATTGTTGGAGCGTTTCAATGCTGATGGAGAGAACTTTTTGGCTAAGATCGTTACAGGCGACGAAACCTGGGCACATCATTTTGAACCTGAGACAAAAAGACAGTCAATGGAGCGGCATCATCCGCAATCACCAAGAAGAAAGAAATGCAAGACAATTCCTTCAGCTGGAAAGGTCATGATCACTGTCTTTTGGGACATTGAAGGTGTGATTCTTGTGGACGTTATGCCAAGAGGAGAGACAATCAATTCGCAAGCTTACATTAAGACATTAAAAAAACTCAATCAACGTTTTCGCAGAGTTCGGCCGCACAAGAATCCAGCAGACCTGCTTTTCCTTCATGACAATGCCCGCCCTCACACAAGTCTGGCAACACGGGAAGCAATCACCAAATTGGGTTGGACTGTACTTCCCCATCCACCCTATAGTCCTGATTTGGCACCCTCTGATTTTCATCTATTTGGTCCACTTAAAGATGCACTCCGTGGGACAAGGTTTGAAGATGATGAAGGAGTGATTCATGCAGCGAAGAAATGGCTACATGATCAAGACAAAATCTGGTACGGGCTAGGAATACATGCACTTGTTTCGCGCTGGCATAAAACCGTACAAGTTGATGGGGATTATGTTGAATAATACCGATGTTTACAGGACATATCCATGTATATTGTGTATAAATTTCATGCTTTTTGAATAAACAGCTCCTGAGAAAAACGATGTGGTGCATTACTTTCTGAACGCCCCTCGTATATAATAGGGCCTATGGTAGTCATCGTCTGTTATCTCCTGAAAATGCATTGAGGCGTGACAAGTAGGGTTGATCATTCCAATGCCTACACCAATGATAATTAAAATAGAAGTAATAAATGCATTGAGAATCATAGGCATGTATGTTTAATTTACTTTACATATATGCGCGCACGCCCGCATGCACACACATACCTTGTATGTGTGATTACTTTCGTGTTTGAAAAAAAAAAAGTTAGCCTGACAACCGGTAATAAAAAGCAGCACACAAGCTGTTGTTTTTCAGTATGTTCCCGTTTTGATTCCTTTAGAGACTTTTCTTTTCTCTCTCTCTTCTTCGTCTTGTTTCCCATTGTGGCCATTAAACTTGGAAACTTGAGGTACGGGTACACCACTCCCAAGTCTCCTAGTGCAGGGGTATTGCTCAAAAGAAAGACGTCACTATCCTGAAAACATCCGATTTTCCTTGAGGGCATTGGCAGGCCCCCTCCATTCATGATGTTTTACTAGGATTATGTAGATTTTTTCTCGTTTTGAAATGCATGTTCTGGCGTAATCTCAGATTATTGGAATTAATTTTTCAGATATTATTATTATCATAAAATAATTTTGTTACTTTGTACCGTTAAGACATTTTATTGTTATTTATGCTTTATTAGGCTAGTTAATGGTCTGCACATTTGTTACAATGTGTGGGAAATTATACCTTGCATTTTTAAAGTATTTGCTCCCTAAATTATTATTACTATGAAAATAATTTATACCCTTCAAAAGAAGTTAAGGACCAGTAGGTGAAAATGACCCAAAAATAATAAAAATTATAAAAATTAAATTTCATAAGCAATTAATCTGACATTGATTTTTCTCGATCGACAAACATTCAACACGTGCTGCATGGGCCACCAGCATACCGTGTGGCTAGTGTTCAGCTCAGCAAGCACGCTGAAAAAAATGCTTCTGAGACGCCAAAATGTGGGTGTTTTTAATGATGTCTGAGCATGAAACAAATACCTGCTATTCCAAAAATGCGTGATGCATGTGAGAGACTATAGTGTTGGTCTTGAGCTGTACTCACAAATTTGTCTTTATAAGCAACACAAGTGCTGCATAACCATTGCACAACAATATGCCTCAACGACGAAAGCTGAGTGTTGTGGATAAAGGATTTTTTTTTTTTATAAACTTTTATTTGTCATTCTTTCCACTTTACAAAATCAGGTACATTTTACATGAAATACAAGAAAGATACATTGAATATTACATATGAAACCTTTTGCGCACTCTCACTTCCATAGTGTACTTAAACAAGTTAAAAGAATAATTTGATAAACAAAATACATTTTTTAAAAAAAAATTAAATAATAAATAATTAAGATTAACTGCATAACAAAGACATTAAAAAGTTAATTTACTTTTAAAAAGAATAAAAAAAATAAATTAATATGGTTTATAGTTAATCAAAATCCCGTTAGTTCATAGTATTTTATATCTAGAAACTTACACTTGCTCACACTTTCACATGTACACCTGAGCTACTGTTTAGAATCTCCGAAATGAGTCAAAACATTTTGAGAAGAAACATGAAGAAGAGAAAAAAAAAAAAAGTGGATAAAGGAAGAGCCATTGCGTGGTTGCAGGAAGGTCTTACTGTCCGAAATGTGGCTCAGAGGCTTGCATGAAAATAGTGTTGATTGTCACTGATAAGCTTGTCATGTTATATTTTGATGTGCTGTCTTTTTATTGTTCATTTTCATTTCACTTTGCACCCTTAATTAAAATGGTCCTTAACTTCTTTTGAAGGGTATACATTAAATGTGCCACGCAGAGCACGAAGACTTCGTTGGTGCATGCATTTATCAAAACCCGGCGTAAAGGTGCATGAAGCAAGAAAATAGGATGAAGCCCAATGACCTACACTTTACTAAATCTGGGTCGACATTTTCCTGCTTTGTCATTTTTAACCTGGTAATAAAAAATAACATTGTACAATTGAGAGCTTGAAAAATCGTGTCTGAAATCTAGCTAATATTAGCCTCTCATTGATAGGTACCCTAACTATGAACTTTTCTAACGAGACCTTTGATATCATCTTGAACGGGGAAAAACTACAGAAAGTTGAAAGTTTCAATTATTTAGGCAGTAAAATGACTCAGGATGGTGACACAACAAGAGAAATCCATACTAGAATTGCTTTGGCAGCTAGCGCCTTCAATAGATTATCTAACATTTGGAAATTACGATCATTGAATATACATACCAAGCTTCGTCTGTTTAATTCAAATGTTATCTCAGTGTTAACATACGGCTGTGAGAGTTGGAAAATAACAAAATCATTGGAGAACAAGCTGAATACATTCGAGAACAAATGTCTTAGAAAACTCATGAACATCAGTTGGAAAGAATTCAAGACTAATCGACAAATAAGAGAAGACTCTAGGCAGAATATGTCTCCGACTATATAAGGAAAAGACGATGGTCATATATCGGTCATGTCCTACGAATGCAAAACAACAGAATACCACTACAGGCGCTCACTTGGGTTCCTGAGGGTAAGAGGAAAAAAGGAAGACCAAAAGAAACACTCAGAAGAACAATAATAAGAGAAGGAAGAACGTTGGGCCTAAATAATGTGCAAGAGCTAAGAGGAGTGGCGTCACAACGAACAACCTGGAGAGCACTGGTTTCTGCCTTATGCGCCGTGTTTGGTGCTTAAAGAATTTATTATTATTATTATTATTAATAAAAAATAAGCACTCTTTACTTTCGCATGCAATGGCCTTTTGCAACCCTTGACGTGTGATCCCGGACATTCGGGAATCTTTCCAAAAAAAAAAAAAAAAAAAAATCCTTGTCAGAGCTGTGATATTTTGACAGAAACATTGTCTGATAATTGTGTAGTGACTTCTGCACGCCAGAATAGCCGACCTTAAAGCATTCGGTGCCCGGGCCGAGTGGTTTGGCATGCGCCCATCTCCCCAACACTTTTAGCTGCGAAAGTTAACTCTACTGGGAAATTAAGTAAGATTCGTAAATAAAATTCCAGATCAGTCTTAGATAGTTATTACTTACAAAACAAAACATACGATAACAACTTGAAACAGGAAGTTAAAAATATGTCACATCTCCGCAGTGAGTATGTGTAGTTATGTGTTCTTTCGTAGCAGTTAGGGTTAGGATTAGGGTTAATGTTAACCCTAATACTAACCATAACTGCTACGAAACAAGACAAAACTACACATATTCATTGCGGAGCAAAAAAGCACGAGAAATAGGAAATTATCTTTAGTGTTATATTGTGAAAGATTTACACTGCGTTAATTCGCCTGGGCGAATTGTGTTACAGCTGAAGAATAGCCGAGCTTCATGCGTCTTTCCCTTAGCGCCCTAGGCGTTCGCCCAAGTCGCCCTGCTCCAAGACCAGCTCCACATGCCGGCATTTTCTTCTTCTGTTCTGTATTTCGCTCTTTATTGAGCACGAAGCCATCTTAGCAGCTGGTAGCCTTGCGTGAAGCCTGCATTGAAATATTCACATGCTTATACAGCGATAATTTATGTAGTAGTTTGGTTTTCGTGATGAGGTTGCCAACCCAACACACAACACACAGCCTGTTACGATATGCCCGAGAGAGTTATCGTTCTTTTCTTTATTTGTTTCATTAAAGACCACTGGTAAACTACTCGAGGCATTGCGGAATTTTCGTTTATCATGTTCTTTCGATAACAATATTTGAGGGAAAGGGGTGGGTGAGGTTTTTATTTTCTTTCCCTGAACAAAAAAATGAAACTTATTTGTCAAATGGCAGTTATTTCTCATTGTTTTGATATTTGTTTCGTGTATTTCCAATAGACACAAGTGAGCATATAACAATTTAAAAATTGGAAGCGACGTTTTAAATCACACAGTATACCAGAGATCTGTAGCATTGTTAATTAAGATTTAGTACAGAGTGTCGCAAGTTAAGCGCGTTGAACTTGCACGAAATCTTTGTCAACGAGAGTTCTTCGGTGTTATTTAGAGCCAGTTCTATTATATGGAAGCGAGACATGGACAATAGGTAAGCAAGATAGTCTCTGGAGGCCACAGAAATGTAGTTTTACCGAAGAATGGAAGACGATCATGGAAAGCTTACTTACTTAGTCGTTCTTCTTCTACCCTGGGGGGCAGAGTTTTGACAGAGAGAGCGCCATACTATCATATCGGCTGTCTTTCTTTTGGCCTGGTTTCAATCTAGTCCTCGGTCCTTCGGAGATTGTTTTGTGTTGTCTTTCCAGCGAACTCTAGGTCGTCCTGGAGGTCTGAATCCCTGGCTTTTAGTTTCCCATATTTGTAGCGGTAGCCGATCTTCTCTCATTCTGCAGTCATGGCCAGACCATTGTAGTTGGGACTGTTCTACTTGGGTCTGCAGGGGCTGGGTTTTGAGGCCTTGCCGTATCGTCTGGTTGCGGACCAAGTCTCTTCATATTACTTTAACCACCTTCTTCAGATACCTCATGTTTGAGGTCTGGAGCTGGCTTTTGTGGGTTGTAGTCATTGCCCGTGACTGGAACATAGGTGGAGCGGTATACAACCATCTTCGTCTTCCATGGACAGTTAAAAGGGGTAAAGAATTTAAATTTTAGCCTCCCTGCTTTAAAGGGATATAATTTGTTTCCCCTCACTTGTCATTGCCAAGGGAAGCTATCAGATTACAAACAACATCAATGAATAAATGCGAGTATATGACATTTTACTGGCGTTTTCACCTTTTTTTTTTTTTTTTTTAAAACATATTAACATATAATAAGTGTACAATTATCTGTGTTAGATCTGATTTTAAACATTTCGGGCAAATGATTTTTACCTTCATACGCTTATGAGTCCGCTTGTATTAAAAATGCGAAGTTTCGTGACGTCATCGCTGAGAATCGCTCAGGCAACTGTGGTACCCTTTGACAGTGGTACATTGAGATTTTTATATCAGTGCTTCTTAACATTTTATAGTTCCTGCACCCCATTACAGTATCTGACGAAGCCTCGCCCCTTGTCGTGCATCTTAAGCAGCCTCACATCTTCTTTCATTTTTTGAGCTCCCAAAGGATTCAACAAACTTATGCCAAGTCTTCCTGTCACGTGCCATCAGCTCAAGGTCTTTCTATGTTTTCTTCATCCCTGTCTCCAGTTCTCTTTTCCTTGTGTTCTTTGGTCTTCCTCTACCTCTCTTACCCTGGGGATTCCAGTACAACGACTGCCTTGTAATGCTATCAACAGGTTTCCTCAATGTGTGTCCTATCCCTCTCCAGTGTCTTCTTCTCCTTTCTTGTTCCACTGGCGCTTATCCGGTCCTTGTCATTAGTTCCACAATAGTGATCTTGTTATACCATTATGTTCTACCTGGCAAAATATACCAGAAATGAGCAAAAAGATAAAAGTATATTTGAGAAAATGTTACTTTTAGAATGTGACTAGGTTCGGTATCTAATTCATGTTGTCAATGTTCTATTTTGTGCAAGTACGTACATTCGAGCTTTGCATTAAATCGCCTTTACAAAGATTCACCTTCTGAAATATCTGGCTTGTCTAGCACCCCCAGAAGGTGAGTCTGACACTCCCAGGGGCTGCATGGACTCCTGATGAAGAATTTTTTTATTATTAACATGACACCGTGAATGGAGAAAATGAAAATACATAACTATTTCAAGTATGAAGATATACTTCAGTTTTCTTTTCCTTCTTTTTCTTTCCATCTGCATTTTATTTTGTTGCTTTTAAAAAAAAAATTAGCACTGACGCTAGATAGAACACCTAAGCTACTCAGTAAGCTATAGGTACAAACCTAAGCTAGTCAGTAAGCTGTAGGTACAAACCTAAGCTAGTCAGTAAGCTATAGGTACAACAATTGTAAAGGTAGTCTCATAGCAGATACTGCCATAGAGGAGAGAAGTGTTAGAAACTTCACTATGCTACTAGTGTCCAGCATCGATAGGTGGGGTGACCAGTTCTTGTCCTCGCTGCGGTTTCCTTCCCTAACTCAAGAGAAAAGTCAGGTACCTTTCACAGCTGGGTAGACTGGAGCGCGTCGATACCGTGAATCGAACCCGGCCTTTTTGCCGCGAGAGACCAGCGGTCTAACCATTCTGCCAATCGGGTAATGACGATACAAAACTCCGCCGTCAGTCGGGTAATGACGATACAAAACTCCGCCGTCAGTCGGGTAATGACGATACAAAACTCCGCCGTCAATCGGGTAATGACGATACAAAACTCCGCCATGTGAGTGTACGTGTTTTTTTTTTTTTTCCTTTCATTTTTATTCTTGTTTCATCACTTTGTGCTTTCTTTTCGTTAATTTCCTTTTGTACTTGTGTTGAAAATCCACCCAGATAGGATTTAATGTGAGCTGCACTTCACCATCCAGCGCACCGAATGAGGCGTAGTAATATCTGCTACCCTCACAGATCCATCTTTAAGTGGGTTTAAACTCTAAAAGTACTTGCTGGCTTCCCAGTGTTTAACACAATGAATTTTCCGTCGTTTCGAGTTTTCAAATAGATTTTTAAGCTTCGGTTATTTCCAGGTTTGTGTGTTTTTAAAGCACAGTAATATATACATAGTTGTATAGGAAATTGGGACCCGAAGATGCAGCAATAGTGAACGCAGTCAGCGACTCATAGCTTGACTGCCTGCGTCAGGACCAGCGAACCAGAGCTGGTCAAGACCGCACTCCACCTCCACGTGGTGGTCCTGGAAACAGTCTGCAGCAGTGCGGTCTGGCTGAGCGAGTGTGGATCGCAATGGGAAGGCAAACCCGGTCCTAAAAAATGCCGTGCAGAAGTCGGATGTGTCGACCGAAAGGTGCAGATATCACAGCTTAGGCGTAAACAGACACAACGCAACCACCGTCCTTTTCAGGACGAACGAGGAAGGAAGAAGAAGAAGTATAGGAAATTGAGAGAGGTTTAACAAAATATATAATTGGGACAAAACAAACCAAAAAAAAATTAATTAAAAATATATCAGCCCCAAAACTGATCTCCTGTTAAGGAGCGCCTAGAAAAATCGGCCCTAAACACTGGCCGTTCAAGAGTTAATATATTCCCGTCTGCTAGTGTATTGATCTTATCTGCCAGTGTCCTACAAGTTGTTCCTGTTTCGCCGTTTAGTGCACTCAGACCAGCTTATCATATCTATCGATGCACGTTTTTATTTCCCTTAAGGGCGTCACATGCATTGCCCGTATTTTTTTTTTTTTTCATTTTATGACCGATATTTCTAGACATTTCATTACATACGTGTTGTGTTTTTAGTTGCTTTGCATTGGTTGTTACGGTTTAAATAATGAAGGACACCCCAGTTCTGTGAGTAATAAATAAATACAGGTAATTAATTAACAGGCACTCGTTGGACATAAAGGAGGTCAGCAGACAACAGAAAATAAATATAAATGACAGGCTTACTGGGAATTGAACCGAGAACCACCCAAACGGCGCCATCGCCTTGCCGTGAAAAGTAAATCATGAAAGGACGCATAGCTAGTTTTGAACCCACGTGGTCCTTTCACGATTTACTTTCACGGTAATGGCGCTGTTTGGATGGTTCTTGGTTCGATTCCTTGTAAGCCTATCACTTTTATGTTGTCTTGTATCCTCCTTTCTGTTCAACGAGTTCCTGTTCATTACTTTTATTTATTTATTTATTTATTTATTTATTCGTTACGGTTTAGCATTCTTTTGATATTTTTTAATTGTTCTTGTTTCTGCAATGTTTTATCGGTTTGGGTAAGTAGACAGATCACAACTTACTTTTTACTTTTTAGGTCTCTTGTTGCAGTGAAGCGCAGAGGGAAGCTGAAGTTTGAGTGCTTGGGCGAAGCGTGCCGCACTGGCTGTTGTGAACCCATGTTGTTGTATAATATAATTTGTAATTTTGTTTAACCTTCCTTTTGGTCTTCCCGTGCCCCGGAACCAGTTCTTCAATTGTTTTAGGCGCGTAGTGGTAATTTATCAGGCTCTTTTCTCATGAGATGGCCGAACCACTTTATTTTCTATCTGTCTTAGTACTTGATGCAGGGTGTAGTTGCGACAGTTTTTCCGGATATTTTCTCATTCTTTCTCCCCTGGTAACATGGACTTTTTTAAAAACATCTTATCTCACAGGGTGTGATGTTCCTTGTCTGTACTTTGGCCCGGGACCATGTTTGACACTGATAGCAAAGAGCTGTTAAGAGTATGCTTTTTATCAGCTGTCGTTCATTTTGCATATTGATACTCTGATGCTTGAGTAATGGTGACAGTTGGTACGGTCATTTACAGGGTATATTAACCCTTAACGATCGTCCTTTTCCCATGTTTGACGTAACGAATTTTCTGTCGCTTTTTCCTCAGTTTTTAAAGTTTAAGGTTCTAAGTTTTGTTGTTGTTGTTCTTCCTTTATCGTTCTCAATTGTTGTGATTATGGAATTCCTGTTTGTGGTTAAAATGGGTTGTTTTTCCTTTTGATAGATTGAATGTCCAACACCGTTTAATTTATTTTTTCTGGCTATCCTCCTTGGTGGAAAAATGTTGCGAGGAGATTGAGCCTTTCAGAGGCGGATCTACATTGAAGCTTGAGCTTCAGTGCCCCCAGGTCCAGTTTTCTGTATAATACGTTTCTTTCCCATCCTCCAACACTTTTTTTTTAAAATAAAAGGGACCCCATCCGAGAGTTCAAGCTCCAGGGCACCCACAATATAAATCCGCCACTGGAGCCTTTGTGTGTGCAAGGTCAGGCACGATATGAGCATGTTATTTTTGCTGTTTGTGCAGAACTTTTGTTTTTCGCCTTCCTTCTGGTGTCCATAGTATATCAGTTCTTTTGATGGTGTCGATTTTCCTGCTGAAGTTTTTATTACTCTTATTCTCAGCTTTACCACAGTCGCTCATTTGGTTTTAGATCTTATAATATATACTTACTTTTACTTATTCGTCCCACTGCTGCCGTAAATGGTGGTGGCGTCGAGCTAACGTTTGCGTAACTGACCCAAGTGGGTCGCACTGGCTCTTATGAGCCCATGTTGTTGTAGGATTTCTGTGGTATTCTGTGTTCAACTCCATTTTGGTCTTCGCCAGCCCTGAAACCAGATCTTTTAATGCTGCGCATGCGTAATGGTATTATATCGGACTCGATTCCTAATTACTTTCTTAGTCGTTCCTCTTCTACCGTGAGGTGTAGAGGTTCGGAAGAGAGAGCGCCATACTATCCTATCGGCTGTCTTTCTCCTGGCCTGGTTCCATTCTAGTCCTCTGTCCTTCAAAGATTGTCTAATGTTGTCCTCCCAGCGGACTCTGAGTCGTCCTGGAGGTCTAGATCCCTGGCTCTTAATTTCCCATGTTTGTCGTGGTAGCCGATCTTCCCCTGTTCTGCAGACATGGCCAAACCATTTTAGTTGGGACTGTTCTACTTGGGTCTGTAGGGGTTGGGTTTTCAGGCCTTGACGTATCGTCTGGTTGCTGACCATGTCCTCAGATACCTCATTTCTGAGGTTTGGATCTGGCTTTTGTGGGTTGCAGTCATTGCCCAATTCTTGAAGTGGATACCTTTGTCATAAAGAGTCTATTTAATAATTATAATCATTCGCCACAATCAGCAGAAAGTGCCATGTCATGCATTAAACCTTTTATGAAATACTACCAAAAAATTAAGTAGCCTACAGCAGTGCTTCTCTAACTTAAAATAATCGCGTACCCCAGGGTAGAGAGTCGTTGCAGTGGCGTTGCAGTGACCGCCAGTTAGTAGGTCTGGTATGTTCTACCAGTGTTGAGCCTGCTGAGTTGGGGAAGCCCTCTGAGTTTGCAAGAAAGCCTTGGAACTCTCCCCAAATAAAAACGGGCAAAGAGTGAAAACTCAAATCCGTGGGAACCGAAACAAACAAAACAAATCGCTTATGAGAGTTTAGTCTTACCGACGTACCTCTCTCATGTGTTACATTTTAATTTTTTTATGCAGTTTTAAAAAATATGATAAAGTAACCTTTAAAAATTATGTCGCGTACCCCTTGAACCCCATTTCGCGGGGCACGCGTACCACAGTTTGGGAACCACCGAAGTACAGTATAACTGGAACGGCCTGGTTACTGGACAATCTTATTTTAAACAGGTTATACCGACCAGCATAGCTCTAAACTTTACGTGTAGTGTTGGGCAGAGCAACCTAACCTTCGAGGTGAAGACAGGAGTACGACAGGGATGCCCCTTATCAACCACTCTATTTTTAAGTCATAGATTGGGTGATGCGCCAGACAACAGAGGGCAGTCCAAGAGGAATAAGATGGACTACATTTTCTACATTGGAAGATCTGGAATATGCAGATGACATTGCACTACTAGCACATTCACATCAACACATCCAGGAAAAAACGGATAGACTTAATAAGTTTAGCCAGCAGGTGGGCTTGAACATCAATTTAAAGAAGTCAGAGGTCATGATGCTCAATGTGAGCAACCCTGAGCCCATATCAGTAAGGAATCAGCAACTGGTACAGACAGACACCTTCACATACCTAGTAACACCAGACGGCGGGGCAGGCAAAGACATCAACATCAGAATGAATAAAGCAAGAACAGCCTTCTTTAGCCTAAACAACATCTGGAAGTCCTCTCAATACAGCACAAGCACAAAATTAAGATTATATCAGAGCTGTGTGCTTTCTGTGCTTCTCTATGGTGCGGAATGCTGGAGAGTTACAGAGAAGGAAATGTCAAAATTGTCCTCTTTTCACACAACATGCCTAAGAAAAATTCACCGAATCTTTTGCCCGAATACCATCACCAACCAAGATCTGCTTACTCGGAGCAAGCAAGAGGACATGCACACCATCATAGCTGGCAGACGCTAGAGCTGGGATGGCCATGTCCTCAGAAGAGACCCCGATGCCATCACAAGAACAGCTATGCTTTGGACCCCTGAAGGATAACGAAAGAGAGGCCGACCAAAAAACAACCTGGCGGAGGACTGTGGAGGCAGAGATGCAAAGAATGAACCAGAGTTGGGGCACTGTACGAAGGATGGCCGCCGACCGAGCAAAGTGGAATCAATTTGTTGTTGCCCTACAAGACGCCACTAGGTGTGATGGCCACTGACTGCTTTGACGGTCGGCGGCTAAGGATCAAAGAAGAAGAAGAATAGCTCTAAACGCAAGTAAATATTTTACGTTTGTTCTGTCTGCTTGTCTCCTACTTTTGTTCTGTCTGCCTGTCTCCTACTTTTGTTCTGTCTGCCTGTCTCCTACTTTTGTAATATTGTCTACTGCCCTACACGAACAAGGGAATTAGAAGACCATAAATGAATAAAGAAGATATGGAAACATCTTAAACGGATAGCACGGGACGGGAAAGCTGGGCGTGTACATGTTTAAGCTCAGTGCCCCACGGGAGATCTGAGAAGTAAAGAATGAATTATGCTTGAGTGTGTATGCAAAAGTGGGTCATTGTTTGTTGCAATCCGCGCTTTTCAGTGTAAGATACATCTTGTTACATTTGGTCTGTTGTGCTCGAAAAATGAAAATAAAGAATTTCTGTAAGTTGTGGATCAAAAGTTTTTTGTCTTTGAAAGTTATAAGGAATGTTCTTCTTCGTTTTCAACCTTCGCTTTTGTAAGGAGCATGGGGTCACCATTGCATCTAGTCCCCTTGCAGGATGCCTTCATCAAAGCATTCGCGTGTTCTAACTGCGGTGGTTTGTTCAGCGCAATGATTTACATCAGGGGTCGGCAATCCTGAAGCTGTAGGAATCTACGTACATTAGAAACTTACTTACTTAGTCGTTCCCCTTCTGCCGTGAGGTGTAGAGGTTTGGAAGAGAGAGCGCCAGACTATCCTATCGGCTGTCTTCCTCCTGGCCTGGTTCCATTCTAGTCCTCGGTCCTTCAAATATTGTCTAATGTTGTCCTCCCAGCGGACTCTGGGTCGTCCTGGGGGTCTGGATCCCTGGCTCTTTTGTTTCCCATGCTTGTCGTGGTAGCCGATCTTCACCCATTCTGCAGACATGGCCAAACCATCTTAGTTGGGACTGTTCTACTTGGGTCTGCTGGGGGTGGGATTTTAGGCCTTGACGTATCGTCTGGTTGCGGACCATGTCTCTTCTTGTTACTTCAACCACCTTCCTCAGATACCTCATTTCTGAGGTTTGGATCTGGCTTTTGTGGGTTGTAGTCATTGCCCATGACTCGCATCCATATGTCAAGACTGGGGCATAGGATGAGCGGTATACAGCCATCTTCGTTTTCTTACCAACCTCTCTCTTGCTGAGGAATCCTCGATTTATGGCATGAAAAAGTCTCCTAGCTGCTGCTTTTCGAGTGGCCAACTCTTCTTTGATGCCTCCCTTTCGGTCTACAATAGCTCCGAGGTATTTAAAGTGGTCGACCTGCTCCAGGACCTGTTCTCCCATCTTAATCTGATGTCTTCTTTCTTCTCGTGATATCACCATGGATTTTGTTTTAGAGCTGCTTATGACCATCCCTCTCTTCTCCAGCTCTTCCTTCCAGACGTGCAGGTTGGATTGGAAATGTGCCTCTGATTTAGCAATCAGGGCAACATCATCAGCAAATTCCCGCTCTGAAATACAGACCTGTCTCATCTTCCAGTACCCCACTGAATACTTTCTTGTTCTCTCCTTACATGCCTTGATGACATCGTCCATAAGGAGTATGAAGAGGTAAGGTGATAGGATATCACCTCGTCTTACACCAGTGGTGGTCCTGAACTCTTCTGACTTATGGTTTGCTGTCCTCACATAATTTCTGCAAGACTTGTAGAAGCTCTGTATAGCATGAATCAGAGGTGCTGGAATGTTCTTCCTTGCCAAACAGTCCCAAAGTTTGCTGCAGGTGACCCTGTCAAACGCCTTTTCCAGATCTATGAAACAAAGATGGACCTCACTCTTATACTCAAGGGCCTTTTCACTCAGCTGCTTGTGTGTGAAGATTAGGTCTTGAGTACTTCGGTTTGCTCGGAATCCGCACTGGACCTCATCCAATTGTGGCTCAGCTAGGCGTCGGAGTCTCTTCTCTAGGATTCTTGAGTAGATTTTACCAGGGACACTGAGAAGGGATATGCCTCTATGGTTTCCACATTGTCGATTGTCACCCTTTTTGAAAATTGGTGTTATGATGGCAATCTCCCAATCATTTGGTATGGTCTTGTTGCACCACGCTACCTTAAGAGTAATAGGTCGCCTGATGCTCCCACGTACTTAACCATTTCTGGTGTTATACCATCATGGCCTGCTGCTTTGCCCATCTTGATTTTCTCCAGTGCTGCCTTCAGTTCTTCCATCTTTGTCATCTTCACCATCATTGGTTTTCTCTTCTGTGCTAGTGGTTACATTAGAAACACTGAGTTATATATATATATATATATATATATATATATATATATATATATATATATATATATATATATATATATATATATATATATATATATATATATATATATATATATATATATATATATATATATATATATATATATATATATATATACATATATATTTGTGTGTGTGTGTGTGCGTGCGCGTGCGTGGCTGGATTAACCATTAAGCAAAATAAGCACGTGCTTAGGGCACTAAGGGAAGGGGGGCACCACAGAGTTTTTCCCCCTAGCTACCATGCCCTTAACTCTTTCACTGCCACATTTGACTTTTTGACACCGGGATTTTAAATGCCGGCGGGAGAGGTCTAGAATAAAATTTCCCTAGTTTAAAATATCTTTTTTTCCCCCGCAGTCACATAAGATCTACCAAATCCTCCACTGGGATTTACGGGTAGATCCGGATCGACTGATTGCCGACCCCTGCAGCAGACAAAGAAAGAATAGAATCACACGATACCTCATGCGTGTCGTAAGATGCAACTAACATTGGGTTATGTATTTAGTTTGTAATCACATAATGCGAAACAGATTGCTAACGAGAGCACCTCTGCAAGAACGTATGGACTGAGTTTGAGCGGCTTCCTCATAATTCTACATATTGAAAGGGTGTTTCTTCAAGTGCCATCTTGTTATCCGTTCCTGTATTTATTCTTGTAATAGTTGTTTTTTTCATTATGTATTTTCAAAGTCACTTAATGTGACCTCCCATCAAGTATTTTTATTTTGTCTTACTTCTGGTTACGCTTCTGTGGCGAATGATCCAGCGTTCATTTCATGATAATTGTATATTTATATGGGAATTTAAAAATAATAATAATAAAGTCCAACTCAAATATCAACATCTTCAAATCAAATGCCAGGTCTGTTCTGTTGTATGGCTCTAAAACACGGACAATAACAAAACGAACAACCAAGAAGTTACAGATTTTCATGAACTGGTACTTGTATAGAAGAGAACGATTTAAATAGTATAATAAGATGACTAATGTGGAGCTGATGACAAGAACCAGACAGGTATAATTGGAGCATGAGAATGAGGACACGCTGCCGATGGTAGGACACTACACTGTGGAAACCTGTTGATAGCCTTAACGTGCAGCTCCTTTTCTTGAATTCCTAGGGTAAAAGAGATGCAGGGACATCGTAAAACACATGGAGATGAGAACTCGGTACAGTCATGAAAGGAATGAGGAAGACATGGAAATATCTTGAACAAATAGCTCGAGACAGAAGGACTCGTCATGAGTTTGTTGAAGGCCTATCCTTCTTAGGGCGCTGAAGTATAATGAATGAGTGATCTACTGTCCTTTTTTCCTTTCGTAACTGATTCCTGATGTAAAACCTTGTGATCATCACGTAGGCTTGTCATTTGTCCCAGTATGGCTTAACACTATTTTCCTTTCGTAACTGATCCCTGATGTAAAACCTTGTGATCATCACGTAGGCTTGTCATTTGTCCCAGTATGGCTTATTACTATTTTCCTTTCGTAACTGATCCCTGATGTAAAACCTTGTGATCATCACGTAGGCTTGTCATTTGTCCCAGTATGGCTTAACACTATTTTCCTTTCGTAACTGATCCCTGATGTAAAACCTTGTGATCATCACGTAGGCTTGTCATTTGTCCCAGTATGGCTTAACACTATTTTCCTTTCGTAACTGATCCCTGATGTAAAACCTTGTGATCATCGCGTAGGCTTGTCATTTGTCCCAGTAAGGCTTAACACTATTTTCCTTTCGTAACTGATCCCTGATGTAAAACCTTGTGATCATCACGTAGGCTTGTCATTTGTCCCAGTATGGCTTAACACTATTTTCCTTTCGTAACTGATCCCTGATGTAAAACCTTGTGATCATCGCGTAGGCTTGTCATTTGTCCCAGTAAGGCTTAACACTATTTTCCTTTCGTAACTGATCCCTGATGTAAAACCTTGTGATCATCACGTAGGCTTGTCATATGTCCCAGTATGGCTTAACACTATTTTCCTTTCGTAACTGATCCCTGATGTAAAACCTTGTGATCATCGCGTAGGCTTGTCATTTGTCCCAGTAAGGCTTAACACTATTTTCCTTTCGTAACTGATCCCTGATGTAAAACCTTGTGATCATCGCGTAGGCTTGTCATTTGTCCCAGTATGGCTTAACACTATTTTCCTTTCGTAACTGATCCCTGATGTAAAACCTTGTGATCATCACGTTGGCTTGTCATTTGTCCCAGTATGGCTTAACACTATTTTCCTTTCGTAACTGATCCCTGATGTAAAACCTTGTGATCATCACGTAGGCTTGTCATTTGTCCCAGTAAGGCTTAACACTATTTTCCTTTAGTAACTGATCCCTGATGTAAAACCTTGTGATCATCACGTAGGCTTGTCATTTGTCCCAGTATGGCTTAACACTATTTTCCTTCGCCGTACCGTGCAGTAGTACGCTCCTCCAGCCTTAACCATAGGAACGATGCGCCCTTGAACGTTTTGCCTTGTGCTACTTTCTATGTATTCTTTTCTCTTCTGCTTATGCCAGGAGCCTGTCTTCTTCCAATCTGAGGTGGCGCCGTCGGAAGCGTCTTCACTCGGTACGATCGGCAGCTTCGTCCTGCCAGAATGCGGCATTTTTGTCCAGCGCTTTCGAGTCTCTCTTGCACACTTCTTTGAACCTCAACTTTGGTCGCCTGGCTGTTATTTTGCCACCTGCCAGTTGTCCGTAGAAAATATCTTACCTGTGTTTGTGATCAAGTGATATAATTAGCATTTATTTGCTTAAAAATATAAAAATAGACGGTGAAAAGTATGTTGTTAATATTTTACCTCAGGGTTATCCGTTTTTTTATTTTAAATTTAGTGGTCACTGGGGGAGGGTGAGAAAGAGAGTGCGTGAATGACAGTCGTATGCGGTGTGATCTTGTCTTTTTCGCACTCACACAAATTTACCAACGTACAGTAGCCTACTTATTTACCTACTTAGTCGTTCCTCTTCTACCCTAGGGCGTAGAGGTTTGCCAGAAAGAGCGCCATACTATCCTATCGGCTGTCTTCCTTCTGGCCTGGTTCACATCTAGTCCTTCAGAGATTGTCCAATGTCCTACCAGCGAACTCTGGGTCATCCTGGAGGTCTGGATCCCTGGCTCTTAGTTTCCCATACGTGTCATGGTAGCCGATCTTCTCACATTCTGCAGACATGTCCAAACCATCTTAGTTGGGACTGTTCTACTTGGGTCATCTGCAGGTGCTGGGTTTTGAGGCCTTGCCGTATTTGTCTTACAGTAGCCCTGAAGCAAAACTCAGTCCACGTCCCACCGGCTTCTTTCTTTCTTTCTTTCTTTCTTTCTTTCTTTCTTTCTTTCTTTCTTTCTTTCTTTCTTTCTTTCTTTCTTTCTTTCTTTCTTTCATTCTGCCTGTCTTTCTTTCTTCCCTCCTGCTTTTTCTTCTTCCACTTTCGAACGTTAAATTGAATATTTTTAAAGAAAGGAGTTGTCATCCCGAGGTTCTTAGTATCTGCGCAGAGTTTATCCCGCATTGGTACTGGTACCGGCCGTATGTGCTTGTTCTGTTCCCCGTATGTTGGGCATCTTTGCAGCAGTTGTTCAGCTGTCAATTTATCGGCACCACAGTTACGCTCTAAACTAGTTCCTATCTTTAGCTTGTTAAGTAGATGGTATCACAGTCTGATGAGGCATGTGCGGAGTCTGAAGATTACGACTTGTTCACTTCTGCACTTCTGCTGAACTGGTAATGAAGATAAAAGTGGTTCTATGGCAGATACTGCCGTACAGGAGTGAAGTGTTCGAGACTTCACTATACTATGCCCAGCTTCGAGAGTTGGGGCAACCAGTTCCCTTCCTCGCTGCCGTTGCCTTCCCTAACTCAAGAGCAGATTCAGATACCAATTTACCGCTGGGTAGCCTGCGTGATGCTACCGGTTTTCAAACCTAGTACATTTGCCGCGAGAGACCAGCGCTCTTTATATGCATCATTTTTCCGGTGGTCTGGCTTTGTGGCATTAAGTCCTTTCCCAACTACCGTTGCCAACACTTTTCATTACGTTTCATCAGTCTTCATTTTCAATATTTAGCCCTCACCATAAGATCTCCGACCCCTTTGACCAAGCGCTCTTCCTTGGGCTGTCTGTTCAATTTTTTTCTGCCTTTCTACTTCTCCTTCCTTCCTTCCTTCCTTCCTTCCTTCCTTCCTTCCTTCCTTCCTTCCTTCCTTCCTTCCTCCTTTCTTTCTTTCTTTCTTTCTTTCTTTCTTTCTTTCTTTCTTTCTTTCTTTCTTTCTTTCTTTCTTTCTTTCTTTCTTTCTACTTCTTCTTCTTTCTCTCTTTCCTTCCTCTTTCTTTCTTTCTTTCTTTCTTTAAAGAAGCAAACTCTCTAACTTCTCTGGTATATAGTGGCATGCCTTGGATGTACCTCCACTGTTGCTGTTATGGTGATGTCACTTTTGAAGGCTTGGTGTGAGACCTTCTCATACACCTATGCTTCCACAATCTCTTCTTCTGTGAAGGTCCATTCATGGAATTCCACATGCAGCTTAAGATCCGATTAACACCTTTTTTTTCTGTCTTCAGTGCAAACTATCAAACTTCTAATTAATGATCCTCCAGATGTGAACTGTAAAGGACTGAAACATGTTAATTGGTTTCATAGGACAGCTTAAAAAAATTGTGATAGAAGATTCTGTATGTCAACAAATCTTATACTCGTATTAGTAAAATGATTTCTATTTTAACAAGCCAGTGTTCTGCGGTGTCATTCTTCGGTCAGTTAATTTATATTGAATACTTCTACTTTTATCTCATTTCAGCTCCCAAAGGGGCATAGGGATCCCGTTACACGCTCATTGAGACATATTGAGAATACGGTGTTAGGCCCAAATTTTCTTGACCATCGGCACACTAGGGGTGATGTGGTCAGCATCACGCCGGCCGCCTTAACCTTCTCAGACTTGCTGTGATACCCAGTTCATGAGGTTGGGTCGACCCCGTACCGTTTGTGGTCTAAAAAATCCCACCTCAACCGGGGATCGAACCATGGACCACCGAGCTAGGAAGCCAGTGCACTAACCACGGCGCTACCGCGTCTCAAAGTATAGGCCTCCAACAAACCCATGCCAAGTCTTCCTGTCCCGTGCCGTCTGCTCAAGGTCTTTCCATGTCTTCTTCATCCACTTCATGTCTGCCTTCAGTTATATTTTCGCATATATTCTACAGCCGCGTAAGACCAATGACTACCAATTTCGTCAAGAAGAAATCATAGACAGCCAGGAACACGGAATATTAGGACCCAAAATATAGGATAGGTCATAGGACTGGACGTGAATTATAAGAGTAGAAGAGAGTAACCCCAGAGACACCACTTTGGGCCTTAAGCTCTAGGATCCAACATCAAGTGCACTTAGTTAGACACCTAACTCACCCGAAAGGTACGTTATCTTAAACAGTTGCCTGACAATCTTCAGATGTTTACTGTGCAAAAAGTTTGTGCTCGCCCGAAAAAACTCGGGCTAAGTTGCAATATGTACATTTTATCATTTTATATTTGCATTTTAACATGTATAAATTGCTTGTGGATGTACAGTGGCATAAGAGGCTGGCAACCTCATCACTGCAAATAACTTGACACATGAACCACCACTGCAAGAGATGGTGACTACTTCATGCTGGTTTCCTCACAAGAAACCAACAGCAGAGGTGGCCCCAGGCTCCATAGATAGCAGGGAGTGGATGATGATATCATGGAATACATATTTATTATACAAGCACTTTAGTAAATATATATATATATATATATATATATATATATATATATATATATATATATACATATACATACATATATATATATATATATATATATATATATATATATATATATATATACACACACACACACACACACACACACACACACACACACACATACACACATATATTTGAATTGTCGATTTCCGTTGTCCAAAAGCAATTTCATCTGACTCACTACGCTCAGGGAGTGTCAAAAGTCTCATGAAGATGAAGTGGTGGATGGAAGTGGAGGTCGCCTGTCATGAGACCCAATACTTAGCAGAGACAATTGTCTCCTTTCAGTTTGAGGAACACCCGTGTGTTGCCGGGGCCCGAAAGGGGAGCAAAGAAATAGTAACACTGCACCCTACCACGCATGTCGTAAAAAGCGACTAAGGAGGGTTGGGCATGGGGCTGTTTACCCCATCCCGTAAAAACTTCGCACAGTGGGCTGATCACCTGCTTGCCAACCAATCTGATTACGGAAACAACGATAGATTGTTTGGTCTGTTTCTGTTCCACAAAGACGCCATTAGGCGTGGTGGAAACAGCGATAGATTGATCAATTTGTTGTTGCCCTAAGACGCCACTAGGCGTACTGGCCACATACTGCTTTGCCGGTTGGTGGCTAAGGATGGAAGAAGAAGAAGAGTTTGAGGAACAAGTTTGTGGTACACGTTGTTAGCAGTCAACGCTAGACACCAATATAAGTCGGGTCTTGAAGACGCTTGACCACCCTTGTAGTTATCTCAGCTTTAATGCATGAGACGTGCTACAGCCACCAGACTTGACTAATGCAGAGACATACAGTCCAAGGCACCTGTGGGAACTACCAGCAGCTAAAGCAGACGCCTACCAACCCCACACCGGAAGCTAAGTACTATAACATCGCAACCAAAGAACATTTCACAATATTCCATAATTTCCACCACAGTTTAAATCATTTGATGATGATAAATATCATCGCTTCTTTTTTATAAACAACTTTATTTATTTTACATTGTTAAACTATAAGTGATTATTAAACCTGTTTATCTGTAACTGTAAAGCTATAGTTGGTTTAATCACTATTGAGTGAAGTGTATGTCTGCACCTGTATGATTCATATTGTTCAATACATAACCAGGTCATCGCCTTAGTACTGCTTGATTCTATCTCCTTCTTTGGCCAAAATTGACCTGAGGTCACAAATCGATATAAAATAGTTTAATCCCACATAATATCTTACAGTTAACTTTTTGGATCATCATGAAAAATTTCAGTTTAAATGTGGTAATCCTTCTTTTCAACTGGTAACCCAAAAACTTTGAACGTGTTTTTCTCAAACAGAAGTGGAGATTGAATAAAGCAGTACTAAGGCGACGAGATAAAGCTATTATATTAAGATTTTGCTGAATCACCTTCAGCTGGGGGCTCAGAAATACGAGCGAAAATATATTACCTCAGAGAAAAGGCAGGAGAATAATAAGTTCATGACAGCTTAGATGATCTCAGTTGTTATGCTTGCTTTTCTTTAAAATCTAGTGAGGCTCCCTTAAATAAATGACATTCTTCTATTCTGATCTATGCCAAGCATAATCTTGAGCGAAGGTTGAAACCTTTGAAGACCCTCACTTTTATACTCGTAAATTTGGCCATTGTTAGACCACTACTGCGGAGAAGGGGAGACAATACCACCACAGACCTGCATGGTTGGTTACAGTGTTATTACTTCTTGCTTTCTTTATGAGCCACGATAAGACACAGGTGGATGACAAAAGCCAGACAATGCCAGGGGAACAAGAGATGAGAAGATAGTGGCGATGGATAGAACACATATTGAGGAAACATGTTGATAACATTACAAAGCAGTCCTATTTGTAGGTGATCAAAAAATTTTATTGTTTTCGAATTCTCATCTTCTGTGGTATTTCTTCTGCAGGCCAGCTGCCTTCGTCCCATAATTTACACTAAAAAGAGCAACATTTCAAGGTTGAATAGCAGCAGCTGAATCTTAATCTCCATGACAGACAAGTCTGCAGCAACAATGAATGGGCCAATGGTGAATAGGTCAAACAGTTCAACTGACGGCCCATTCAGGCAATGGAAGCGTCCAGACCTGGCCAGCAAATGCACTTTCCAACTGGACACTCCACTGGAGCAGTCTCCTCACAGACATGTAACACAGTAGGACTCATTCTTGTATCGTTATCATTGTCATCATCTTCTTCAGTGTAATTATAGTATTTTGTAAAATATTTCTACAAGCATATTCACATTCACCAGTTCATCATCATCATTAGCTGCCATCTCCACAACGAAGGTTGGCTGCCATGGATCTCCAGTGTCTCCTTTCTCTTTTCTTAATGATGCACTATGATAGACTCATTCCTGTATATCTCTTGATGTTATACTCCCATTTATAGCGCTGACTTCCTCTTGCACGTAAGCCTTCAACTCTGCCTTTTGTTATGATCTTCAGTAAAGTGTTATATCTATTTATGAGGCCAAAATTAGAGCCGCGCTGGTGTAATGGTTACAACGTTGCGCTGGCGATCAGGTGTTAAAGGTTCAAGCCCGGGCGTCAGCATTTGAAGGAGTGTAAACGACCAGGATTTTGACTGAATAACTTGAACGGCTCCTGAGATAAAAACCCTCTGTGGATGGGAAGGAGCGAAGCTCCTGACTGGGTTGGAAGGAAAGTCCACAGGCTCCCCATCCATGCAATGACATGTCATTGGGCCGAAGGGCTGAAAGCCCAAGTGCCGCTGGTTAAGGGAAAAAAAAATATGTGGCCAAAATATTTTAGTTCTCTAATTTTGATCTCCTTCATTAATTCTCTTTTCATACTTAGGGACCTCTTTATTTGTTTTCTTCTCTTTCTATAAGACGTGCCCCATTCTTCTATATATCCACATCTCAAAGGCCTCAGTTTTTTTTCTTCTAGTTGCTTGTTTATTGTCCATGTTTCTACACCATACAGTAATGAAGAATATATATAACATTTGATGATTCTCAGTTTGAATTTGTGAGTTTGTTGTTTAGATGTTATTAGTCTGTCTTGTGTTGTTGAATGGTCATTTCTATTCTCTTCTTTATGTCTGTTTCATATCTATTGTTATTATATATATAATAACAGTTCATACATACATTCATATGTGCAGACATCCTACAGAAATGAAAGTAACATCTCCGTCAATTCATGCAGACAACGAGACGTTCGTCAAGAAATAATCCACACTAGATTCATGAAAACAGTCCGGACGTCATGTCCAAACCATTCACTATGGAAGAGTTAAAAACAGCCTTGTGGAAACTTAAAGACAAGAAATCACCAGGCCTAGATGGTATAATCAACGAAATGCTAAAACACCTAGGATATACAGGAGTAAGTAAACTGTTGCAGATATACAACTACAGTTGGGTGACAGGCAGTGTGCCACAGACTTGGAGAAAGGCGCTCATGTGCCCTATCATAAAGAAAGGAAAAGACAACAGGAAGGCCACCAGCTACAGACCAATAAGCCTTAATAGCTGTGTATGTAAGACAATGGAGAGGATGATCAACAGAAGATTGAAATGGTACTTGGAATCCGAGAAAATTTTAGTGCCAGAACAAGCAGGGTTCAGAGAGTGCAGTAGCACAGAAGACCAAATCACATACCTGTCCCAGATCATTGAAGATGCCTTCCAAGAAAAGAAAAAAGTCTTTACCCTATGGATCTTCTTCTTCTTCCGTCCTTAGCCACCGACCGTCAAAGCAGTCAGTGGCCATTACGCCTAGTGGCGTCTTAGGGCAACAGCAGATAGGTTTTCTTTGCCATTGTTTCCCATCACGCCTATTGGCGTCTTTAGGGCAACGGCAAATCAATCCATTTGCTGTTGTTTCCGTAATCGAAGTGACTGGCAAACGGGTGATCAGCCCGCTGGTACCCTATGGATAGATCTCCAAAAAGCTTTTGACAAAGTATGGAAAGACGGGTTAATAGTAAAACTGCAAAGAAACGGAATCAAGGGTAATATGAGAAAATGGATCCATTCGTTCCTACACAATCGGAAAGCAAGAGTCAACATAGAAGGCCACAACAGCAAGAGAATCCTCCTAAAACATGGAGTTCCTCAAGGCTCAGTGTTGTCTCCCACGCTGTTCCTTGTGTTCATCAATGACCTCATCCACGATCTGCCACAAGGTGTGACAGCTGCCCTATACGCTGTCGCAAAATTGGTTTCAAGTCATTGCAAACGTCTTCAGGTAGATTTATAAACATCGAGTGACCGCTTTCAAAATGGCGGCGTATCAGCGAAATGTGTATCGGACAGAGGAAATCGCCAATGATAAATAAAAATAGAAGGGAATCCATATGAAAAGGATTTTACATTTCAGTACAGGGAAGGATGGTGTATAACTGCATATAAGATGGAACGGTAGGAAGTTCTCATTTACGGAGATATATGCGTATTTCGGCTGCCCACAGTTACGCTAAAAGCATGTAAACCCACTTCTGTTCTAAATATTAAAATCAACAAATAACAGTTTGGGAATTTACCTGGATAGGAAGATAGAGTTTTATCAGCTGTATAAAACTAGATAAGAGGGAACAATATGGATATTATATATGCCGAGAATGATAAAGGCAAAATTTCAGTCGACGCACAGATCGGCCGAAATCACTGTTCGGGAAGGATTTTTCAGGTTAGGTTTAGGCTGTGACGTCGGTACTCTCCGATACGTCCGCGCTTTGCGTATATAAGTAGCGGATCGGTAAACTGAGAGAGATACACAACGAAAGAGGTTTGAGCCAGACTGGAAACAGAGTTTCGCCACTATCCATGAATTGTGAGCGGATCGCCAGAAACATTTTTAAGTCCAGTATCTGGGGTCTGAGGGTAAGCGAATTTACGATAGCTATCCTGTATAATAATTTCTTTTATTTTGTATTACAGGTTCATTTAGAATTCACAAAATATGCCTGTATAATATTCATTGATATAACGTATTATTATTTTAATATGATTTATTCATGTGCTTAGTGGAAGATGGTTGCTTGTACAAAAACGTATCAAAACTAGCCCCACAGCCAAATAGAAAATATTTATTATATTTAATGCTGTATCTCGTCGATATTAAATGCATTATCGCTTACGAAGATAAAGGCAGTCCCATGACCAGAGATTGTCGTAGGGAAATAAATTGTTAGAAGCTTCAGCATGGAAGATACCGCTTTTACGAGGTTGGGTGACTAGTCCCCTTCCTCGCTGCCTTGCCTTCCCTAGTTCGAGCGCACAACTTCGTACCCATTTACAGCTGGTAAACTGGAGTGTTCTACAGCCAGTTTCAGTAGAAAGCAACCTGATCACGTGGTCACTCACTCTATTTATTTTATGTATTACTTTTGTGTAGATGCTAAGGATAGCATCAGTATTTGAATTTGTACTTGATATGATTTGGAAGGATCAAGTTATAGCATATGAAGGGATGTATAGGAGCGGAATAAACCAGATGATGTTTATTACTGATAGGTTAATATTAATTCTGCATCATTGAAATGATGTTACTTGCTATGACTGTATAACTTTGACACCTGATGACTGACTTGTCTGACTTATGTGCTAGTCAGTTACACTTAATTGAAATGTTATTAATGCTATATCACTGAAATGATGTCCTTGCTTACTATGATTGTATAACGGTGACATCTGATGACTGACTGGTCTGACATCTGTGCTAGTCAGCTACAAGTCTAGCCAGATACTAGCCAAGGCTGATATGTTGCAGGTTCCATGAAATAACTCAAACCAGACTGTCCAGTATCAGAAGCCGGTGCAGTTCATCCGAGGCAATCCCACAAAAGTGCAGGACCCCAAAGAGTGAACTTCAACTGGTCATTGGCATCCCTACTGTTGGGCCTACCAAGTCTGATATCAGCAAAGGACAGTTTCAGCAGTATCAAGTTGGAAAGATAAGTGTCCTGTTTGACACTGACCACCTATACATGTGAAACAGCCAATAGTTCAAAACAATAATTAACCATACAGAAACTCAGTCAACTGATGACAGTTATCCTTAAATTCAAAGGACTAATAACAGTGATTTCAGTAACTTTATTATTTAAGATCTTGAAGTCTAAACAGACAATAATAGTAATTGTGTGAATATTTTTATATATATGTGTATACTCTTTTCCAACTAGTAGAAATAGAATATTAGTGTAATTATTAAACTATTTTAACTGTACCTGAGGATTTATTCACTTCTTCCATTTGTGGTTTCAGTGAATGTTCATTTTATTATCCCCTAGAATATAAGTAATCATAAGATAGTCATAGGGAGGAGACACCTTAAATCCTGGTACTACTTCTTACCAACGGGACCAGGGTTTTTACAGTCTGACTATTTTTATGATAACAATACACCAGTGCTTATTTCTAAGACTGGGGTATTACTTGTAAGGTCAGAACTCTTTACTGGCATACTCTTACATAATATATACTTTTAAATAACCTCCCGCTACAGTGGGGGCTCGTCCGGGATATATCTTTGATATTCCTGAGCCAACTTTCTATTTCTGCTGTGTAGAAGATTTTGTTTTGAAAAAAATTTTTTTTGGAAAGAGTAAACATAATAGGAAATAATTATATTTTTTGTAGGAGTACCATTGAGTACAGATAAGACAGCTGTTTCATATATGGTGAAGTCAGTTTAATTAACTTTAATTTTAAATAAGTTAAGTATATTGTAGTAAATTAGTTTGAGTAAGATCGCTTGCCCTACTAGACTACAGATACATCATGGCTGACTTGGTCAAATTTAGGTCTGCTACACTGCAGGTGGGAAAAGAGCTTGGCATGGATGGTGACGTTCTGATCCGGTATGTCACGACGGAATGTGAAAAGTACACAGAGAGAGAAGCAAAGCAATTGGAAGCAGAAAGAGAAGCCAAGAAATTGGAAGCAGAAAGAGAAGCCAAGAAATTGGAAGCAGAAAGAGAAGCCAAGAAATTGGAAGCAGAAAGAGAAGCCAAGAAATTAGAAGCAGAGAGAGAAGCCAAGAAATTAGAAGCAGAGAGAGAAGCCAAGAAATTAGAATTAGAAGCGGAGAGAGAAACAAAGAAACTAGAAGCTGAGAGAGAAGCCAAGAAATTAGAATTGGAAGCAGAGAGAGAAGCCAAGAAATTAGAAGCTGAGAGAGAAGAAAGGAGGTTACAAGCAGAGAGAGACCATGAGCTGAAAATGAGACAGCTTGATCTTGAACTTCAGGCTGGGACTATCACCCATGGTAATAGCTCACCTCATTCTGCGAATAGCTCTTTTCAGAACACAGCAAATGGGGCCATGAACTTCCACCTAGATCCATTTGTTGAAAAGGAGGACGCAATTGAGTCGTACCTGGATAGGTATGAAAGGCTAGCCTCTACATATGGACTGGAAAAGGAAAAATGGAGTCTAAAGTTATCCCAGGGATTGAGAGGTATTGCATATGATGTGTTTCTGAAACTCCCCAAAGAAGATCAGGAAAATTATGAAATACTAAAGCAAGCCTTACTGATCCGGTATGAAAAGAACTCTGAGGCATATAGGAAGAAATTTAGAACTTCTAAACCTCTACCTGGAGAAACATATAACCAGTTCTCAGCTAGGCTAGAAACGTATTTGTTGAAATGGAGTAGTTTAGGTAAGTATCAGAAAACCTACGAGGATCTGAAAGAAATGGTTATGTTAGAGCAAGTGAAAGATTCCATGTCTCAAGAAATGAGGAAATTCCTTATGGAACAAGGAGCAGAGAGGCTGGAAGACATTTTGAAATGTGCAGAGAGATACCAAGCAGCTCAAGCTGAATTGATAGGAACAAAAAGGAAGCAGGTAGAAGGATATAAGCCACCACCGCAGAATACCGATTTTGACCAAATGGATCAACCATACAGAAACAAGCAAAGATTTGATAATAAGGACAAGAACCCTCAGACGCAGGAAAATAAACCCTACAAACAGGGAGCTAAGTGGTGCAAATTTTGTAAGATGAGCAACCACAACACGGATGAATGTGGGAGGAAAAAACCCCTTCATCATGCTGCATGTCTACAGGTGAGGACTTCTGTTAGGAAGGAACTGACTGTGGGTCAGAATAGCCTCCATCACCCACCTACCCAGGAGATAGTGACTGTGAATGGCAAACAAGTCACAGGAATGTATGACACAGGTTTGTCCTATGACGCAGTCGTGTGTGCATCTCTGGTGTGCCCTGAACAAATCACCACAGAAACAGTAGAGATTCAAGGGCCACTAAAAGGAACATCACCCCTTACATTACCCATAGCAAAGATTCATGTCAGTTGTCGCTATGTGGAAGGGGAGATAAATGCAGCTGTGATAGATGATCCCTTTTACCCCCTAATGTTGGGGCGTAAATATGTTTTCTTAGGAGACCCCGTAAAACCTATGGTTATGGCAGGAATCCAGACCAAGGCTGACTCCAGGAACATAGAGAGGGACACCAACGTAAAATTTCATTCAACTGAAATGAAACGGGCTCAAGAAGCAGACAGCACGTTGAAGCCTTGTTTTGGCAAATTATCAAAAACACATAAAGCTCCAAGGAAAGGACATTTCTATATGGAACATGGACTCTTGTACAGGAAAGCTGGAAGAGGGACGAAAAGTCATGGTCAAATTGTTGTACCATCCACCTATAGGAATAAGGTTATAGGCTGGGGACACATATCAACTTTGAGTGAACACCTGGGTAATGGTGCCACAAAACAAAGAATAGCCACCCAGTTCTACTGGCCAGGTATTACGGAAGACATAAATCAGTATGTAAATTCCTGTCCAGAGTGCACCTATGTAGATTCAGAAAGTCGACGGAAGAGTCTTCATAAAAAATCTACAAGCAAACCAGCAATCAGGGGTACTCCCGAGATTTGCACGGGAGGGGAAAGGAAACATCCCACACAGGTTCAATTGCAGTCTGAACCCCATGCGCTGGAAAAAAGGAACAAATCACGTAGCGAAAAACAAACACCTACGGATTTGCGAGGGAAAACCACATCCAACTATCAACGAAAAGAGGGCGGTAAACTTCATGGGAAACCTACCGACCCCGTTTCACCAGCAGTAAGAGCCTGGATGAAAAGCCGTACAGGAAGAAGAGAGATAGTAAAGGATGAATATATTCTTGGAAAACAGAATGTGGGCGCAGATTTTCTTAGTCGTTATCCCCCAGAGCTTGAGGAGGATAGAAGGAAGGAGAACTAACCTCGGAATGGTCGATTTGCAATTGTCTTGTACCCAATAGTTAAGCTAGATATCATCCAGCTTAAAATATGGGGGAGCTATGTCGCAAAATTGGTTTCAAGTCATTGCAAACGTCTTCAGGTAGATTTATAAACATCGAGTGACCGCTTTCAAAATGGCGGCGTATCAGCGAAATGTGTATCGGACAGAGGAAATCGCCAACGATAAATAAAAATAGAAGGGAATCCATATGAAAAGGATTTTACATTTCAGTACAGGGAAGGATGGTGTATAACTGCATATAAGATGGAACGGTAGGAAGTTCTCATTTACGGAGATATATGCGTATTTCGGCTGCCCACAGTTACGCTAAAAGCATGTAAACCCACTTCTGTTCTAAATATTTAAATCAACAAATAACAGTTTGGGAATTTACCTGGATAGGAAGATAGAGTTTTATCAGCTGTATAAAACTAGATAAGAGGGAACAATATGGATATTATATATGCCGAGAATGATAAAGGCAAAATTTCAGTCGACGCACAGATCGGCCGAAATCACTGTTCGGGAAGGATTTTTCAGGTTAGGTTTAGGCTGTGACGTCGGTACTCTCCGATACGTCCGCGCTTTGCGTATATAAGTAGCAGATCGGTAAACTGAGAGAGATACACAACGAAAGAGGTTTGAGCCAGACTGGAAACAGAGTTTCGCCACTATCCATGAATTGTGAGCGGATCGCCAGAAACATTTTTAAGTCCAGTATCTGGGGTCTGAGGGTAAGCGAATTTACGATAGCTATCCTGTATAATAATTTCTTTTATTTTGTATTACAGGTTCATTTAGAATTCACAAAATATGCCTGTATAATATTCATTGATATAACGTATTATTATTTTAATATGATTTATTCATGTGCTTAGTGGAAGATGGTTGCTTGTACAAAAACGTATCAAAACTAGCCCCACAGCCAAATAGAAAATATTTATTATATTTAATGCTGTATCTCGTCGATATTAAATGCATTATCGCTTACGAAGATAAAGGCAGTCCCATGACCAGAGATTGTCGTAGGGAAATAAATTGTTAGAAGCTTCAGCATGGAAGATACCGCTTTTACGAGGTTAGGTGACTAGTCCCCTTCCTCGCTGCCTTTGCCTTCCCTAGTTCGAGCGCACAACTTCGTACCCATTTACAGCTGGTAAACTGGAGTGTTCTACAGCCAGTTTCAGTAGAAAGCAACCTGATCACGTGGTCACTCACTCTATTTATTTTATGTATTACTTTTGTGTAGATGCTAAGGATAGCATCAGTATTTGAATTTGTACTTGATATGATTTGGAAGGATCAAGTTATAGCATATGAAGGGATGTATAGGAGCGGAATAAACCAGATGATGTTTATTACTGATAGGTTAATATTAATTCTGCATCATTGAAATGATGTTACTTGCTATGACTGTATAACTTTGACACCTGATGACTGACTTGTCTGACTTATGTGCTAGTCAGTTACACTTAATTGAAATGTTATTAATGCTATATCACTGAAATGATGTCCTTGCTTACTATGATTGTATAACGGTGACATCTGATGACTGACTGGTCTGACATCTGTGCTAGTCAGCTACAAGTCTAGCCAGATACTAGCCAAGGCTGATATGTTGCAGGTTCCATGAAATAACTCAAACCAGACTGTCCAGTATCAGAAGCCGGTGCAGTTCATCCGAGGCAATCCCACAAAAGTGCAGGACCCCAAAGAGTGAACTTCAACTGGTCATTGGCATCCCTACTGTTGGGCCTACCAAGTCTGATATCAGCAAAGGACAGTTTCAGCAGTATCAAGTTGGAAAGATAAGTGTCCTGTTTGACACTGACCACCTATACATGTGAAACAGCCAATAGTTCAAAACAATAATTAACCATACAGAAACTCAGTCAACTGATGACAGTTATCCTTAAATTCAAAGGACTAATAACAGTGATTTCAGTAACTTTATTATTTAAGATCTTGAAGTCTAAACAGACAATAATAGTAATTGTGTGAATATTTTTATATATATGTGTATACTCTTTTCCAACTAGTAGAAATAGAATATTAGTGTAATTATTAAACTATTTTAACTGTACCTGAGGATTTATTCACTTCTTCCATTTGTGGTTTCAGTGAATGTTCATTTTATTATCCCCTAGAATATAAGTAATCATAAGATAGTCATAGGGAGGAGACACCTTAAATCCTGGTACTACTTCTTACCAACGGGACCAGGGTTTTTACAGTCTGACTATTTTTATGATAACAATACACCAGTGCTTATTTCTAAGACTGGGGTATTACTTGTAAGGTCAGAACTCTTTACTGGCATACTCTTACATAATATATACTTTTAAATAACCTCCCGCTACATACACTGACGACCTGGTGGTGTGGTGTGTAGAAGAACATCTAACTATCGCCAATAAACGAGTACAAAGGGCAGCAGACAACATAGCAGCATGGGCAGGATGGTGTAGATCAACGTTGAAAAATCCTCAACAACACTTTTCACGCTCTCAAACAAAGACAAAGCAGGAGAGATACAACTTGGAAATATACATGTCCAAACAGACGAGGAACCGGTGTACTTGGGCATTACATTAGATAAGAGAGTGACATGGAGGCCCCACATTGAGAGAACAGAGGCCAAAGCAAGAAGAAAACTTTCCATACTGAGGAAAATAGCTGGATCAAGTTTGGGAGCTAACGAAACAACACTAAAGAAAGTTTATACAGGTGCAATAAGACCAATATTAGAGTACGGATCAGCAGCATGGTCTACAGCAGCCAAATCACACCTACAAGCCTTGGATAAGGTACAAAATCAAGCGCTTCGGTTGATCACGGGTGCCATGAAGACCACACCAATAAACAAAATGGAAAAAATCACAGGCATTCCACTTTTATTCTACAGACGAGACACTAAGACCCTGATCCAAGCAGAAAAGTACAAGAACATGCCAGCACATCCAATGAAAACTAGATTTAGAGATTTAGCCAGTGGGAGGTTGAAGAGAAGTTTTGTGCATTGGTCCAAAAAACTAATTAGAACATACAAGGATGAACTACCAGACATCACTAAGGAAATAATTCCCACACTCCTCCCAACCCCATGGGAGCAACATCAAAATTTCAGCATTAAGACCTCCATAACTACCACCTGCCCCATGGGAGAGCTGAATACTCTCCAAAGGAAAACAGCAGCATGTGACATGATTGAAGAACTATACCCCAGAGAAGCTTGGATCCAAGTATATACTGATGGATCTGCAACCAGAGCAGTGAAGAACGGAGGCGCAGGAGTTTATGTGGTCTATCCAGACAAAGAAAACGAATCCACCTGTTCACCAACTGGAATATTCTGTTCCAACTACTCTGCTGAAGTACAGGCCTTAAGCATTGCTGCAGGAATAATAAATAACACAATAAGCCAATGTCAGCAGGTTGTATTCCTTACCGATGCAATGTCAGTTCTGCAAGCCCTCAACAGTGATAAACTGCCAGAGTTAAATAAAGCCCCATGTGAAGTAAATATCAAAAGAAGGGTAGTGCTACAGTGGATACCATCACACTGTGGCATACCAGGAAATGAGAGCGCAGATACGTTAGCAAAAGAGGGAGCAACATGGGAACAAAAAGAACAAACAATCACCTTCCAGGAAAAGAAGACCCTTATCAAGGCCATCAGGAAAATTGACCAACAAAGAGACAACTATCACTATCTTGATCGAGCAAAACAGGTGATCCTGTTCCGTATTAGAACAGGACATAACAGACTGAACAGTCACTTATACAGACTGAGATTGGTCCCATCACCCCTATGTACGTGTGGACAGGCAGCACAGACAGCCGAACATATCCTGCAAGACTGCCACATGCTTAGTCAATTGTGGACTGAACATTGGCCCACAGAGACGCACATCCACACAAAGCTGTTTGGGAGTCTTGACGAACTTTCAACCACAGCAACATACATCCAGAGAACCGGACTTCTTGTGTAGACATTACTAAACAACAGTGAACGAGAAGAAGAAGATGTGCCGACATATGTGCTATTATTGAAGACATTCTATCAAAATGTGAAGTGTAATCAAAATTTTACAATCATACGTCAGTGAAGATATGTTTGTTTGAACAAGTGCACATAAACCTATAAAGATGCGAACACTTGCCCTGTGTATTTCCCGGGGGTCTCTGAAGAGATGAATAAAGAATAGGACTACTGCACACTCAGGCGTGTCGTACAAGGCGACTGATATGAGATTGTACATGGGAACTTCATCATGTCAAACAAATTGCCACAGAAACTACTGCTACAAGAGCATATTACTGCTTGGTGAAGGTTTCTTGTATTTGGACAGGCTGCAGTGATGGCTCTATGCTCTGTAAGGAACACAAAGGACAACTACAGGAACACTTAGGACCTGCATCTTGATGGGAGACCAGTGTTTGGGGCTGGTGTCATCATCATCATGTGACGTATTCTTTCCAGAACGTTGTCTCCATTACAGCTGCTCTGAACGCATCACGATTCTGGGCAAGTCGACCTGCATCAGCCAAAGACAAGTTCAGACTCTCTGTGATGTCCTGGGTCCACCGTCGTCTAGGTCGACCCCTTCCCCCTTTTCCAGGGACCATGCCTTCCATCACTGTTTTTTCCAGACTATTATGTCTTTTTATATGACCGAAAAATTTCAGCTTCCTTATTGCGATGGTATTTAGGAGCCAATGTTCCTGTACGTTTAGTGAGTGCAGTACTTCTCTGTTGGTCTTTTTTTCTGTCCAGGGTATTCTCAACATCCTTCTGTAGCATTTCATTTCGAATGATGTAATCTTTTTTGCAACTGTTTTATTGAGTGTCCATGTCTCGCAGCAGTATGGGGCTGGTGTATTTGTACAAATTTTGTTGTTGTGGCCTGTTGTCCCAATTTCATGTTTATTAATCCCCATTCAATTCCTTCACAACTATTTATAAAAATTGCCATACTTTTTAAAAAGTTTTGCAAGAACTGACTCTTAAAACTTTAACACTCGGAGAAAACTCAAAGGGACAGAAAATTCCCTGCGTCAGACATTGGAAAACACCACATCCTTTAAGAGTTAATGGCACTTTTTAAGCATGTTTGACACTGATAGCAAAGAATTGGTAAGAGTGTACTATTAATAAATTTGAGAATGCTGATGTACTGAATTTAATGACTGTGAGTTCTTTATAATAATTCTTGTCGTTGTTAATGTACTGAAATAACTATCTGTGATTTCAGTATGAAAATGATGATGATTATCGAAGTGTTGATAAGTGATTTGATAATTATGTGTTAATTCTGTTTAAAAACTTTTGTTGAGAATGCCAACATCTGCACTTGTTTACTTACCAATATTTTCTATAAACCCCCAACAGGAGGTCCCGGCCGAAGATTCTGCCCAACATTCTCTACAATATTGGAGACACACCATTGGTCAGAATAAACCACGTTGCAGCCAAAGAAGGAATTGAATGCGAAATCTGTATGTTTGATGCCTTACCTAAGTATATGTCTCACACTTGGATTATTCAGGCCTAATGTAAATTTTGTTATCTTCCTTGATCCTTTTTTTTTCTTCATTGATTTCCCATTTATGATTCCATCATGTTACTTCCGCTTTGGTGGACATAATATAAACAACTTGAGAAACGCTGATGATTCAGTCTTAATAGCAAAAAATGAAAAAAGTGCAGGAAATAATTGATACAATAGTGACAGAAAGTGAAAATAATGGCATTGGCCTAAATAGTCAAAGGACAGAAGTACTTGTCATTTCAATGAAAAGAACTTCTCAAGAATGCACTATCAAAGTAAAGGGAACAGCTGTGAAACAATTAAGCATATTCCAATACCTAGGCATATGAATAAGATCGTATTAAAGATGCATTTCAGAGGTGAAAAGTAGAATAGCCCGGGCAAAAGCAGCATTCCATAAAATAAAAAGTATTTTATGCAACAACTCTTAAGATTCAAGATCACCATTGTGCAACTGGTGACAAGAGCCAGACAAGTGCCAGTGGAACAAGAGACGTGAAGGTGCTGGTGATGGATAGGACATACATTGATGAAACTTGTTAATAACATTACAAGGCAGTCCTTGAATACCCAGGGTAGAATTTTAAGCAGACTGAAAATATATTGAGCAGGAAGACATCTGGAGGCAGAAATGAAAATGTTGAGGAAGACATGGTAAGACCTTGAACTGATGACAATGGGGAAGGGGGGGGGGGGAGAGGCATGGGTTTGCTGAAGGCTTATGCTCCTTGAGGAGCTGAATGGTTAATTAATAAATGAATATTTAACTTTCTTAGTTAACAACTTCTGCTATCAACTTATTCAGTTGCCTTCTCTTCCCAGTGGCCAAATGTGAGTTCTTCAATGCTGGTGGCTCAGTCAAAGACAGGATTGGCTACAGAATGGTGGAAGATGCTGAGGTTGCAGGACAGATCAAACCAGGAGATGTGCTCATTGAACCAACATCAGGAAACACTGGTACGTCTTCTTCTTGGATACTTAGCCCCTGACTGACAAAGCAGTCAGTGGCCATCATGCCTAGTGATGTCTACTAGAGCAGCAACAAACTGTCCCCATTTTGCTTGGTCAGTGGCCATCCTTCATGCCGTGCTCCAACTATGTTTCATGCTTTGCATCTCAGCCTCCACTGTTCTCCAGGAAGTTGTCTTTGGTCTGCCTCTCTTTTGCCGTCCTTCTGGGGTCCATAGCATATCAGTTCTGGTGATGGTATCAGGGTTCCCTTCTGAGGACATGGCCAACCCAGTTCCAGCATCTGCCTGCAATGATGGTGTGCATGCCTTTTTGACTGCACAGTGTAAGCAATTCCTGGTTGGACATGGTATTTGGCCCAAAAAACTGGTATGACTAGGCAAAGCAAAACTTGAAGTGTGAATGTTCAAATTCATTTTTAATACAGCGGATTTAAAAAAAAAAAATTTGATGACGAAGGGCGAAAAATAGGAGGTCCCGTGTGCAAGTTGCGCACATTAACAATCATTATGATTTAAGATGGAGGCAAAGTTTATATATTTTAAAAATTAAATGGACTACTGATTCATCAGGCATTTCATAAAAGATGATTATTTTGAGGTTATACATTGGGCTGGCTACCTCATCATGTATAACAAATCACTAGAGAAACCACTGCTGCAGTAGCATGTACTTTGATGCATGCTTCCTGCAAAGAGGGCCAGATGCAATGGTTGCTACAATTTCTGTGATGAGTGGAAAAGGAAATTAAAGTATTAAGTGCAGAAAGGGACACAAAGTCATCGAAGACTTTTATATACACAAAATTTCTTTAGGGAAGGAAAAAGGCCCATACACAACAAAATGAGAAAGAAAGAAGTAAAGAACAAATGTATTAAAGAGTTGCTCAACTAGACTCTGACATGGTCCAAAGTACTCGGTAGTTCCGGTACAATCTATATTTTTTTGTCCTGTGTTCCCTCAGGTATTGGTATTGCCCTAGCAGCTGCGGTCAAAGGTTACAGATGCATCATCGTCATGCCTGAAAAAATGAGCATGGAAAAGGTAATTCCTGTTGTAGTCTTTGGTGTATTTTGTGTGGTTCCTGGAGAGGTCTTATGGACAAAATTTAATGAGACCTCAGCTCCTTCGGACAAGTCATCAGAGGCAGATGATGTAAGACTGCACATGGGACTGGCAGCCTTATTTTGTATAACAAGTTGTTACAAAAACCACCACTAAAACAACGCACAAAATATTTGGACAAATGATTTCTGCAAAGGAGCCTACTACTGCAGTACGTTTAAAAAAGAAACAAAAAAAACTCATTGATGTAAAAATTTTGAGCACCCATCATCCAGTCCTTGCTTGCTACTGTCATAGTTATTTTCATGATAATAATCGTTGTCAGACTTCATATGTTGGGAGCCGCGGTAGCATAGTGGTTAGTGCACTGGCTTCCTAGCTCAGTGGTCTATGGTTCGATCCCCGGATGAGGTGGGATTTTTTTTAGGCCGCAAACGGCTCCTGGGTCGACCCAGCCCCAACTGGGTACCAAAGCAACTCTGGGAAGCTTAAGGCGGCCGGCGTGATGCTGATCACATCACCCCTAGTGTGCAGATGGTCAAGAAAATATGGGCATATTCCCAATATGCCTCAATGGGCGTGTAACGGGATCCTTACTTGTAACTGGGATAAAACACAGAAATTAAAATTAATATTGTTTGGGAAAGAAAGAAATAAACTGTAACGATAATTATGATGAACTGAAACAAAATGGAAGAACAGAAAATCGCTGGAGAAAACCAAGTGGAAGGTACATTTTTGATGATGAAATATTTTGAGTAATGTAAACTAGGACAATGCTTATTAACCAGGGATGCATGCACCCCCTGAGGGTGCATGTCACAGCTTCTAGGGGCACGAGACATATGAGATCCATTTTAGAAGGCAAATCATCATAAACACAATATAATACACAGAACTCGGATGTAATGCACAAAACAGAATGTTGACACTGTGAATTGTACTTTAAAATATTAACCTTCTTCAAAATAATTTGAATATTGTTGCATGTAATATTCAAAAGAATTTTTAAACACTGAAGAATTCTCTTGCCTCCATTGACAAAGAGTTGCATCACATACTTTTCATTGTAATTGTAATACTTTTTCATTGTACTACTCCTAATTCATATGGCTTTTATGACCAGTTTCCCATTTTTCTGGACTCACTACATGTCCTAAATATATAAATAAAATATATAAATATTTCATTTCATGTGAAAAAGACATACCTCTATCTCTTTCTTGTATTTTTGACATATTTTGTAAACTCGAAAATAATGGGGTGAGGTATTTTTACGACGTTGTAAAAAGTTAAGCTGCATTTAACAAGGACCACAGCATCACCAATGAAGAACATTATTGTTATTATTTATCAGAATCGACCTCACAGCTCTCCGGGCAAACCCATAGGTGCTCAGTCTCCCTCAGCAAATGTAGAAGAGTATGAATGCTAATTGTACATACGATGGATGCATCCTCTCTCACATCCATTTCTGCTAGTCTCACGTTTGATGCCAAACTCCAACAGTCTCAGCCTTGTTGATTCATCCTTTGCAGTGTCATTTTCCAGCAGGCAATCATTAATTGCCCTTAGTATCTCTCCCTTATCCATGTCCAGTGTCCCCACTATGTGTGCTCTCGAGGCCAGCCTGTCAGCTCTCTCATTGCCACGTACCCCTGCATGACCAGGACAGTAGATCCACACCTGTTCTTGAAGATTTGAGGATTCTATTGATGTTTTCCATTCCTGCCGCAGCCGTTGTTCTGAACTTTACGAAGCATGGCTTGAGAGTCTGACGTTATAACTGCCCTGGTTGATGGAGTTTCAGACAGCCACCTCAGTGCTGCAGTAACTGCCTCTACCTCCATTCTCATGCTAGAGGTTGTTGTCATGTAGGCTCCACTCTGTTCAGCGATGACCCTGCCCTTTATTCTCGCAGAGAAGCCCCATCCTGATTTCACACCACGCACTACAGACCCATCCGTGTACACAATGGCGTCATCATCCCCAGCATGATCACTTACCAGCTGATTAATTTCCAGCTCTGCTTTTTCATTGCCCGAAGATCTGCACTCTCTGCCAAGGCTAATGATGAAGAACATTACTTACTATCAAACCTTTGTAAAACACAATATTTAACTAAACTGAAATAAATTCAGCAGCTTTAATTGTCATTGTTACCTTTCCTTCCCATAGGTTGATGTGCTGCGAGCACTTGGAGCTGAGATTGTGCGCACACCAACAAGTGCTGCATTCGACTCACCAGAATCACACATTGGGGTGGCACGCCGTCTCATGGAAGAAATACCTAATTCACACATTCTAGATCAGGTAGGGAATGTGTTTTTTTTTTCTCACCGTCGATTGGGGGGTGAAAGAAAGAAAACTAATAGGAAAAATCTTACTAGGACACCAAATAATTTGTTTGCTCCTTGCTCCTCTGGGTCAAGTGCTAGTATTATCCCACATAAGCTTAATTCTGATAGTGTAGTAGAACTTATATCTTCTTCTCCTTCTTCCTTGTTTGCATCTCAAGGCGGTTTGTGTTGCACTGTGTTATGTGCCTTGAGGCCCAGTGCATCCGTCTTCAGCATGCATTTATTTGGAACTGCTTCCCTAGCCTTTGGTTTTCCATGACCTCCCTGCAAGGCAGCAGTTGTTTGTCATTAGAGTCTCTCCTAGGAAAGCTGTCTTTCTGGACTAACGAGTCTTTCCTAACCAGATTTGTATGAAGTTTTCCTTCTCTTAGGTGGATTGTCAACCAAGACTATCATGCTCCTCCTGCGCTGATTTTTTGCAGGGTTTTACTCCTTGACTTTAGTCTTACCAGGGTGAGTTCCCTAGGCATGGCCTTGGTGGGAATTAGGGACATGTTCACATGCCTGTGGGCCCAATGTTTCCATTCCTAACAGGGGGCGTGCTCCTGTTTCTGTAGGGTCCCCCACCCATAGTCTATTGTTTTACCCCAAAGACTATTTTATTGGGCGCCAGTTATTTCGTGTTTGCAAAAGCAAGGGGCACCAAGAGCAAGTACGGTTGGCTTGGTTGACAGAGACTATGTATTCATGTAGGTGTTACCTTCTATTTAGGAAGGACCTTTCTTGTCAACCCTTGAACCCCAACTCAGATTTTCTGAATTATTTTGTAACAGGGGTTTTTCATATAACTAAAATTTTAGATAATTGGATTTTAGGGGAAAATCACTTTTCCATAAAAACACAATGTATTATTTAGTGCACACTTTAAAGCCAAGCTTGAATATACTGCTTGACTGTACCAATAATATAGTGACCACAATGCAGCTGGGAACAGACTGGAATGGACTTAAATAAAGACCACATGAGCTGAATGGAGGGGAGATTATGTCATAGACCATGCCAACTTTCCTTGGTTTTGGATGATTTGCTCATTACTATGAATAATGCTTTGCTGCTGATGGTTGATATTTTTAACATTTGTGACTTTGAATGTGAAAATGCCAAAAATATATCTGAAATGATAACCGAGTTACAAGCTTTCAAAGTGTGTATACCTTATTTTGAAACACACTCTATATTTTCCATTTAACGTCAGTGGAAGCCACAGTTCTAATGTTAAAATTTTTCTTTGACGTGTTGTATTTGTGTCATGCTATTTCATCATCATTTTTCTTGTCACTCTGTGTGAAGCATGGAGCCACCATTGCTGCTGACCTCCCCTTACAGGAAGCCTGCACAAAGCATTTACAGGCTCTTGCAGCGATGGCTTCTGTAGCAATTAGTTTTACATGATAAGATTGCCAGCCTCATACACAAACCTCATATTAATCACTTTGTGTGACATGTGTAAGAGAGTATCAGCCCTATCTTCCTTTGTCTCCTCATAGACACCTGGGAACGGCACAGGCCACAGTGTATAATAATCTCTTGAAATATCACATGATGTACCTTTCAAGTTTCATTTAGATTTGTGTTCAAAGTGACATTTACAACAGCAACGCCAGGTACTTCAATTTATGGGCGACCAAAAAAACACATGGAGACAAAATTGGCATTGGAAATGAAGACATGAAAAGGCCTTGAGTATATGGCTCAGGACTGGGGAACTTGGCATTAGTTTGTTGGAGGCCTATACTATGTCGGGAGCTGAAGGATAGTGAATGAATGAATAAATCGGGGATCGAAGTGGCTAAGAGGAGTGGCGTCCACCTCGATTTCTAAAGGTACCAGGTTCAATTCCCAGTAGAGGAAATAAAATTTATGGAAATTTATTTTCAGAACCAGTGGTCCTAATGTCATACTCCCCCTTGGTCTCCTGGGTAGTGAGATCAGATGCCTAGCCTTCTCGGATAAGGGCGAAACAATAGGAGGTCCAGTGTGCAAGTTGCGCACATTAAAAATCCCACGGCAGTTGGAAATCGTAAAGAGTAGGCCAGAAGGCCGCTGCCTCGGCAAAATTTAAAAATTACGAAACCTACTAACCACAGAAGTATTTATAGAATGTGTGATTCCTATATACACACTTTGGAATTCTTACTGGTGCTACAGAGTTCATGCACTGTGCTGACATCATCCTTGTGTGATCTAATGGAGGAGATTGGAACACTGATGGAGTTGTCCGTGTGCAATGAAGATAGTTCATAAAAACCAAACCAAACCAAATGAATAAATATAAAGCATTTTAAACTACACTTTTAACAGTGTCTGCCATTTTTCTCTCTAATTTTACAGTACCGTAATGCTAGCAATCCAGTTGCTCATTTTGATGGAACGGCTCAAGAAATTCTCGATGCTTGCGACGGTACGTGATCATGTGACTGTGTCTTTGCTTTTCAGCTCCCCTTGGAGCATACACCTTCAGTTAGTTCAGTCCAAGCCTTCCTGTCTAATGCTTTCTGCTCAGGTTTTTTCCATGTCTTATCCTTTTATTGTCTGTTTCCCATTTCTCTTCTCCAAGTGTTTCTGGGTCTCCCTCTGTTTTAGCTATGTATTTGTTTATTATGATGTTTTAGCCATGTATTTGTTTATTAGAATGTTTTAGATGTGTATTTGATTATTATGATGTTTTAGCTATGTATTTGTCTGTTATGAATTTTTAGCTATGTATTTGTTATGATGATTTAGCTGTATGTTTGTTGGTTATGATGTTTTAGCTATGTATTTATATGTTTGTTATGATGTTTTAGCTATGTATTTATTTGTTTGTTATGTTGTTTTAGCCATGTATTTGTTTATGATGTTTTAGCTATATATTTGTTTGTTATGATGTTTTAGCTATGTATTTGTTTGTTATGATGTTTTGGCTATGTATTTATTTGTCTGTTATGATGTTTTAGCTATGTGTTTGTTTGTTATGATGTTTTAGCTATGTATTTATTTGTTTGTTACAATATTTTAGCGATATATATATATATATATATATATATATATATATATATATATATATATATATATATATATATATATATATATATATATATATATATATATATATATATATATATATATATATATATATATATATATATATATATATGTTATGGTGTTTTAACTATGCATTTGCCTGTTACGATGTTTCTTTCTTCTTCTTCTGCGTTCATCCTGAAAAGGACATTTGTTACGTTGTGTCACCGTTTACAGCAAAGCTGCGATATTTGTGCCTTTTAGCCCGACACATCCGGTTTCAGCATGGCATTTTTGGGACCGATTCAGCCTTCCCTCTTTGATCCCTACTCTCTCAGCTAGACTGCAGTGATGCAGCCTGTTTCCAGGACCACCATTTGGAGGTGGAGTAGGGTCTTGGTCAGCTCTGGTTCGCTGACCCTGATGAAAGCAGTCAAGCTATGGGTCGCTGACTGCATTTATCACTGTTGCTGCATCTTCGGTCCTGTTACGATTTTTAGCTTAGCATGTTTTTGTTCAATGCTTTAGCTTAGCATTAGTTTGTTACGATGTTTTAGCTTTGCATTTGTTATGATGTTTTAGCTATGCATTTGTTTATTATGATGTTTTAGCTATGCATTTGTGTGTTACGATGTTTTAGCTATGTATTTGTTATGATGTTTTAGAAAGATGCATGTTTGTCAATCTTTAATCTGCAGGCAAAGTAGACATGATTGTAGCCTCTGCTGGAACTGGAGGTACAATTGCAGGCATATCACGCAAAATTAAAATGAAGTGCCCTGATTGCAAGGTAATTGAATTAAGTTCAACCATTAAACGAGTCTAGTTCCCAGGGGGTCCTTGAAGGGTCAAAGAAAGAATAGTACCACTGAACCCCCAGGCAAGTTGTACAAGGTGACTAATATGAGTTGGTGCCTGGGGCTGGCAAGCTCATCACGTAACACGAGTTGCCACAGAAACTGCTGCTGTAAGAGCATGTGACTGCTTGATGCAGGCTTCCTGTAAAGGGTCTAGCTGCAGTGGGGGCTCCGTGCTTTGTAAGGAGCACAAAGAAAAATTATGATGATGGTTAAATGAGGCGGTTCCCATATAACTTCTTTCACTTTTTTTAGGTTCTATATAACTTCTTTCACTTTTTTTTAGGTGCCATATAACTTCCTTTCACTTTTTTTATGTGCCATGAACCTCTTTCACTTTTTTAGGTGCCAGATAACTTCTTTCACTTGTTTTAGGTGCCATCTATGTATAACTTTCACTTTTTTTTTTTAGTTGCCATATAAGTGTAACTACGTTCACTTTTTTCTTTTTTTTGGTGGTCAACAGTGCCTGTTGTTTATTTCTGTGTTGTTTATGAACATTAAACTAAATATATGGAAATAAAATTACTTACTTAGGCGTTCCCCTTCTACCGTGAGGTGTAGAGGTTTGGAAGAGAGAGCGCCAGACTATCCTATCGGCTGTCTTCCTCCTGGCCTGGTTCCATTCTAGTCCTCGGTCCTTCAAAGATTGTCTAATGTTGTCCTCCCAGCGGACTCTGGGTCGTCCTCGGGGTCTGGATCCTTGGCTCTTTATTTCCCATGCTTGTCGTGGTATTCGATCTTCTCCCATTCTGCAGACATGGCCAAACCATCTTAATTGGGACTGTTCTACTTGGGTCTGCAGGGGGTAGGATTTAAGGCCTTAACGTATTGTCTGGTTGCGTACCATGTCTCTTCTTGTTACTTCAACTACCTTCCTCAGATACCTCATTTCTGAGGTTTGGATCTGGCTTTTATGGGTTTTATGGATGACTCGCATCCATATGTCAAGACTGGGACATAGGTGGAGCAGTATACAGCCATCTTCGTTTTCTTACCAACCTCTCTCTTGCTGAGGAATCCTCGATTTATGGCCTGAAAAAGTCTCCCAGCTGCTGCTTTTTGAGTGGCCAACTCTTCTTTGATGCCTCCCTTTTGGTCTATAATAGCTCCGAGGTATTTAAAGTGGTCAACCTGCTCCAGGACCTGTTCTCCCAGCTTAATCTGATGTCTTCTTTCTTCTCGTGATATCACCATGGATTTTGTTTTAGAGCTGCTTATGACCATCCCTCTCTTCTCCAGCTCTTCCTTCCAGACTTGCAGGTTGGATTGGAGATGTGCCTCTGATTTAGCAATCAGGGCAACATCATCAGCAAATGCCAGCTCCAAAATATAGACCTGTCTCATCTTCCAGTACCCCACTGAATACTTTCTTGTTCTCTCCTTACATGCCTTGATGACATCGTCCATAAGGAGTATGAAGAGGTAAGGTGATAGGATATCACCTTGTCTTACACCAGTGGTGGTCCTGAACTCTTCTGACTTATGGTTTGCTGTCCTCACATAATTTCTGCAAGAATTGTAGAAGCTCTGTATAGCATGAATCAGAGGTGCTGGAATATTCTTCCTTGCCAAACAGTCCCAAAGTTTGCTCCAGGGGACCCTGTCAAACGCCTTTTCCAGATCTATGAAACAAAATAAAATATACTGTGTTTAAATACCATAATTTGTTTACAGTTTTTCTTATAGTTTACACTGAAAAAAATAAAATACATTGTGGCAGAATTTCACTGCTAATTTGTAGTGTCAGATTTCTTCTTCTTCTGCATTCGTCCTGAAAAGGACGTTGGTTTGCGTTGTGTCGCCGTTTACAGCAAAGCTGCGATATCTGCACCTTTCAGCCCAACACATCCGACTTCGGCACGGCATTTTTTGGGACCAGGTTTGCCTTCCCACTTCGATCCCTACTCTCTCAGCCAGACTGCAGTGATGCAGCCTGTTTCCAGGACCACCACTTGGAGGTGGAGTAGGGTGTTGGTCAGCTCTGGTTCGCTGACCCTGATGCAAGCAGTCACCTATGGTTCGCTGACTGCATTTATCACTGTTTCTGCGTCTTGGGGTCCCGCAGTGTCAGACAACATGTGAAGACATGAAATGTAGAATTTCTTCATGCTAGACAGCTTAAAGAACCATTGATAAAAACCAGAGTGCGGCAGGAATGCCTCTTATCATCATTTCTCTTCTTACTGGCTGGAGATTGGGGTATGAAAACAATGAAACCAGCCAACAGAAATGGAATTCAGTGGACTTTAACTAAACAGCTTGATGACCTATATTTTACCAACAACCTCGCTGTTTGGTCCCATAACTGTAACCAGTTGTAAGACAATGAAAATACTTGATGACAGGTCTGAAAATGCACAGGGAAAAGACAAGGGTAATGAGAGTAAATACTGCCATTGATATCGAGATTGCACTTGAAGAAACACCCATACACAATATATTAATATGAAACAAATATAAAGGTATGTTATAAGGCACTCGTAGGAAATAAAGAAGTAGAACACTAGACAACAGAAAAACAACAGACATGAGTGGCTTACCCAGGATTTGAACCCTGGACCTTCCGTGCGACAACACCGCCTAGCTATGCAAGCGAATCACACTGTCCTCCCTGCCATCTACGCATCCCCAAAAAAAGGATGTTTCAATGACAGGTCATTAGTGCGAACCTCTATACATAACACCGGAAGTTTATCATGGGCAGTTCAGCCCATTAATGACGCAATCACTTCTGCATACACGTCTTAGCAGCAACATAGACAAAGCGGGGCAAACAGACAGTGATATCAAAATAAGCATGCAAAAGGCAAGAGGAGCTTATTGCTTTGGCAAATACGTAGACATCAAAAGAAATCAAGTCCAACACCAAAATTAGAATCGTCAATCAGATATCAAGTCAGTCCTATTGTATGGCTCTGAAATATCAAAAACAACAACTAGGAAGTTGCACTTTCATAAATGGGTGCTTGCGTAGAACACAAGGACTGAAATTGGTATGACAAGATCACTAATGTGGAACTGATGACCAGAACCAGACAAGTGCCTGTTAGACAGGAAATGAGAAGATGATTGTTGCGTGATAAATTCTCGCAACATCGTTTTATTTCAATATCTGTTTTATAACGCAAGGGCAACAACTGCTTGAAATCTATAGTCACTTTTCTCGGTAAGCATTTGTCTTCTCGCGTTAGTATCGAATGCAGTTAACTTTTGAGCTGTGGTCATTTTTGCGCTGGACTGCGCATGACTTGTCTTGTTGTTTGGTCGATCGGTTTCCGCCCACCACTAGTGGGAGTGAGCGATTTGGAATGGCGAAAGAGATGCCTCGTTGAAGAGGGGATCTCCGCTTTTTTTTTGTTCTGTCAGGGATGTGTAGTCCTCTTATGGATATTTCGTTTAGTCGAGATAATACCTCTAGTGTTTTCCCACATGTCGGGAGGCGTGATATTTCTGTGTATTTCATGAAAGCAAGGTAAATTGACTTTTTCATTAACTCTATCGATTTTGGGTCGTGAGCGATTTCGATTCATAGCCTGTCTCCGAAAGTCGTCGTCATGAGATGTTCTTTCCCAGCTCACATGTCGCTGCATTGTACTGCATCGGTTGATGCATGTACCAAGGACCATTACTTGCTACTTTGTTAAATGAACTAGGTTTAGAAAACCTTTATTATCTAGAGGATATTCTTGAGGACATTATTTATACTTCGGCAGACGTGTCTGTCTTGCTGAAGTCAAACTAAGGAGAGTGAACTGATCTCATACATCTGGTTATCTCCTGGCTGTTATAGAAAAGGATGGAGTTGTTCATCTGACTACATTTACAGCACTTTGAAATATAACATGCATCTGACTCATCATTGTAATGCTGTCTACCGTCTATTGCTGTATTGAATGTTGCTGTGATAATGACTGTTTGATGTGCCTACACATTTGCGTAACCATTTTGTCACTGTGGCGTCCACAATAAATAATGAAGAAAAACGTCAACGGCTGTTTCAAGACTCATTGACTTTATACGTCGTGAGTTTACTGACGTCCTATGTGGATTGCCCTGTTATTGTTGCATGAACATTGTTTTGACTGAACACATCTACACACTACACAAAACCAGACATGCGGATGCCATCCATCATCATATGGCATCACGCATCATTTGGTGGCCATAAGCTGGTTTGATTCTGGTACTAGCAAACACGGGGTCCCTTACCCACTTCATTTTCAACAAGAATTCATCAGCATCCTTCAAGAAATTAACATTCTTCAATACAGTCAACATCTTCAAAATTTTCAAAGTACTCGGCGTTGCCCGGTAAAAGTCAAAATTTCAACCTTTTGACGGAAACAAGAATTTGACAGTACCCGGCGTTGTTACATGTTGCCGGATAACTCGGACTGCTGTTATCTTTTACGCAAGTCAAGCAAGTTGCTGCTGTCAAGGTTCCAGTGCTGTCGTTTTTTGAGAAGGTCAAGTGCCGGTTGAAACGGGTTGTTTTCTGAAGAAGGCCAAGTACCGATTTCCATCAACTTACTTTTGGATTAGAAGGTCAAGTGCCGAAACAACTCAACACACAGTATTTCAGAAGCTCTTGTACCATCGTGTTAGCAGTGGAAGCAGTTCAGATGTGCCATCATCGTTGGAGCTTCGCTCTTTAGGACGTTGATTGACATCCGTTTTTCTGCTGTTCTACGATTGGAAGCCTTTAAGTTAAGTGGCCTGTTTGTATGTAAACTGTGCCCTTATACTTCTGCTGAGTCTTCTGTGTATCATCTCATTCTATATATTATATGTCTATATGTTATTTGTATATTTATATGTTTATATTTCAGCGGGTTCTCGGTTGGGTGGTGTCTCCGTTAGATTATGCCACGTCATAGAGGTCGTCTATTGTGAGCGTTTTCTGTAGGGTTTGCAAATTTCCGATACTGGAATTTGCTAAGCGACTTCTGTTGCTATTTATGTTAGCTGTGATGACATGTTTTAATATTGTTTTCGTTATTATTTCACATTCTTTAGTTTTGTTGTGATTTGTTTGTATTTGTTAGCCTACTCTTGTCTATAATTTAGTTTCATACAACATTTTTGTTTATACACTGTGGTGTCATGTATTTTGTTTAATTCTATCGCAGATATCGTCACATTTTTTGTGATATTTCATTAATTTCTGCTTTATTTTTAGTTGATTTCTGCGAAAGTTTTTGTATTGTTGCTGATCTTTGTTATTGTTTACATTGTTATTGTTTACATTGTTTGTATTGTTTACATTTTCAATGTTTACATTCTGCATGTGTTTACATAGTCATTGTTTACAGTTATAGTAATTAGTTAATGGGCTATGCTAATGCACTGTTACTACTATACTGATGATAAATGAATGATGAATAGTGTCGTGCACTATTGAATGAGAAGTGCACTTATGATCAAGATTTGAGTGCTGATATTTCATATACAAGTTCTTTGATTGGAGACTTGTTTCCCACAGAGACTGGGATAATATAATGTGATGTGAATATACAAGTGCTTAATTAAGACTTGTTACACTTAGGTTTGAAATAAATTAGTTAATTATTTCAGGTTTTGGACTCATATGTTAGACAACATGTCTACATTTGAGCACTTTATTGAGCAGGGTAAATTGCTTGGGAAGACTGGTGATAAGTTAGAAGAATTTGCAACTGCTCGATATGATAAAGCAATGGAAGCTGAACAAAAGAAACTGCATATGGAAGCTGAACAAAAGAAACTGCAGATGCAGGTGGATGAAAAGAGATTCCAAATGGAAATGGAAAAACAAAAAAGGGAATCAGAAGCTGAGGAGAGAAAACTCCAGCTACAGCTAGAAGCTGAAAGACTTCAAAAAGAGGCTGAGAATAAAAGACTTGAAAAAGAGGCTGAGAATAAAAGACTTGAAAAAGAGGCTGAAAATAAAAGACTTGAAAAAGAAGCTGAAAATAAAAGACTTGAAAAAGAAGCTGAAAATGAAAGACTTCAAATGCAGGCTCAAGCTGAAGAAAGGAAGTTACAAAGAGAGTCTGATGAGAGGAAAGCAAAAATGGAACATGAAGAAAAACTCTTAGCTTTAGAGTTGGAGAAATTGAAATTGACGAGCATGAGTAATGGTAATGATTCAAACAAGGGTTCATCTTCTGGGAAGGCTAATAATGATACTTTTAAGATTAAGTTACCAACATTTAGTCCTTCCAGTGATGACATAATGTTCTATCTGGACAGATTTGAACAAGCATGTACAGCTCATAACATAGACAAAGCAAAATATGTTTATCAGTTATCAGGGATACTGACAGGTAAAGCTCTAAGTATATTAAATATGGTGGATGAACCTGACAAGAGCAATTATGAGGTTGTCAGGGCCGCTTTGTTAAAGAAATATCAGCTTAACGAAGACGGCTATCGTCTACAATTTAAAAACATGTTACCTGAAAATGGAGTTGAATTCTCCGAGTTTATTGCAAGAATACGCATTACTTTCTCACGATGGGTTGAACTATCTAAGACGGAAAAAACTTATGAAGGACTTATGGACTTAATACTTAGAGACAAAGTCATGTCGTCTGTCAATGAGTCTTTCCTTGCTTTCCTTCATGAACGTAAACCTAAAACAATAAAAGAAATGGAAGATTTCTGTTGCCAATACGTAACTGCGCACCCACACATAACCATGGGTAACTCTAAGGTGAAAGAAGGTTTACCAGTTGCTTCGGCAGCTCCGTATGGTCAAAACTTTGCTCGTAGATCCCAACAAAATTTTGATAGAAAGGGCAGCGGTAATTTCTGTCAAAATCATGGAAACCAATTTCATGGTGATTCTTCTTCGAAGAATTGGAGACAACCTGATAGTGGTCGTTACTATCACCCTAATAATTATAAGCATTTCAAAAGAGGATATGGTAATAGAGGTTATTCCTGCCGAAGACCTCAGAACCAAACAAATAGATGTTCGCATCAATGTGAACATGATAGTAATCGTGGAAACTGGAATTCGAACCAGTATAACAATTACAATAGAGACAATAATAACTGCAGAGATAATAATAACTCTGATAACTTCAGAGGTAATAATAGTCGGGGTAGATCTCAACACAAAAAAAAGAGATATCAGCAGGCTAATGCTGTACAACAGGAAACTGAGGGAGCCTGTAATCATGTTGTTGATAGTAAAAACTTTGACGCTGTCACTAGTTCTGCTTTTGACTTTGAGAGAGCAAACAAATGCCCCCAATGCAGTACTTTATTCGAACCGGGTACCATAACTACTTTGAGTTGTGGTCACCCACTTCCCGCTCTTCCTGCTNCTGTTGCGCATGACGGGAGGGGTTCTTTAATTCTACATAAGGGTCTTGTTAATGATACTCCGGTCTCACTACTTTTCGATTCCGGATGCACCACTATTGGTGTTAGACAATCGCTTGTAGATCCATCTTGTGCTACAGGAAGGGTTATTAAATGTGTCACATTTGGCGGCACTCTAGAAAAATATCCTACTGCTGTAATTCGCATTGCCACTCCTTTCTTTACTGGAGATGTGCATGCTTGTCTCTTACCTAATCCTATTGCGGACCTTATTATTGGTCGTATTCACGGAGTTAGGGAGTGTACCCCACAGCAGATTGCTGCTTGGGAAGATAATAACATGCAAGCTACAAATGCAGTAGTTACAAGAGCACAAGCTCTACAAACACCCGAAACTTCACTGAATAGTGATAATGAAGTTGATAGCCAAGATAGTCACTTAGTAATTACTCGTGACTCTTTCATAAAATTGCAAGAAGAAGATCCTTCTTTAAAAAAATTCTTCGTTCTTGCGAAGAAAGGTGATCCGAATCAGGATACAAATAGAAAATCTTGGATTGCAATGAGAAACGGCGTACTTGTACGTATGGTACAAGATTCGACTACGTCGGCACATTCGCAAATTCTTGTTCCCAAGAGCATGAGAGTCCAAATATTACAACATGCTCATGACTCGCAATGTGCTGGACATATGGGTTTTGCCCGTACGAAGTCGAGAGTCCTTGCGGCTTTCTTTTGGCCTTTTGTCAATAAGGACATTCGTATTTACTGCCGATCATGCAAGGTATGTCAGGAGGTCAAATCTAGAGGACCACGACATGCTGCGCCTATCCAGGCTGCTGACATTCCTATTCGGCCGTTTCAGAAAATGGCCATAGATATTATTGGCCCTTTTAAGGTCAAGTCGGCCAGAGGACATCAGTTTATCCTTACATGTGTCGATATGTGCACACGTTGGCCAGAGGCTATTCCTCTTAAGAGCATATCTACTACAGATATCGCAGATGCTCTTTGGTTGATATTTTCTCGCTTGGGGTTCCCCAGAGAAATATTGTCAGACCATGGCACTCAACTCATATCTGACACTATGTCACAGGTAATGTCTACCTTACATATTGAACGATCTCTCAGTAGTATCTACCATCCTATGTCTAATGGGGTAGTTGAGCGTCTGAATAGAACGCTCAAGACTTTGCTTGGTAAGATAACTGAAGATCATCCTCAAGATTGGGACAGGGTTTTACCCGCGGCTCTCTTTGCCTATAGAGAAGTCCCTAATGAACACACAGGATTTTCTCCCTTCGAACTTGTCTTTGGCGCGCGTCCACGCGGCCCTATGTCTTTATTACACGATCTCATCACTGCCGATGATATTAGCGATGAAACTCAATCCTCATATGAGTATGTCATTGCTCTTAGACAAAAGATCATTGAGGCATGTAAGCTAGCAACTGCTTCATCAGAAATTGCTAAAGAGAAGGCAAGGCAGTTTGCTAACAAGAATAGATGTCTACGACAACTTTGTCCAGGTGACAAAGCATTCGTCCTACTCCCCAGTAGGGAAAATAGACTTCTTATTGCATGGAAAGGTCCGTATGCAATAGTCTCTCGGATTTCCGATGTTGACTATGTGGTCGATATTGATGGAAAGCATAAAACTTTCCACATAAACATGCTTTCGGAATTTCACGAACGTCCGGACTATTTGCTGCCTATTTTCCAGGCAACGGATGATGCTCCTGCACCTCACGGTCATTATTCATCCCTGTCTGTCATTCAGGATGAGGAAGCTACCTTCTCTGATGTCAACCTTCCCCTTCCAGTGGTTCCATTACATTCTACGGAATCTTGGAAAAACGTTTCTGTTTCTCCTAATCTTTCTGGTGACGAACATCGACAAGTCTCGTCGATGTTACAAACATTTCAGGATGTTCTCACTGACATTCCTGGACACACAGATGTCATAGAACATGACATAATTCTTACCGACAATAATCCAATTAGGGTTAGGCCGTATCCTATTCCTATACACTTTCAGTCGCAAGTGGAAAAGGAATTGGATGAAATGATTCAATTAAATATAATTGAACCATCGACTTCACCATATTCTTCTTCCATGGTTATTGTCCGGAAGAAGGATAAGAACATACGAATTTGCGTTGATTATCGCAAATTGAATCAGGTCACAAAGTTCGACGCTGAACCGATGCCTTTGTTAGAAGATCTACTGATTAGACTTTCTAATTCTAGATTCTTCACTAAACTTGACTTGTCTAAAGGTTATTGGCAAGTGCCTTTAGCAGAGCATGCCAAACCTCTTACTGCTTTTTCTACACCTAGGGGTCTATTTCAATGGAATGTTATGCCTTTTGGTCTCATGAACGCCCCTGCCACTTTCGTTCGCATGATGCGTCGAATTCTGTCACATCGTTCGGATGTCATCGCATACTTAGATGACATCTGTCTCTTCAGTGATACCTGGGAAGATCACTATTTAGGGTTATATGACTTACTGTCCACTCTACGTGAGAATAATTTGACAGCAAAACCTTCTAAAGCTTTTGTTGGTTTTGGTGAAATCTCTTTCCTGGGTCATCGTGTTGGTCATGGTCTCTTGAAGACAGAAGACCACAATACTTCCAAAATACTGAACATCTCTGTTCCTAAAACGAAGAAACAAGTTAGGAGTCTCTTAGGTTTAATTCAATTTTATGGGAGATTTATTCCAAATTTATCTTCGATCATGGCACCTCTCTCAACATTGTTGAAGAAAGGTTCGCCTAATCTGGTCCGTTGGTCTGAAGAATGCCAATCTTCACTAGACCAAATCAAGAATATATTTTCTTCTCCTCCCATCTTAAGATTACCTACTCTTGATAGGACTTTTGTTCTTCGGAGTGATGCTTCATCCACTGGGATTGGAGCAGCACTGATGCAAGAATATGCAAATACTCTGCATCCTGTTATGTACATTTCTAGAAAACTAAATGCGGCAGAGAGGAACTACTCGGTTTTAGACCGTGAGTTGTTAGCGATGGTTTGGTCAATTCTAAAGCTACAAAGATTCCTCCTGGGCGCACATTTCATTCTAGAGACTGATCAGAAAGCTCTTACAGCTATTCAGACTAAGAATTTGAAGAGTTCGAGATCCACTCGATATGCTATAGCTCTTCAACCTTTTCACTTCACGGTACGAGCTATCCGTGGTGCGGATAATGTGATGGCTGACATTTTGTCTAGATGCCCACATGACTCCAACTAATACTTCTGTCCTATATTTCTATATATTACAGAGTCATAACACACCTATATTTCTACAATAGATTAGCACATCTGTACTTACTTTATATGTACACACTATCGTGCTTTGTTGTCATCTTCTTCTGTTCGTTTTTTTAAAATGATAGAGGAGGACTGAGTAGTTAATATAAGGGCCGTTAGTTTACTAAACAGCCACAATTATTAATAATGTATTGTACCTTATGAAGCATATTAGTTATTAATTAGCATTATATTGCTTGTACTTTCTCAGAATGTCATTGTTGAGCTGAGGACTTACCTTACGAGTTCTAGATTGTGTACTTACCCTCGGAATACCAGAGCATATGTCCTGGATCGTCATGTAGTTTAACTTTGCTATGTACTTATGTCATTACATGTCAAAGAATGTACTATTTAAATTTTCCTATCAGATTTGTACATCCATTTTTAAAGACAATATTAGAGTATGCTGTTTAATGATGATTATAGTAACTTGCATACGTATATTGTGTTTACATGCTAACGTGATGTGTGTTGGTGACACCTCCCCGATGTGAATATTTTTTGAGACATATTTATTTTTCTGTTGAGGTATATCCTCACCAGACACTCTATAATTAGCCTATTGTTTGGCAATTTAATTAATTATCAGCGCATAATTCGTGCGTTTTGAGCCGCTTATCGCTTGCTCTTTGATATTGAAAAAAAAAATATGTTCCACATTTTTTTTTTTATCGGGAGGAGGTGGTGATATGTTGCGTGATAAATTCTCGCAACATCGTTTTATTTCAATATCTGTTTTATAACGCAAGGGCAACAACTGCTTGAAATCTATAGTCACTTTTCTCGGTAAGCATTTGTCTTCTCGCGTTAGTATCGAATGCAGTTAACTTTTGAGCTGTGGTCATTTTTGCGCTGGACTGCGCATGACTTGTCTTGTTGTTTGGTCGATCGGTTTCCGCCCACCACTAGTGGGAGTGAGCGATTTGGAATGGCGAAAGAGATGCCTCGTTGAAGAGGGGATCTCCGCTTTTTTTTTTGTTCTGTCAGGGATGTGTAGTCCTCTTATGGATATTTCGTTTAGTCGAGATAATACCTCTAGTGTTTTCCCACATGTCGGGAGGCGTGATATTTCTGTGTATTTCATGAAAGCAAGGTAAATTGACTTTTTCATTAACTCTATCGATTTTGGGTCGTGAGCGATTTCGATTCATAGCCTGTCTCCGAAAGTCGTCGTCACGAGATGTTCTTTCCCAGCTCACATGTCGCTGCATTGTACTGCATCGGTTGATGCATGTACCAAGGACCATTACTTGCTACTTTGTTAAATGAACTAGGTTTAGAAAACCTTTATTATCTAGAGGATATTCTTGAGGACATTATTTATACTTCGGCAGACGTGTCTGTCTTGCTGAAGTCAAACTAAGGAGAGTGAACTGATCTCATACATCTGGTTATCTCCTGGCTGTTATAGAAAAGGATGGAGTTGTTCATCTGACTACATTTACAGCACTTTGAAATATAACATGCATCTGACTCATCATTGTAATGCTGTCTACCGTTTATTGCTGTATTGAATGTTGCTGTGATAATGACTGTTTGATGTGCCTACACATTTGCGTAACCATTTTGTCACTGTGGCGTCCACAATAAATAATGAAGAAAAACGTCAACGGCTGTTTCAAGACTCATTGACTTTATACGTCGTGAGTTTACTGACGTCCTATGTGGATTGCCCTGTTATTGTTGCATGAACATTGTTTTGACTGAACACATCTACACACTACACAAAACCAGACATGCGGATGCCATCCATCTCACATGAAGAAGAGAACTGAAGACAAAAGTGAAAGGACTTAAAAGGACATGGACAAATCTTGAGCAAATGGCACAACACAAGAGGACCTGGCATACATTTGTTGAATGCCTGTTCTCCTTGAGAATGTGAAGTATAATGATGATGATGAGTTAGCTGTATCATAGTTCAACATTCAACAGCAAAAGTATACATTTTACCAATCATCATTATATCAGTGCCTTTAATGTGTGACTGTTTATCCGTGAGTGCATGGTTGTGGAGTCGGTCAAAAAGTTTTTCTACTCTGACTCCAAAAATTTTAGAATTCCAACTCTGGAAATATTAGAAGTCCAACTCTGGAAATATTAGGAGTCCAACTCGGACTCCGGAAATTTTAGAAGTCTGACTCCGGAAATTTTAGAAGTCTGACTGCGACTCCGACTACAGTTTTTTTAGCTAGTGATATGGCATAAAATTATGCACTTATATGGAGTTATATGTATAAGTATGGTATGTATGTGAATAAATGAATACATGGCTTTTGTAGACTACATTTTGTACTATTCATTCATTCATACAGTTATACAAAATAACATATCATCCACACCTGCACTCTGATGACTGCTTTGCCAAACACCATGAGACAAAATAGTTTCATTTTAACAATGATGGGAAAACTGACAGTGTATATAGTTTATTTTCATTTTTTGTGTGCTTTTTTTTAAATGTGCCAACAAATTTCCAATTGTGAGAAAAACTTTATTTATGATCAGAAGCAACTGAAATTTTCCTACATTATGTAAAAATGGATGTACTTTAATGTGAACATGGTTTTAGGAGTTCTGCTACTTTAACCCTCCGGCAGGCATGTTTTGTTTCTTCGCAAGAGCAGGTGTGTGGCGCACAAAGTGCGCCGCTTAAAACAAACGTATTTACATTGATTTGAGTTGCGGTCCCGGTATTTCAATCTTAAATTTAGCTTCGTAAATGGAAATGGAAACATAGCTTTGGAGGTTACACGTATTTTTATTGTTATACGTTTAAAAAAACTAAACTATATAAAACATCATAATCATAAATTTAATCATTAATAGAGTAAAATGAACTACTAATATTTTTAATGTCATAAACCTTATCACCATGCATTACATTAATAAAATATACTGTAATATTAGAACTCTACTTTATCCAATCTCTTACTCTGTCAGTGAAAGAAATAGACGATCATTTATAATTTTCGTCACTCATAATGGAAGTGGCGATTTATTTGAGGAACATACTAGATAGCCTCTGACCCTGAGACACTTGAGTAAGCGGATAGATAAATCATGAACTAGATATCTCGTCACACAAAATATAACAACACAACTGTTCAGAATGAAAGCTAAGACATGAATGAAGGAATAGCTAAGAGTTCAATGCAGCCAACCGCAAAAAAAAAACCGCGAAATTTGAATTTAATTTAATTTGGTGCACTTTGTGCGCTAACGCGCCTGCCGGAGGGTTAAAATGTTATTTCAAATTTTTAAAGCGCCCCCCACCCCTCCACCGCATGGATCAAACGTGGATCTGCCTTGACTTAAGTCTCGTAAAATTTGGAGTCGGGAAATTTTTACCGACTCTGACTCCCCAAAACAATTAATGACTCCGACTCCACAGCCCTGCATGAATGTAATGTAGGATGTGATTTCTAATGTTGTGATTCGGCTGTGTATTTTAAATATGTCTTTATAATGCAGATTATTGGGGTTGACCCAGAGGGGTCAGTGTTGGCTGTACCAGAGCATCTGAACAAAAGTGACATCTCATATTATGAGGTCGAGGGCATTGGATATGACTTTGTTCCTACGGTGATGTCAAGAGAGGTAAGAGCCCTTGTTAAATATTTGCTGGTTGAGATTTATTTTTGTGTAGTTCTTATTTTTATTCTCCGTCCATCCTTTCCCATTTATTTCCTTACAGACCATGGAGCCACCACTACAGCTGGTCCCTAAGGGTTACATCAAAGCATTTATGTGCTTTTGCAGCAGTTGTCTCTGCAGCAATATATTTTATATGATGGTGTTGCCAGCTCCCACACACATAGTTCCCAAGTGTTTTATTTTCTTCCTCCCTGTCTTGCCTGTTTGTTTAGTCAAATTTCAACATTCCAAACCTGCTAATTGTTACATACAATTGTGTTAGTCTTCTTCTTCTTCGATCCTTAACCACCGACCGTCAAAGCAGTCAGTGGCCATCATGCCTAGTGGCGTCTTGTAGGGCAACAACAAATTGATTCCACTTTGCACGGTCGGTGGCCATCCTTCGTACAGTGCCCCAACTCTGGTTCATTCTTTGCATCTCAGCCTCCACAGTCCTCCGCCAAGTTGTTTTTGGTCGGCCTCTCTTTCGCTTTCCTTCAGGGGTCCAAAGCATAGCTGTTCTTGTGATGGCATCGGGGTCTCTTCTGAGGACATGACCAACCCAGCTCCAGCGTCTGCCAGCTATGATGGTATGCGTGTCCTCTTGCTTGCTACGAGTAAGCAGATCTTGGTTGGTGATGGTATTCGGCCAAAAGATTCGGTGCATTTTTCTTAGGCATGTTGTGTGAAAAGAGGACAATTTTGACATTTCCTTCTCTGTGACTCTCCAGCATTCCGCACCATAGAGAAGCACAGAAAGCACGCAACTCTGGTATAATCTTAATTTTGTGCTTGTGCTGTATTGGGAGGACTTCCAGATGTTATTTAGGCTAAAGAAGGCTGTTCTTGCCTTATTCATTCTGATGTTGATGTCTTTGCCTGCCCCACCGTCTGGTGTTACTATGCTTCCTAGGTATGTGAAGGTATCTGTCTGTACCAGTTGCTGATTCCTTACTGATATGGGCTCAGGGTTGCTCACATTGAGCGTCATGACCTCAGACTTCTTTAAATTGATGTTCAAGCCCACCTGCTGGCTAAATTTATTAAGTCTATCCGTTTTTTCCTGGATGTGTTGATGTGAATGTGCCAGCAGTGCAATGTCATCTGCATATTCCAGATCTTCCAATGTTGAAAATGTAGTCCATCTTATTCCTCTTGGACTGCCCTCTGTTGTCTGGCGCATCACCCAGTCTATGACTGTTAAAAATAGAGTGGTTGATAAGGGGCATCCCTGTCGTACTCCTGTCTTAACCTCGAAGGTTAGGTTGCTCTGCCCAACACTACACGTAAAGTTGGCATAGAGGCTTTTTATGATTGACACTATGCAGCTTGGAATTCCATAAGCCCTTAGTATTTTCCATAAACTGTCCCTATGTATGCTGTCAAAAGCCTTTTCAAAATCAACAAAATTTATGTAAAGCTGTCTTTGCCATTCTGACCACTGCTCTATAATGTTCCTGAGAGTGAATATATGGTCTACACATCTTCTGTTCTTTCTAAATCCTGCTTGTTCTTTCCTCAGTTTGTAGTCTACTGCCTTTGAAATTCTCTGTATAATTATCCTGCCTAGTATTTTGCTGGGAACTGAGAGAAGAGTGATTCCTCTCCAATTATTGCAGTCTGAAAGATCTCCCTTCTTGGGCAATTTGACAATTATTCCTTTGTTCCACTCTGATGGTGTTGTCCCCGTTTTCCACACTTGTGCAAATAGTGGTTCTAATAGTTCTGCTAGCTCAGGGTCTGTCTTAAATAGCTCTGCATTTAAGTTATCATGGCCCGGAGCTTTACCGTTCTTTAACCCTTTGATTGCTGTGATGATTTCTTCTTTTCGTGGAATGTCTGTATTTACATCTAGATCGTTTTCAGCCTCAGGAACATTCAATTGTGTCTCTGGTATTTCCTTGTTCAGAGTTTCTCTGAAGTGCTCTGCCCATCTTGTTTTCTGTCCCTCTGCTGTCTTGATGAGATTTCCTTGCTTATCTCTTACTAATGTAATATTGTTTGCACCTTGTTATCCGCTGATGAATTTAGTTATTTTGTATACTGTGCTTTGTTCATTTCTCAGTGCTGCCTCTTCTGCCTGTTTTGCAAGATCGTCTAGGAAATTCCTTTTGTTGGCTCGGGTTTGGCGTTTAACTTCCCTGTCCAGTTGACTGTACTGTTCGCTATATAGTTGCTTTAACCTGGGGGACTTCGCTTCTGTTTTCTTTCTTTTCATTTCCTTTCTCATCTTTATGGTGTTTAGTGTTTCTGGTGTTATCCAGTCTTGCTTCTTCCTTTCCTGGAATCCTAAGCATGATTTGCTGCTTTCCTTATATATTGTTGAAATGGTGTTGAAATTCTGGTCTATATCATCAGTCAATGTCTTTTCCTGGCTTTTGGCAAATTGATATCGTTTCTTAATGTCGGCCGCAAAAGCTTTTCTGGTAAGGGGGTCCTTCAATTTGCTGATGTCAAACCTTTTCTGTGTAGTTACAGTTGGTCCAGCCCTTCTTAGTTTCACTTTCAGTTTTGCTACTACTAAATGGTGATCGCTTCCCTAATCTGCACCTCTTCTTACCTTCACATCTTGTAATGCATGTCTCCATCTACCGTTAACCATGATGTGGTCTATCTGGTTTCTGTCCCGACCATTTGGTGATTCCCATGTTAACTTGTGAATTTCCTTATGTGGGAAAAGTGTTCCTCCAATGACCAGGTTGTTAATGCTACAGAAACTTATTAGCTTATCCCCATTTTCGTTTGCTATTTCGCTGCCGCATTTCCCCATTGTTCTTTCATTATATGTATTGTGTGTACCAACTTTCGCATTGAGGTCTCCCATTACTATAACAAGATCATATCTAGGTGTGTCCTCCATTTCTTTCTGCAGTTGTTGATAGAATTCATCCTTGACCTCCTCATCGCTATCATTCGTTGGTGCGTAGCATTGTATTATTGTAGTGTTGGTGAATCTCCCTCTCAATCTCAATCGTATCAGTCTGTTGTTGATGGGTTTCCATTCCAGTAATGTCCTTTCTATCCCTTTCTGTAGAATAATGGCTACGCCTTCACTGTGCTGTCCATCCTCTCTTCCAGAGTAAAGTACTGTTTCTCCTGTTACTGTTTTAACTTTTCCTGCCCCTGTCCATCTGCTCTCGCTTATCCCCAGGATGTGTAACCTATAGTTTCTCATTTCTGCCATGACCTGTCTTAGTTTACCTGTCTCGTACATTGTCCTGACATTCCAAAATCCTATTCTTGTATCCTGTTTTGCGGTCATGACATCCGTTTTCATGTCAGTGGCTTCCTTTCGGCTTTCACCACTGACAGTCATACGAGCCACAGACTCCGAATGTCCATCCCGCAGCAAAGTTTGTTCATTTGATGTTGTTTCCGTAACTTCAATATTTTTTTACATAGACAGGGGTGTCAGCCCTATGCTAAAACCCCCAACCTGGAGGACCAGGGTACCAGCTTTTGTCTGACCCCTACCCACACAGACCAGTCCAGCTTGGTTGAACCTACCAGGAGTAAAACTCCCACTGGCATAGCTCTGGGGATTGTCAGGGTACGCAAGCTGCCATACCGCTACAAGGTATAGGTACCATTGATGGCAGAATTGTGTTAGTGATCAGTTAGAAAAGTGTCCCAGAATGTTGTGAATATGAATTCATCAGCTGCTATCTCCGCCACGAAGGTCGGCTGCATTGGATCTCCAATGTCTTCTGCCTCTTGATGGTGCACTCTGATAGTCTCTTTCTTGTCCATCTCTTGATGTTGTCTTCCCACTTATAGCGCTGTCTTCCTCTTGCACGTTTGCCTTCAACTCTGCCTGCTGTTATGGTCTTCTGCAAGGTGTTATGTCTTTTTAAGTGGCCAAAATATTTTAGTTGCCTAATTTTAATCTCTGTCATTAATTCTCTTTTCATGCCTAGTTTATAAAGGACCGCCTTATTTGTTTTCTTCTCTTTCCCTGAGATGCATCAAATTCTTCTATATATCCACATCTCAAGAACCTTAATTCTTTCTTCCAATTGCTTGTTCATTGTCTGTGTTTCTACACTATACAGTAATGAAGAGTATATATAAAACTTGATGATTCTCAGTTTTAATTTGTGAATTAGTTGTTTAGATGTTACTATGTGTCTCATGTTGTTAAATGTAGCTTTAGGCGTTCCTATTGTCTTCTTGATTTCTGTTTCACATCTGCCATGTTCTGTTATTAAATGACTAAGATATGAGAAACTCCTTACGTGTTCCAGGATTTTCCCATTTATGCTTATCTTTATTGTGGGCTTATCGTCTGTTTTGCTAATTATCATAGTTTTCGTTTTCTTGATGTTAATGTCCAATTCATATTTGTGACTTATGCTGTTCTTGTAAGTCCTGTTCACTTTCAGCTCACAAAACTGTATCATCTGCATATCTAAGGTTGTTTATTGACCTTCCACTGATGTTCAGTCCTTGCATCTGCTGTATCTGTTTAAGGGCATTCACAGTAGTCAAAAATCGAGTTTCAAGTACAAAATATCGATTTTTTTACTTTTGAGCTTATTTTATTAAATAATCATCGAGGAATCGATTGAGCAAGGTTTTATGACATTAAAAAATGCATTTAATGTGTCAAAAAGCATATTTTCCGCACTCCCTCCAAGCTATGGTTTGCAACTTTGTGCCAAACATGCAAGATTTGCCTCTCAATAATACCTTAGTTACACTGTCAGCATCGTTGAATATGTGGTATCAATGAAAATGGAATGTCTTTATCTCCCCGATTATAGCAAATTCAAAACCTTTCTTTCTCATAGCTCTGCATGATTTGGCATTCAAAACCCCCCTGATTTTTACACTGACTTCCTTATAAGGAGTGGTCACAGTGACCTCATGCCCTCATTCATGCCCCATTCATGTTGCTCTTTTTGATACACCAGAGTATCTAGTGGTGTAGATATTTTCCTATAACTGACCTCGAAACCCTCGAATCGGTCGGTTGGATCGTAAAACAAGCTATTGTTACCGAAACAGAACCAGGCTCGACAGTAGAAACAGGGGTGAAACAAGGCTGTATTATGTCACCACTACTTTTTGGAATAGCTATTGATTGGGTTATGAGAAACTATACCCACAATGAACAATTGGGTATAAAATGGACAAATGGAAAATTCCTGGGGGACCTGGATTTCGCAGATGATGTAGCATTCTTAAGTTCAACACCAAGACAATCCCAAGAAGCAGTAAATAATTTGTGTCATCTCTCGGTTAAAATAGGTCTCCAAATAAATGCCTCTAAAACTAAAGCTATGAACTTTTCTAACGAGACCTTTGATATCATCTTGAACGGGGAAAAACTACAGAAAGTTGAAAGTTTCAATTATTTAGGCAGTAAAATGACTCAGGATGGTGACACAACAAGAGAAATCCATACTAGAATTGCTTTGGCAGCTAGCGCCTTCAATAGATTATCTAACATTTGGAAATTACGATCATTGAATATACATACCAAGCTTCGTCTGTTTAATTCAAATGTTATCTCAGTGTTAACATACGGCTGTGAGAGTTGGAAAATAACAAAATCATTGGAGAACAAGCTGAATACATTCGAGAACAAATGTCTTAGAAAACTCATGAACATCAGTTGGAAAGAATTCAAGACTAATCGACAAATAAGAGAAGACTCTAGGCAGAAATATGTCTCCGACTATATAAGGAAAAGACGATGGTCTTATATCGGTCATGTCCTACGAATGCAAAACAACAGAATACCACTACAGGCGCTCACTTGGGTTCCTGAGGGTAAGAGGAAAAAAGGAAGACCAAAAGAAACACTCAGAAGAACAATAATAAGAGAAGGAAGAACGTTGGGCCTAAATAATGTGCAAGAGCTAAGAGGAGTGGCGTCACAACGAACAACCTGGAGAGCACTGGTTTCTGCCTTATGCGCCGTGTTTGGTGCTTAAAGAATTTATTATTATTATTATTATAACAACGCGCTGATTGGCCAGCACTATTTCGGAAGATAACAACTTCTTCCATAAACAAAATAAATCTTAGTTCAGTGGAATGGGATGTTTCTTCATCGACAGTTCTCTCTTGCAGCGTAATTTCCGGCAATGATGCAACCGAATCAACAGTGAATGGTAACCAAACTGATGTAGGCTCATCATCAACGCATTTCTGCATACCATACCAATTTCTGATCAGCCTATAGGTCTAGCCGCTGACCCAGTAGTGCCTTTTACCCCTGGCCAAAGTCAATCTCATATAAAAATGAACTTGAGCACGAGCAAGAATGGTGCCCCTCCTAACACTGCCTGTGCCCAACCTAAATCTACATACTGAACCATTGTGGACATTTCTTTCATCAACAACCTGCTCACCAACGTGTGTTGCAATGTGTGCAAGCAGAGCACCTTGCACACAAGAACTGACAACACCAAGACAAAGGGTTTCTCTCTCTTCCTGGAAGTTGTGTTCCACACATGTGAAAAAGCAATGTCCAGAACGTGCACATCCTAGAGAGAACCAGAAGGCCGTGGCCCTTGGGGACAAACAGTCTGGAATGGGCCCATCTACGTTTAGTCTCTTCTGTGAGAACCTGGACCTCCCTGGCCTGCACCAGAAAACATTTCATAAATATGCAGATTTTTGATCATTTCGATACCATGCAATGGATACCTACAGTATCTCAACGTGCCGTCAGCATCGTCCGAGCTGAACATGCTAAGATTCAACATTGTACTTTCAATAAAAAAATAAGTCATTGACATTGCTGTCAGCTTTGATAGAACTTGGCTAACTAGAGGTCATAAGTCACTGATAGGTGTTGGCAGTGTTATTCGACATCTTGACTGGTATGGTCATCGATACGCACGTTATGTCTTCCTTCTGCCACACCTGCAAGACTACTGGACAGTGGCAACTGAAAAACCAGTCTCACAGATTTAAACAATGGAAAGCAGAGCATCTGAAGGACTGCTGCTGTAATTACAAAGGGTCAGCCGGAATGATGGAGATAAAAGCCTGTGAGGTTCTCTGGCTTCGTTCAGTGGCAAATCACAAGCTACGCTACACTGTTTTGCTATCAGATGGCGATTCCTCCCACCCCACAGAATAACAAATTTGAAGAATCTTCCATTTTAGATGAAAGAAAAAACACACGCACACATACATACACGCTGTAAATCTACATTTACACTATATACAATAAATGGACAGGAAGGATAATGTCATAAACAAATAGCGGCATCTGAACATGTCTAAAATTATGATTATTGTATCTCATAATTATAACTCATTACGAACGAACGAACGAACGAACGAACGAAATCTTTATTTCATCAGGGTGAAGAAATAGGCATAATTGCCTTTTTACATTTCTGCCCTGCAAATTAGAGGTTGAACGGATTATTTCTCTTCACTAATTAAAAAAAAAAAGTGGAAAAACTACAAATGTAAAAGGTTGTCCCATAGCAGATACTGCCATAAGGGAGTGAAGTGTTAGAGACTTTACCATACTAGGTCCAGCAGAGTCGGGTACTTTCTTACAGCTGGGTAGACTGGGTAGCGTGTCAGTACTGTGATTCAAACCCGGCATCTTTGCTGCAAGAGACCAGCGCTCTCACTGTGTCAATCGGACAATAACAAATGTATTGGTGTTAAAAACAATAATTGTCAGCAGTGAATACATTTGCCAGAATGTTTGTGTTTTTTGTCCTTGTTTCTTCTGTAGTATGTGGACAATAACAAACGTATTGGTGTAAAACCAATATTTGTCAGCAGTGAATACATTTGCCAGAATGTTTGTGTTTTTTGTCCTTGTTTCTTCTGTAGTATGTGGACAATAACAAATGTATTGGTGTAAAAACAATAATTGTCAGCAGTGAATACATTTGCCAGAATGTTTGTGTTATTTGTCCTTGTTTCTTCTGTAGTATGTGGACAATAACAAACGTATTGGTGTAAAAACAGTAATTGTCAGCAGTGAATACATTTGCCAGAATGTTTGTGTTTTTTGTCCTTCTGTAGTATGTGGACAATAACAAATGTATTGGTGTAAAAACAATAATTATCAGCAGTGAATACATTTGCCATGTTTTTTGTCCTTGTTTCTTCTTTAGTATGTGGACAAGTGGTACAAGAGCTCTGATAAGCCATCATTCCTGATGTCCCGAAGACTCATCAGAGAGGAGGGCTTACTTTGTGGTAATGCTTCACTTACAGCAATGTTTTCCAAACTTTTTTGGATGACCACCCCCTTTGCTCCCAGGGGAAATCCCCAGCACCCCCTCCATTTCCCATCTTTCATGTATTGTCCATGCCTCATTGACGTTGTCTCTCAAATCCACATTTTTGTTTTCACTAACAATGCTGCGCAGTAACTGAATAGGATAATGCAGCTAATTACCAAATATTCCCAGTACCACTTCAAAAGCTTCTCATACCCCTTGGTATGTGTACCCCAGTTTGGGAACCTCTGCTATAGGGTGTATAAGACACTGGGAGGAACGATGGGTTACAGTTAGTTCAGGCTACATTCTCCTTGTAAGCGCTCACTTCAGGGCCCTGTGTAATCAAACCAGTTTTACATGTAAGCATTGTATTAAGTAATATTGTTTAATTTAGCTTGACACATCCTCAACCACCACCTTGCTACTGAATGCCCCCTTAGGTCCTGCCAAAGCCCTCATGGGAGTAGTACTGCCCACTTTGGGAACCATTGACTTACAGCTTCAGGCTTTATACATAGTAAGAATAAAGGTGACAGGAGACTCTTGTCAAAATAATTTTATTTATATAACCTTCTTCTTGGATCCTTAGCCCATGACTGACAAAGCAGTCAGTGGCCATCACGCCTAGTGGCGTCTTGTAGGGCAGCAACAAACTGTCCCCAATTTGCTTGGTCGGTGGCCATCCTTTGTGCAGTGCCCCAACTCTGGTTCATGCTTTGCATCTCAGTCGCCACAGTTCTCCGCCAGGTTGTCTTTGGTCTGCCTCTCTTTTGCCGTCCTTCAGTGGTCCATAGCATAGCAGTTCTTGTGATGGTGTCAGGCCTCTTCTGAAGACATGGCCAACCCACTTCCAGCCTCTACCCGCAATGATGGTGTGCATATCTTTTTCATTGCACTGTATAAGCAGTTCCTGGTTGGAGATGGTATTCGGCCAACAAATTTGAAGAATTTTCCTTAGACAGGTTGTGTGGTAAGAGGATAATTTGGCCATTTCCTTTTCTGTTACTATCCTGCACTCTGCACAATACAAATGTACGCTACTCTCGTATAATCTTAATTTGGTGTTTGTGCTGTACTGAGATGATTTTCAAATGTTGTTTAGATTGCAAAGGCTGTCTGGCTTTGTTCATTCTATTAGTTATATAATGTATACTATTTAACAACAACAACATTTTTTCCTTAGTTCTCCTTATGGAGCATGTAGCCACCATTATGCAACGGGCTGATCACCCGTTTGCAAGTCACTTTGATTACGGAAACAACAGCAAATGGGCTGATTTGTCGGTGCCCTAAAGACGCCACTAGGCGTGATGGGAAACAACGTTAGAGAAAGCCTGTCTGCTGTTGCCCTAAGACGCCACTAGGCGTAATGGCCACTGACTGCTTTGACGGTTGGTGGCTAAGGACGGAAGAAGAAGAAGCCACCATTGAAGCTGACCACTTTCAGGAAGCCTGCACCGAGCCTTTACATGCTCTTGCTTTAGTGGTTTCTGTGGCAATTAGTTTTACCTGATGAGTTTGCCTCAGGTATATCATAGAAGGTGGCTAATGTGAGGTTGTGTGTGGGCTTCAGGACTGTTGGAAAGAACTAGATCAATACCAGTGCAGCAAGATATGTGGAGATGACAGCTGGCTTTGGATAGAACACAATTTGTTGTTGATGCTGCTGTTGTTGTTGCTGTTGTTGTTGTAGCTGTTGCTGCTGCTGTAGTTGTTGTTGTTGTTAAATCAGTTGATAGCATTATAAAGCAGTCATTATTCTGGAGTCCCGGTGTATTACCGGGGCCCGAAAGGGGAGCAAAGAATAGTAACACTATTCCCTGCCATGCATGTCATAGAAAGCGACTAAGGAGGGTTGGGCATGGGGCTGGTTACCCCATCCTGTAAAAAATTTAAACCACAAAAAACTTCAACAAACATGGACAAGTCAAATAAGGGAAATAAAACACAGCCATCCAAGACAGGGGAAGGTCCTCTCACAGGGAGGCGTATGATGCAACACAGAGAAAGCCGAAAGGAGTCTGTGTTACTGACTAACTTTCTTTCTTCTACGAGAGCTTCCAGATTTGGCACCTGGAATGTTCGGACATTAAACGAACAAGGGAAAGTGGCACAAGTAGCAGCAGAAATGAGGGAATATAAAATCGAGGTTCTGGGAGTGTGTGAAACAAAGTGGAAGGAGGTAGACAAGAAGATTACAAGGCAGTCCTTGTTCTGGAACCCCCAGGGCAAGAGAGGCAGAGGTAGACCAAGAAGCACATGGAGAAGAGAGCTGGAAACAGAGGTGAAAATTATAAGGAGAACGTGGAAAGAACTTGAGATGATGGCACATGACAGGAGGACTTGGCATGTGTTTGTTGAAGGCCTATGCTCCTTTGGGAGTGGAGGGTTATGAATGAATTCTGCAACCCAGGGATTAGAGAAATAGAGGGTGATTAAAAAAAGACATGAAGAAGAGAACTTAAGAGGGGCATGAAAGGAATCAAGAAAATATAGAAAGACTTTCAGTGGATGGAGCAAGACAGGAAAACTTGGAATGTGTTTGTTGAAGGCCTGTGCTCCTCACATGACTGACAGGCAGCAGTGATGATTGCAGCGAGAACAATATCCCAGCAATCCTTGCTGCTATTCAGATCTAACACGATTCATCATGTCTGCAGGAGGTAGCAGTGGATCTACCATGCACTGTGCCATTCAAGCAGTCAAAGATTTTGGCTTGAAGAAAGGACAACGCTGTGTGGTTATCCTCCCTGATTCTATCAGAAATTACATGTGAGTAAATTCTTATTTTATTTTTTTGTTTTGTTTTAGTAGTGTTTGTCGTGCTCATAATAGTTTTGAGATTTGTACTGCCAAATTTGACTGCAGGTGAGGAAAAGATATCAGCCCTGGAAAGGATGTTGTCTAAGGAGACCAGCTTATAGCATCACAATGCAGTCCTTTATCTGGATACCTCATGATAAAAGAAAATAAAGAGGAACACAAAAAATCTGACAGAGAAAAAATAGACAGAAAGCTAACCCTGTGTAGTTCCTGGGGGTCACTGGGGAAATGAATAAAAGGGCTATAGCTCCTTCAGTCATGTCGTTAGAGGCAACTAGTATGACATTTATAGAGAATCACTTTGGAAATTGATGAGGCATTACAGAGCCCCCCTGAAGATCATTAACTTAATTAAGAAAACGTGAAGAAATAACATACAGAGTTCTTCTTGGGGGACAACTTACAGAACTGTTAGGAATAAGAACTGGGGTACAACAACCTGTGCTTCTGGCCACCAATTCTCAGCTTACTGGGGCGATAGACTGATTTATGAAAACATCGACATCAGTCAACAGAAATGGAGCTGAGGACTCTGACTAAACAGCTTGATCTAAATTTTGCAGATGACCTTGCTCTTCATCTATCTTAATTTTTTTGTAAGTATGATTTAGTTATTTATAGTTTCCCAGAGGATGCATGTGTTGAAAGGTTTACTTGCTCAGTGGAAGGTGGAAGGGGATGGAACTGAATTCAGGAGAACTGTTACAGAAATCGCATGCACGCCATAATTCTTTGCAATAATTTCTTGATGCGTTACTTGCCAGTTTATAACATATGTTTAGATATTAAATTATAATACCTACATCCTCAATTAAAATTTTTTTTAAAGGTGGCAGTAAAAAACATATTATCTCAAGGTCTTGCTAGTTATCCTCTGTGACATCTAAAATATCAGTACATAAATAACTGACAGGAGCTGTGAGTGCCATGTATAATATTTGACACAGTAAATGTATAGATATAATACATGTAATACATATACACCTTACAAACATTGCACATAATGGACTACAGACAGGACAGAAACATTAGACTCATATAAGGCTAGAGGGCCGAACAAACAATGGTGTCACAGAAAAAGAGAAGACTTCAACTATCAACTATCCCTTTTATTTACATTATGACAATATGGCTAAATATTGCCGTAGTGAGAACCAAAATGCATGCTACCATTACAAGTCATAAGATAGATATGAACTATCAAAGTAAACCTCACGGTCACAACTGACCACCTCTCAGCACAGTAGGTAGAGAGGCAAGCTACAGTACAACATTATCATGGAGTTCATAAAATACTCACAATGGGAGAATAATAAACTACAGCAAACGCTGCTGCACAACTGGAGAACAAAATAGTTCTACACTACAAACTCCAGGACTACCAAAACTAATGGTGAATAATCACTGACCTACCATTTGTCCAAAAACTACGGTATCAGCATACTGGCTTCTGAAGACACGTCTATACATGAGTTTCACTCACGGCATAAATAAGGCAGCTTAGCTCCCAACCAAGCAGCTCAGTCACGGCAGCAAAACATACCATGACAATATTCTTTTGCAAGACAGTAGAACTCCAATTATTTGAACTCTGTCTGAATTGCCAGTTAACCTAATCACCAAAAGCAAGAAACACAGGCATGATATGTGACATAAGCACTCTCCACTCACTTCATTGACCAGCATGCTTTTTATTCCAGTTCATTCCAGTCTGTTCCCAGTACAGACCCAGTGTGGTCAGTTTAGCGGGTGTTTTTGTTTTCATTTTCAAACCCAGTCTAATTTTCATGGACACGACAACATTTACAATTTAAAGTAAATTAAAATATGTTTTTTTTTTTTGACAATGCAGACATATTGAAAATAATTAGTTGGTTGGGAAAGGGAGAATCAGGGAAGAAAATCACCAAAAGGTATGTTGTGAGGGAGGCCACAATTTCTGACATTAGTGAGTTAATTCTTCAGTTCATTTCTGTGTTAAAGACTGAGGATTGTAGATCTAGCAGATAATCAATGAAAAATGCTGTTGTAAAAAAATAGAAGAAGCAATACACTAATGGTTTATACGAAGGAAGATCTGCTGGACAGATAATTTCAAGATCTGTTTTTATGTTACGAAGATCTAATGTTTAATAAACTAGTAAAGAAGGATCACCTTACCTCTTCATACTCCTTATGGACGATGTCATCAAGGCATGTAAGGAGAAAACAAGAAAGTATTCAGTGGGGTGCTGGAAGATGAGACGGGTCTATATTTCGGAGCTGGCATTTGCTGATGATGTTGCCCTGATTGCTAAATCAGAGGCACATCTCCAATCCAACCTGCAAGTCTGGAAGGAAGAGCTGGAGAGGAGAGGGATGGTCATGGGCAGCTCTAGAACAAAATCCATGGTGATATCACGAGAAGAAAGAAAACATCAGATTAAGTTGGGAGAGCGGGTCCTGGGGCAGGTCGACCACTTTAAATATCTCGGAGCTATTATAGACCAAAAGGGAGGCATCAAGGAAGAGTTGGCCACTCGAAAAGCAGCGGCTGGGAGACTTTTTCAGGCCATAAATCGTGGATTCCTCGGCAAGAAAGAGGTTGGTAAGAAAACGAAGATGGCTGTATGCCGCTCCACCTGTGTCCCAGTCTTGACATATGGATGCGAGTCGTGGGCAATGACTACAACCCACAAAAGCCAGATCCAAACCTCAGAAATGAGGTATCTGAGGAAAGTGGTTGAAGTAACAGGGGGAGACATGGTCCGCAACCAGACGATCCGTCAGGGCCTAAAATCTCATCCGCTGCAGACCCAAATAGAACAGTCCCAACTAAGATGGTTTGGCCATGTCTGCAGAATGGGAGAAGATCGGCTACCACGACAAGCATGGGAAACAAAGAGCCAGGGATCCAGACCTCCAGGACGACCCAGAGTCCGCTGGGAGGACAACATTAGACAATCTTTGAAGGACCGAGGACTAGAATGGAACCAGGCCAGGAAGAAGACAGCTGATAGAATGGTCTGGCGCTCTCTCTTCCAAACCTCTACACCTCACGGTAGAAGGGGAACGACTAAGTAAGTAAGTAAAGAAGGGAGAAAAAATTCCACAAATTGACCAATCATTGAGTATGTTAACAATAAAACAATCAAACACAACTGTGAAGATGATTGGCTGAACACATGGGCACAAGCTAAAAAAAGGAAGAAAACACTTCATGCACTTAACAGCCCCAAATAAGGAAGATGCTATCAACCATATTGAATGAAAATATTAAACCAGAATCCTCAGATTGAGAACAGGTCACTCTACACTAAATGGCCACAGAAACAGAATGTTTTCACAAAATATAGCAAAATGTAGACACTGCCCAAACCTGTCAGAGACAGTAGAACACCATCTACTACTGTGCCATGCACTCCAGGGAATGAGTCAACAACTCCTACCACACAACCCATCCATAGACAAAACAGCTTACACTTGCGCAGTACCACATAATGGCATCAAGGTTACCAAGAGCTGACGCTCAATGACAGTGGATCAAAGTCAAGTCAAAGTAGAGAATAAGTGATAAAATATTTATTTTGTGGATAAGAGTATTTTTTCCCTTAATCCAATTATCTGAAATTGTGATTATCAGAACAGCCCATGTCACTAATTGATTACGATAGAGTTCTACTTTATTCTTTCTGTCATTCACTTCATAACAAAGCTAATTAGTTATCTTTTCCAGGTCAAAGTTCTTAAGTGATGATTGGATGAGCCAGAGAGATTTCCTGGAGCTGGAGAAGCTTGTTGGGCCTTCAAAAGAATGGTGGGTGGATTTCTTTAAAATAATTCTTCTCATATATTCATTTGATTTATTAACTCCCTTTTTTTTATCCCAAATGGAGCATAAAGCCACATATGCATTTGGCCTCTCTCGAAGAAGCCTACATCATAGTTCTTTATTTTGCAGCAGTTGTTTATGTAGAAACTTTTTTAACTTGGTGACATATATAGCATTTCCCAAAGCATTTTTTAAAAACATATATTTAAAATTATTCATTAGTAAAGTTATATAGCCAAGGACAAGTGTATGAAGCCTACATCAAAGCGCGTAGTTCTGCAGCAGTGGTTTCTGTAGTCACTTGTTTTACATGAAGTAATAAAAGATGGTTAATGAGAGATCCAGCATGAGGCTGGCAATCTCATCATGTAAAATAAATTGCTACAGACACCCACTGTAAAAGCATAGAGAGTGTGTTTTTTAATGCAGGCTCCTGCAGGTGCCCAGCAGCAGTTGTGGCTCTGTGCTCCTTAAGGAGGAAAAAAAGGAGACGCGAATGTTGAAGACATAATTGAGCAGACAAATGAAAAGAGAATGATGAGCAGTGTTGTAAAAAATGGGATGTGAGAGGATGGAGTGGCTAAGAGGTATGGTGTCCACCTCATATTCTAAAGGTACTGGGTTCGATTCCAAGTAGAGGGAATATAATTTATGGAAATTTTTTTTTTCAGAAACCGTGGGTCTTAATGATGTCGTACTCCCCTGGTCTCCTGGGTATGGAGATCGGATGACTAGCCTTTACGATAAGGGTGAAAAAATAGGAAGTTGTGCACGTTAAAAATCCCACAGCAGTTGGAAATCATAAAGAGTAGGCCATACAGCCACTACCCTGACATAATTTAAAAATTAGAAACATACCCACCACAAAAATATTTATAGAATATATGATTCCTATATACACATTGAGATTCTCGCTGGTGCTAAAGATTGTGTGCACTCTGCTGAGATCCTCCTTGTGTGATCTAAAGGAGGAGATCGGAGCACTGATGGAGTTGTCCGTGTGCAATGAAGATAGTTCTCAAAACCAAACCAATAAATGGTGAGATAAAAAATAGATGATGCCTCTTACTAGACAAAGGACGAAGAGAATTACGGATGTTATGACCACAAGACTTTCCTCAGGGACAAACAAACAAAAACAGAAGAGATAAGGAAGTGAGAAATAAGTAAATACATTTTTTTAAAATCTTCATCATCTTCCTTTTCAATCCCTGTGGAGCCACCAGTGCAGCTGGTCATCTTGCTGATAGCCTTTCCTAAAATATTAATGTCCTCTTGCCACAGTGGTTTCTATAGCAACTTGTTTTCTATGATGAGATTGCCAAAAAAAAAAATATAAATCATGTAACCTGAAATTGAAGTCGTGGGTGATTCTCCTGTGAGAATCTGAATATGGTTCTTTGGAATAAAGTGAGATGTAAGATATCCAGGAATAGAAATACAAGGTGTCCCTAAAGTCCTTGTGCAGTTTTCAACTTTAATAACTTTGGATTAACACATGACACAAGCACACGATGAACGGTGTATAAAAATATAATTTATGCATTTTTTGAAATATTAAGGGTATCAATTTAGAGTATTTTTTTTTTTTCTTTTTAGTCTGTAATTAATTGAAAATGGGGACAGTAAAAGAACAGGTTAACTGTATGTTTGAAAATCAGACTGAATGATATGTCATGAAGGATGGCAGTTATGTTGAAGCCTAAATATGTACAATGTATTGTGTTAAAACTTGATAAATTATATTTTTAAATGCTGTTTACAGTGTGCTTCTGTCATGTGTACATTCAAAGTTATTAAAATTTAAAGTTGCACAAAGACTTTAGGGACACCTTGTATTTTTACTGTTATTGTCATTTCTTAATATGTATGTATATGTTTTCCTCTAGGTCATTGTGTTGGTGTCACAAAGTTGTGTATTGCTAAGATTGTATTGGGGTTACAAAGTTGCGTATTACTAATATTGTGTTGTGGTCACAGCATTGTGTATTGCTAACATTGTATTGGGCTCACAGAGTTGTGTATAACTAACATTGTGTTGGGGTCACAGAGCTGTGCAATGCTAACATTGCATTGGCATCACTGAGTTATGTATTCCTAATAGTGTGTTGCCATCACAAATCTGAGTACCATATTGCCAAACAGTGTATCTCGTGCATAACATATTTGTGTGTCACAAAAAATGTGTAAATGTCATTGCTCAAGTTCTTGTTGTGAGTTGTCAGTTTTGTGTGCTGTACTTTTAACTGATGCTAAATACCACATTTGTGTTGAGTTACTGTTCCTTTGGCAAGTTGGAATTTTTAAATTTGTTAAAATGTCATACATTATTGTGTGTGTAGCCTGTCTGGGCCTTACTCTTTTGTTTGAAGATTACATCTGGGTTCTCTTCTTTTTTTTTTTTACATCTGTGTTTTGTTTATTTCTTTTACATCTGTGTTTTGTTTATTATTTTTTTTTAAATCTGTGATTTGTTTATGTATTTTTGTTACATCTGTGTTTTGTTTATTTATTTTTATTTACATCTGTGTTTTGTTTATTTATTTTTTTTAAATCTGTGTTTTGTTTATTTTTTTTTTTTTACATCTGTGTTTTGTTTATTTTTTTTTTACCTCTTGTGTTTTGTTTATTTATTTATTTTACATGTGTGTTTCGTTTATTTTTTTTTTTTTTTTAATCTGTGGACCAAAAGCATTTATCATGCATGCAGACATCTTAGATGCTTGTTACATGTCTTATTTATTCAGGAAGTCCCATATTTGCAAACATAATAAAATTATGTACATTTTGTATCTTTCAGCCGTATTTTAGGAATGGTGACAGTCGGCAATATGATGTCCAAAATTGTGAAAAATAAAGTGAGGCGCACTGACCCAGTCTCTAAGGTCATGTACAAGCAGTTCAAACAGGTATGCAATTTATGAATAATTTTTAGTAAAAATTAATTAGAAGGGTTGCTGTTGTTCATGTTTTTTAACTGAGACTGCTGAGCTTCTCGCACTTTAGCAGCCAATACCAAGTTGAAGACTCCTCGGTATTATCTACTTGTAGATCTAGGCTTTTCCTGTGGCTTTTCTGCCATTCCGAAACGTATTGAGTTGAAGTCATGAGCTCCAGTTTGGCTTGCATTTAAAGGATTGTCACATCTAGTCTCAAGCTAGGAGTAAGAAGTGTTGTGGCATACTGTGCATTCCCCACCATCCAATACTGTACTCTGGTTCTGGGCTCTCCCAAGGAATTGGTCTGTCTTGCACAGAGCCACTTCTCAGCCTCCCCTGCTAATCACTGGGTCCATAGTGAGATCCTTCTGCATGCAGTCAACCAAGTCAAAGCCAAAGAATTACGCCTGGGGCTCAAGTGACTTCTCCAAGCTTAGTGCGCAGTGCTGGGTTCTCAACAAGTTTCACCACAGGAGGAATTACTGGAAGTGTGTGGATAATTTCAAGAGTCAGTGAGGATGTAATTAGCCTCACAGACATAGGTTCACTTCCACGTACATATATTGTAGCATTGTGCATAGCTGGTGGTCATATAAGGCAAAGCAATTAAAGGATCCTCTTACTGCGCATTCCCTGCTATCCATGGAGGCTCTCCAAATATGCACACCAAAGATACTGTGCTCTCCTAAGAAATCACAACATCCTGCACAGATCCAGTTCCCCTTGCCTGTCATCTTTACATTGTGAGGTATCATTGTGGCATGGCAACTGTGTGTTACCGGGGCCCGAAAGGGGAGCAAAGGCTAGTAACACGTAAAAATTTTCACTCACAGCATCCAGCAAATACCAAATACTCCAACAGCTGGAAGATGAAGCAGATACGGAAGACCACTGGCAACAAGTAAAAAATATATGGAACGAGACATGTGAAGAAGTACTGAGAAAAAGAGAACATCAGCACAAAGCATGGATAACAGCAGAAACTATTAGCGAGATAGAAGACATGAAAAACAAGAAAGCAGATCTAAACAGAAGCTCCAAAGCCAAGGCTCATGAAGTGTACATAGAAGCAAACAAAGAAGTAAGAAGAAACATCAAAAGAGGAAATATATTGATGATTTGGCAAGGGAAGCAGAGGAAGCTGCAGCCAAAGGAAATATGAGGGACCTGTACAACAACACAAAGAAGCTAACAGTGAAATATAAGCAAGCAAATGACCTCATAAAAGATAAGAATGGAGAATTGCTTAGTAATATACAAGAACAAATGAAGAGATGGACAGAACATTTTGAGGAACTTCTCAATAGACCATCTCCAACTAATCCCCCAGACATCCAGCCAGCAGAAGAGGAACTACAAATCAGCTGTGAATGACCAAGTAGAGAAGAAATAAAGAAAGTCATTAAGCTTCTGAAAGATGGAAAAGCAATTGGTCCAGATGGCATTCCAGCAGAGGCCATCAAAACAGATATTGATACCTCTACAGCGATATTATACAAACTACTTGGCAAAGTCTGGGAGAGAGAGGAAATACCAGCAGAATGGAAGGAAGGTTATCTGGTCAAGTTGCCTAAGAAGGGAAATTTACAAGAGTGCACAAATTAAAGAGGAATAATGTTACTATCAGTTCCAGGAAAAGTATTAAACAGAATCATCCTTGAGAGATTAAAAGAGTCCATAGACAAGCAACTGAGAGATGAACAAGCAGGTTTTCGACAAAACAGATCCTGTACAGACCAGATAGCCACATTGAGAATAATAGTTGAACAAAGTCTGGAATAAAATTCACAGCTATACATCAGATTCGTGGACTATGAAAAGGCATTTGACAGTGTAGACAGAGAATCCCTTTGGAAATTGATGAGGCATTATGGAGTTCCCATGAAGATCATTAACTTAATAAGGAAGACCTATGAAGACATGCATGACATGCAGAGTTCTTCATGAAGGACAGCTTACAAAACCGTTTAGGATTAGAACGGGAGTGAGACAGGGATGCCTCTTGTCTCTATTTCTTTTCTTACTAGCAATAGATTGGGTTATGAAAACATTGACATCACACAACAGAAATGGAATCCAGTGGAATCTGACTAAACAGCTTGATAATCTGGATTTTGCAGATGACTTGGCTCTTCTGTCCCCCATAACCATAATCAGATGCAAGAGAAAATGAAAATTCTCAATGAGAGGTTACAACAAGTGGGCCTGAGAAGACACAAGGAAAAGACAAAGATTATGAGAATAAATGCAAGAAATGATAACAAGGTTGAACTTGAAGAAACACCACTAAAGGATGTAGAATCGTACACATATCTTGGCAGTAATATAGACAAAGTTGGAGGGTACAGACAATGATATCAAAATAAGAATACAAAAAGCAAGAGGAGCTTTCATTGCATTGGGAAACATATGAAGAACAAGAGAAATCAAATCCAACATGAAAATAAGAATCTTCAACTCAAATGTCAAGTCAGTGCTATTATATGGCTCTGAGACATGGAGAACAACAAAAACAACAACCAAAAAGCTACAGACTTTTATAAACGGGTGCTTGCGTAGAATCTTCTTCTTCTTCTTAGATCCTTAACCACCGAACGTCAAAGCAGTCAGTGGCCATCACGCCTAGTGGCGTCTTGTAGGGCAACAACAAATTGATTCCACTTTGCTTGGTCGGTGGCCATCCTTCGTACAGTGCCCCAACTCTGGTTCATTCTTTGCATCTCAGCCTCCACAGTCCTCCGCCAAGTTGTTTTTGGTTGGCCTCTCTTTCGTTTTCCTTCAGGGGTCCAAAGCATAGCTGTTCTTGTGATGGCATCGGGGTCTCTTCTGAGGACATGACCAACCCAGCTCCAGCGTCTGCCAGCTATGATGGTGTGCATGTCCTCTTGCTTGCTACGAGTAAGCAGATCTTGGTTAGTGATGGTATTCGGCCAAAAGATTCGGTGAATTTTTCTTAGGCATGTTGTGTGAAAAGAGGACAGTTTCGACATTTCCTTCTCTGTAACTCTCCAGCATTCCGCACCATAGAGAAGCACAGAAAGCACACAGCTCTGATATAATCTTAATTTTGTGCTTGTGCTGTATTGGGAGGACTTCCAGATGTTGTTTAGGCTAAAGAAGGCTGTTCTTGCCTTATTCATTCTGATGCTGATGTCTTTGCCTGCCCCACGGTCTGGTGTTACTATGCTTCCTAGGTATGTGAAGGTATCTGTCTGTACCAGTTGCTGATTCCTTACTGATATGGGCTCAGGGTTGCTCACATTGAGCGTCATGACCTCAGACTTCTTTAAATTGATGTTCAAGCCCACTTGCTGGCTAAAATTATTAAGTCTATCCGTTTTTTCCTGGATGTGTTGATGTGAATGTGCTAGTAGTGCAATGTCATCTGCATATTCCAGATCTTCCAATGTAGAAAATGTAGTCCATCTTATTCCTCTTGGACTGCCCCGTGTTGTCTGGCGCATCACCCAGTCTATGACTGTTAAAAATAGAGTGGTTGATAAGGGGCATCCCTGTCGTACTCCTGTCTTCACCTCGAAGGTTAGGTTGCTCTGCCCAACACTACACGTAAAGTTGGCATAGAGGCTTTTTATGATTGACACTATGCAGCTTGGAATTCCATAAGCCCTTAGTATTTTCCATAAACTGTCCCTATGTATGCTGTCAAAAGCCTTTTCAAAATCAACGAAATTTATGTAAAGCTGTCTTTGCCATTCTGTGCACTGCTCTATAATGTTCCTGAGAGTGAATATATGATCTACACATCTCCTGTTCTTTCTAAATCCTACTTGTTCTTTCCTCATTTTGTGGTCTACTGCCTTTGAAATTCTCTGTATAATTATCCTGCCTAGTATTTTGCTGGGAACTGAGAGAAGAGTGATTCCTCTCCCATTATTGCAGTCTGCAAGATCTCCCTTCTTGGGCAATTTGACAATTATTCCTTTGTTCCACTCTGATGGTGTTGTCCCCATTTTCCAGACTTGTGCAAATAGTGGTTCTAATAGTTCTGCTGCTAGCTCAGGGTCTGTCTTAAATAGCTCTGCATTTAAGTTATCATGGCCCGGAGCTTTGCCGTTCTTTAACCCTTTGATTGCTGTGATGATTTCTTCTTTTCGTGGAATGTCTGTATTTACATCTAGATCATTTTCAGCCTCAGGAACATTCAATTGTGTCTCTGGTATTTCCTTGTTCAGAGTTTCTCTGAAGTGCTCTGCCCATCTTGTTTCCTGTCCCTCTGTTGTCGTGATGAGATTACCTTGCTTATCTCTTACTAATGTAATATTGTTTGCACCTCGTTTTCCGCTGATGAATTTAGTTATTTTGTATACTGTGCTTTGTTCATTTCTCAGTGCTGCCTCCTCTGCCTGTCTTGCAAGATCGTCTAGGAAATTCCTTTTGTTGGCTCGGGTTTGGCGTTTAACTTCCTTGTCCAGCTGACTGTACTGTTCGCTATATAGTTGCTTTAATCTGGGGGACTTTGCTTCTGTTTTCTTTCTTTTCATTTCCTTTCTCATCTTTATGGTGTTTAGTGTTTCTGGTGTTATCCAGTCTTGCTTCTTCCTTTCCTGGAATCCCAAGCATGATTTGCTGCTTTCCTTATATATTGTTGAAATGGTGTTGAAATTCTGGTCTATATCATCAGTCAATGTCTTTTCCTGGCTATTGGCAAATTGATATCGTTTCTTTATGTCGGCCGCAAAAGCTTTTCTGGTAAGGGGGTCCTTCAATTTGCTGATGTCAAACCTTTTCTGTGTAGTTACAGTTGGTCTAGCCCTTCTTAGTTTCACTTTCAGTTTTGCTGCTACTAAATGATGATCACTTCCCACATCTGCACCTCTTCTTACCTTCACATCTTGTAATGCATGTCTCCATCTACCGTTAACCATGATGTGGTCTATCTGGTTTCTGTCCTGACCATTTGGTGATTCCCATGTTAATTTGTGAATTTCTTTATGTGGGAAAAGTGTTCCTCCAATGACCAGGTTGTTAATGCTACAGAAACTTATTAGTTTATCCCCATTTTCGTTTGCTGTTCCGCTGCCGCATTTCCCCATTGTTCTTTCATTATATGTATTGTGTGTACCAACTTTCGCATTGAGGTCTCCCATTACTATAACGAGATCATATCTAGGTGTGTCTTCCATTTCTTTCTGCAGTTGTTGATAGGATTCATCCTTGACCTCCTCATCGCTATCATTCGTTGGTGCGTAGCATTGTATTATTATAGTGTTGTTGAATCTCCCTCTCAATCTTAATCTTATCAGTCTGTTGTTGATGGGTTTCCATTCCAGTAATGTCCTTTCTATCCCTTTCTGTAGAATAATGGCTACGCCTTCATTGTGCTGTCCATCCTCTCTTCCAGAGTAAAGTACTGTTTCTCCTGTTGCTGTTTTAACTTTTCCTGCCCCTGTCCATCTGCTCTCACTTATCCCTAGGATGTGTAACCTATAGTTTCTCATTTCTGCCGTGACCTGTCTTAGTTTACCTGTCTCGTTCATTGTCCTGACATTCCAAAATCCTATTTATGACACACATTGAGGAGACCTGTTGATAGCATTACAAGGCAGTCCTTGTTCTGGAATCCACAGGGAAAGAGAGGCAGAGGTAGGCCAAAAAACACATGGAGAAGAGAACTGGATACAGAGGTGAAAATGATGAGGAAAACATGGAAAGAACTTGAGCGGATGGCACAGGACAGGAAGACTTAGCATGTGTTTAAGGTCTATGCTTCTTGAGGAGCTAAAGGGTATTGATTGCCAAGAACAGAACTGATAAACAGCACTGGGAACAGGAAGTTGTGGAGATTCATGATCGCCTATACCAGCTGGCATGTTACTTGAAGAACTTGTACAAATTAATGGCCAGTACTTGTATAAATTAATAACTAGTGCTTGTACAAATTAATGACCAGTACTCTGTAAATTAAGGACACAAGTATTAGATAATATATCAATACCAAGAGGGGCGAGGAAAGATTATAAGCCGTACTGGACAGAAGAACTCAATGAACTGGAAGAACAGGTAACAGAGGCCAGAGATGTAGCAGAAAAGGTCAAAACAGTTGAGGCAAACATCGCCTACAAAGCTATCTCTGCAAAATACAGGAAAACGTTAAACTGTTCAGCCAAAAATAGTTGGATCAAAACAACAGAAAGTCTTAACCTCGACAAAGATGGAAGAAAATTATGGAGGCTCGCCAAAGTCTTAAATGATGAGGAATGCAAAAATAAGGAAATAGCCCTACAACAAAATGAGAAAATACTCACAAAGAAAGAGGCAGCTAATGTTTTTGCTCAAAAATTCTCACTTGAGAGCCAGATAAATGTTCCACTGGACAGAAAACAGGAAATTTACAAAGAGCAAGAAATTTACCAAAATATACCAACTGTTCCAGAAGAGCATATGACAACAACTTTCACCATGAGAGAGCTAGACAAGGCAGCCATCGTATCCCTTAAGCAAAGAAAGTCACCTGGAAAAGACAGGGTAACAAATGACATGCTTAAAGAGCTAGGGCCTAAGGCCAAGAAAGTACTCCTCAAGATTATGAATATAGCTGGAAGCTTTGGAATAGTACCACAAGCCTGTAGGGAAAGAAGCAGTTACTATTCCAATCCCCCAAAAAGGACAAAGACCGAATGGACCGAACCAACAGCTACAGACCTATCAGCCTTCTAAGCTGCACGGGAAAGCTTAATGGAGAGAATGATCAATACCAGATTAAGTCTGGCACCTCGAAGTAAAAACAAATTTTTACTGCACCAACAGGCAGGCTTCAGGCAAAATAGGTCTACAGAGGACCAAGTCACCTACATTGCTAACAGGAAAAAAAATCGAAGATGTTTCCAAAAAGAAAGCACACTTTAGCAGTCTGGGTAGATATGGAGAAAGTTTTATTTGATAAGTTTGGAAAGATGGGCTAAGAGTTTAAAATGCTTAAAATATGGAGTTCTGTGGAAGAAATGTAAAACTGGATCAGCAACTAACTAACAAACAGAACAGCTAGAGTGCATGGGTGCACGGACAGTTAAGCAAAAAGACACAATGGAACATGGTTTCCACAGGGTATTCCTTTTACCCAACACTCTTCCTCATATATATAAATGATATAACAGAAAACATCCACAAGAATGTCCACAAACTACCCCCTAATTCCTACGCTGATGCCCTGGCCATGTGGACTTCAGAACAATACATCACCACAGCAAGAGTGAGCATGCAGGATTCACTGCTAGCCCTTGAAAGTTGGTCCAAAAAGTGGTTGCTCAAAATAAATGAACAAAAAACTACACACACTATTTTTACCTTGTCAAATAAACCACAGCAAGCATAGCTGCAACTAAATGGGCAGGCAGTACGAGAAGATGAAACACCAACATACTTAGGAATCACACTAGACCGCCGAATGACATGGAAATCACAGATTAACAAAATACAGCTAAGGGCAAAACTTCGCATGGCCATCATGAAAAAGCTAGCAGGTACCACATGGGGTGCTGATGAGAATATCCTCAAAAAGCTGTACACAGGCAGAGTCAGACCTGCTATGGAATATGGCATCACAGCTTGGTCGACGGCAGCAAAGTCAAATTTTGACAGAGTAAACAGACTCCAAAACCAAGCAGCACGTATTATAACAGGGGCCCTAAAGTCTACACAAATCAACCATATGGAAAACATCACAGGGCTACAGTCAATGGAGGATAGACGTGACAGTAGAGTCTTAAAACAAGCTGAAAAATTTAAGAGGCTCGAAGGACACCCCATGTACCAAAGAATGAATAGGCTAGGAAGAGGCAGGCTCAAGCGAACTAACTTTGTCGCCCAAGCAAAAGAAAAAATTAACAATAATACCATACTAGCAAGCTCAGTTGCAAAGAAAATCCCAACAAGCTCAACTATCCCACTGTGGAAAATAAGATGCTTTCCTAAGTTAAAATCTGATATTCCAGGCATTGAAGGTAAGGGAACACAGACAGAAACACAAAGAAAGTGTATAGCAACCAAGTATATTGCCCAAACATTTCCAGCAAAGCTTTGGACACATGCATATACTGATGGTTCGGCAACAAATGCAGTTGAAAAAGGGGGTGCCGGCATCCTCATAAAATTAAAGAATAGAATTCACTCTATGGCAATTGCCACTGGAAAATACTGCAATAACTTCTGTGCTGAAGCAGAAGCCCTGAAACAGGCAGCTGAAACTCTTATTGAATGCAAAGCACAGGCAGAAAAACAGATAGTAATCTTTTCAGATGCCCTCTCAATAATATCAGCGCTGAAGAGCCACCAAACTAAAGGATTGAAAGATCTGATAATCTCCCTTGAAAGACTAGCCGAATGCTTCAAGAAGTGCACTATCCAGTGGATACCAGCCCATTGCAACATACCAGGAAATGAGGAGGCAGATAGACTTGCTAAGGAAGGAGGTGCCTTACAACAAAATAATATAGAGACAACTTACGCAACGGCAAAGACTACTATAAAGGCTACATTCAAGTCCAAATGGGAAAGAGAGCACCCGGGACATTTGAAAAATGATGCATATCATCAACTATCCAGAAAAGAACAGGTCATCATTTTTCGGCTACGCACTGGTCACAACAGATTGAGATACCATCTGTACCACAAATACAAAATTGGTGCAACAGATCTCTGCACCTGCGGTACCAGCCCAATGACAGTCGAACACCTGCTGCAATACTGCCCAACCTACAGTAATGAACGGAGTAGCATATGGCAACAACCCACTTCTGTCAATGAAAAACTGTTTGGAGATGTTGGGAGCCTTGGGTTGACTACTGCCTTTATTAGAGTCATAAATGTGGAAGTCTGAAGGCGAACGAGGAAGAAGAAGAAGAAGATAATATTTCACACTTTAATGGCAGAAACTAATGTCTAGTTCTATACAAATGTAGGTAGTTAGCTAGTGTCTAGTTCTGACATTCCAGGCAGTCTTATTTTAAATTGAGCTGTGTCAAGGTATGATTTTGAGAAGTTGCTGTGGTTATATGCACCAGGTGGAGCGGAGTTTCTCGGGTGAGGTGTTGTGGCAAACATGAATGCATTGTGAGTTGAAACTTCTGTGAGCTGCATGTGATGTTTGTTTGAACATCTGAACTCTGATTGTTATGTCATGTGACAAAAGTAGAAATTATTTTGGCTAGAGTGTACCTGACGTATGGAAGGTTAAAAGGTTAGGAAGTTTGTGAAAGTAGAGTTGATAGAAGTTTTGGAAGATTACGAACGTGCCCCAGTCATACCTGTCAACCTGTACAAATTTTTCGTACAATGTACGGATTTTTGATACTTTTAGCAGTGTACGGCCGTACAGACTCGTTGTACGGATTTTTCTCCCCGCAAAAAAAAAAAAAATTTAAAAAAAAAAATTTTTTTTTTTTTTTAAATTCTAAAAATATTTTCCAACCCAAGTTTTTTAAAATTTTAAATCAGAAAATATTTTCTAGCCTAGGTTTTTATTTAACCATTATTTTTATTTTTAATTCCGGGAATCTCGGCGTCCGTTTTTAAACTGAGGTCTCTCCCAGCAACCAATCAAATCCTTTCATTCCCAACAATTCGGCAAAAACTTTGAATTCGGCCTCAAACGCTTTTGGTTTTCAGCGTGACATGGCATATTTTTAAAGTTACCTGTTATCAACGACCACGTTTGCTTGCCACCACACTTCGACGCCATTTCATTTAAAAAAGCTAAGTACTTATAACTTGGTTAAATATTGCTGTTGTTTTGCTTTGTTGCAATTTAATCGCTGTCTTAATCTTTCCAGTTATATCTTGCCCTTCAATATATTTCCGTTAAATTGTCATAATATTCTGTGTAGGCCCTACATTAACTAGAAAAAAAAAAAAGTTTTCTTTGCGTTGAGTAGGCCTACTTCATTCCAGCACTCAAGATTAGCTGCTTTATTTTTTAATAAAGTGGCAATCTGTTATCACTTTAAGCTACCAACTCATAAATAATAATTTTGTAAATTTTTGGTGGTACGTTTTTTCTTCCTAGATTTTGATATTCTGTTCATAATTTTGTTTATAATTTTTTTTTTTTTTTTGCTGTTAGCCGTTTGCTTTGTTCGTAGTATTTTTTAATCATTCCTTTCCTCTACACAGATTATTAGTTTAAATATTTCTTCCACTGAACGATGGCTGAGCCTAATTCTGGAAAAAAAAGAAACAAAAGCTTGCAGGTCATGGTAAGTCTTTTCAGGTCGAATGGGTTAAACTCTTCCCTGGCATTGTAGATGCATCCATAGTTAGGATCAACCCATGCTTTTCGTAGATTATGCAGCAAAGAATTAAAGTAGTAGCTTCAGGATTATATGATCTGAAAAGTACATTTTTAAATCGAAATTGCATGAACAAATATTTGCAATGAAGAAGGGAGCATCTATTAAGACCTTTTTTGCATATGAATGTAATATGTTTGGAATAGCAATTTCGAGTAACAAGCAGGAAGATTGTACTATAAAGCAAGTCCCTCCGTGTTGTATTTCTGCGCATCCGCTCCACTTGCATATAATAACAACTCAATGCGCAGTATATAATGGAGGGCTGCAAAGTTTTACTTCCTTTGCCAATTTCATTGCCCATGCTCCCCCCGAGGTATAACTGTTTAACATTTATGCGAGAATATCATAAACGTAAACTACCAAAAACAAAACTGTCATTTAACATCGGCGGGTACCATCACCGGAAAGAACAGTGTACACTTGCTGTAAAGTAAACTAATTAAATGTCCACCAAAAAACTACAGCGAGGCACCATCACTTAGTTTTTATATATGTAAAGAACAGAATGACTTGAGCTAGTGTTTAGCATTCCATCAGACTGCTATGGCGACTGTGCAGTACCAAGATTTATATTGCTTCACAATAATACAGGATCAAAGGCACAGCAAGAAAAAAAGTTACAACTGATAGAGCATGTATACCCTAATAGATTTGTATATGTCATTTCTCATTTTGGGACAGAAAAACTGTAATTGCATATAATTTATTAATATATGGAAGGCATGGTCATTTTTTGCGTAAGATTATATCAGATGTTTTTGATTGGTGTTTGTAAGGAAAATTTTTTTGTAAACAGTAGGATGTGAAACACAAAATTTGACGTGAAGTCAAATAGTTCCTGGCGTACAAGATTTTGTTCTCAGCAAGGGTTGACAGGTATGAGAGCCCAGTGTTGTCAAGTCCATTCATGTGGAATATTTGCGCGGGAGATTGTGTCTGTTGTGTGATTTTTGAAAACTTTGAATGCGATAAAGGATTCGTTGTCAGAGGTTTAGGATCTGGGGACCGTTTTTTTCTGATCACTTATTGGCTATTTCGGAAGATAATACACCGCTTTGTCACAGTGCCAATTTGAGAAAAGTGTCTCCTTTTTTTTTGAGGACCACACTTAACTCTATATGTTTAACATTATTTCTGGTAGGTTGCCAAGTTTCTTGTACCTTTTGACTACCTCTTTACTAACATAGACATGTACTTCCGCCCCGATTACTTCTTTTGGGGCACTTTGGTATGCTGAATCGAGAACTCTCTACCACAGTGGCCTCAGTCAAATAAAACTGCTGCATTTAATGCATTATAATGCTCTAATGAATTGCAAATGAGGTGATAATGATGTTTTGATATCACCGTAACTCTATTTTTAATTGTCACTGGGTGATGCGTATTAAGAGGATATAAGATGGGAATACATTTTAATTGACTTTAAGTTACTGATGTATTGCCACTTGGAACATAACACATCAACACATCCAGGCAAAAATGTTGGCTAGACTTTATAAATAAGCCAAGGTGCGGTCCATCAATCTAAGAAGGTCAGATGGTCATGACGCTCACTGTGGTTGTATGGTCGACACCGTTCACATACCTAGTTCTGCAGCATCCGACAATTAGAACTCCAATACATGCAACATCATAATGCACTGCACTTGGCATTTATTTATCTACCCGCATGATGGAGGACATTAGCACTGTTTTTTTTTGGAAAGTGCCCTTGTGTACCGATTTGTCAACTGACGGCATCAGTAAGCTAACGCAAGTGGAACCGCCGATCGGAGCCGCATAATTTCTGTGGGTCATTTTTCTACATGAAGTATGTTTGTTTTTCATGCCTGGTGATAGTGGGGTACCCTTACCCCTATATTGCCTGTTTAACATTACTTTATGCCGAGAATATCCATGAGAAACGTAAGAGATATTTATGACCAAGACTTTTTCACACTCTAGAGTTTGACTCATTTTAACATCGCTGGGGTACCAGATCCCGGAAATCAGATATGCTGACGACACAGTCCTCCTAATCGACCAACCCAGAAGTGACTTGAACAATTATTCTGGGCTTGTACCCGTCTTGTCTTTCCACCAAAAAACACAGCGAGGCCCAGGAAAATCTATACCTAAACACCAAGAAGAACCAAAGTATTGACAACAGACAGAAAAGTAAAGAACAAAAACCAGAAATTGAAATGGTGATCGGAACGAAGAACTACAGTGCTGTCGTTTTTTGGAAAGTGTTAATGAATTCGAAAATACTTAGGATCAATCATCAACAGCTCTGGCGACTGTGCAGTAGAAATTAAAAGAAGACTTGCAATTGCTTCACATAAACTAATACAGATGAAAAACCTATGGCAAGGCACAAGCAAAGAAACAAAGTTACAACTGATGACAGAGCATGATTATATTCCCAGCGTAGCAACATACGGCTGCGAGACTTGGACACTCAATAAAACAGTTGCAAAAAAGATTACATCATTCGAAATGAAATGCTACAGAAGGATGTTGAGAATACCCTGGACAGAAAAAAAGACCAACAGAGAAGTACTGCACTCACTAAATGTACAGGAACATTGGCTCCTAAACACCATCGCAATAAGGAAGCTGAAATTTTTCGGTCATATAAAAAGACATAATAGTCTGGAAAAAACAGTGATGGAAGGCATGGTCCCTGGAAAAAGGGGAAGGGGTCAGATTTCGACCAAAATTTGAGACGACGGTGGACCCAGGACATCACAGAGAGTCTGAACTTGTCTTTGGCTGATGCAGGTCGACTTGCCCAGAATCGTGATGCGTTCAGAGCAGCTGTAATGGAGACAACGTTCTGGAAAGAATACGTCACATGATGATGATGATAGGTACACAGTAGATGTGAAACACAAATTTGCCGAGAAGTTTCCAAATTCCATAGTTCCTGACCGCGACACTGTCCGAGATCTCATCGCCAAATTTCAATCGACTGGTTTGGTGGCAGATGCTCCTCAAAGTGGACTGCCAACCATTTTGTCTGAGGAGAAATTGTTGGATATTTCCTGTGATAAATGATGTAGTCCATCAAAAATCATTGCGAAAATTGGCGCAGGAACAGATGTAAGCTACAGCAAGATCTACACAAAACCGAAACTTCAGGCTGCCATAACTGTCTACACTCAGTCCATCACGCGAGATACCCTCATTGACGTTTCTGAAAACAAAGAGTTGCTTTGTGTCTGGAGAATGACGGAAGACACATCCAACACTTGCTGTAAAGTAAATCTAATTAAATTAAAGTCAAATAAACTAATACTACCACTCCAAGCTGCATAGTGTCAATCATAAAAAGCCTCTATGCCAACTTTACGTGTAGCGTTGTGCGGAGCAACCTAACCTTTGAGGTGAAGACAGGAGTATGACAGGGATGCCCCTTATCAACCACTCTATTTTTAATAGTCAGACTGGGTGATGCGCCAGACAACAGAGGGCAGTCCAAGAGGAATAAGATGGACTACATTTTCTACATTAGAAGATTTGGAATATGCAGATGACATTGCACTACTAGCACATTCACATCAACACATCCAGGCAAAAAATGGATAGACTTAATAAGTATAGCCAGCAGGTGGGCTTGTACATCAATCTAAAGAAGTCAGAGGTCATGACGCTCAATGTGAGCAACCCTGAGCCCGTATCAGTAAGGAATCAGCTACTGGAACAGACAGACACCTTCACATACCTAGAATGCATAGTAACACCAAGCAAAGACATCAACAACAGAATGAACAAAGCAAGAACAGCCTTTTTTAGTCTAAACAACATCTGGAAGTCCTCTCAGTACAGCACAAGGACAAAATTAAGATTATATCAGAGCTGTGTGCTTTCTGTGCTTCTCTATGGTGCGGAATGCTGGAGAGTTACAGAGAAGGAAATGTCGAAATTGTCATCTTTTCACACAACATGCCTAAGAAAAATTCACCAAATCTTTTGACCGAATACCATCACCAACCAAGATCTGCTTACTCGGAGCAAGCAAGAGGACATGCACACCATCATAGCTGGCAGACACTGGAGTTGAGTTGGCCATGTCCTCAGAAGAGACCCCGATGCCATCACAAGAACAGCTATGCTATGGACCCCTGAAGGAAAACGAAAGAGAGGCAGACCAAAAACAACTTGGCGGAGGACTGTGGAGGCTGAGATGCAAAGAATGAACCAGAGTTGGGGCACTGTACGAAGGATGGCCACCGACCGAGCAAGGTGGAATCAATTTGTTGTTACCCTACAAGACGCCACCAGACGTGATGGCCACTGACTGCTTTGACGATCGGTGGCTAAAGATCAAAGAAGAAACTAATACGTTTGTACTGTATCATAACGTGTTACATTCATATTATTAAAGCACTGAACCCACTGCGGAGGGACTTCTTGATCACCCTGTATTACGTTGTGATTACATTGTGTTGAGATTGACGTGGTAAATGAGTTCGCTTATTTCTATGTGCAGTGTGAAAACATGTCTCCTGGACAATGTTGCAATTATTGTTGTTGTTAGGTCAGTGGTAACAGTGAGGGTGTCACTGTTTTCAAGGACACAGGTGTGTGTGTCCACCCTTTGCTCGCATTTGGCTGGTTGGCACCTTTTGTCTCTTGACAACCTGCAAGCATACTTCTACTTGTGGGAATATTTACTTTGAACTGTGATTAGGTAGTCTGGTATTAATTTTTAGAAACCGTAGTAGGTAACTTTGGCACTATGTCTCTTAACATTTATGGTTTCTGTTTTTTATGAAGCAAATAGTTTAGACAAGATCCTTTATATTTGTACATTCACTTAGTGTAAACGAAGGACATTGCGTCTATGTGGAATGGAGTGAACTTCCCCAAAATGAGGCAGAATTTGAAAATAACAATTATTTATTTCCCCTTTCTGATCCTTATAGAGTCACCACTGCAGCTGAACCTCTTGCAGGATGACTACGCCAAAGCATTTATGTGCTCTTCTTGTGGGGTTGTTTGTGTAACAGTTTGTTTTACATGATGAGGTTGTTAGCCTCATGCTGAACCTCATATTGGCCACCTCTTATGACATTCCTTTGAGAGCAGCAGTCCTATTCTTTCTTTGACTCCTCAGAGACCCCCCGGGGATTACGCCAGGGCAAGTGGTGTATTTAACCAGAGCACATTTTTTTAGTGTGTTTGGTAGGAAAACAAATACATAATCCGAAGACTTCTGCGTGTCCAGTCATATCTGGTGTTTTTTTCTGTACTGTTTACAGATCCGGATGGATACATCCCTAGGGCAACTATCGAGGATGCTGGACACTGACCACTTTGTGCTGATTGTTCATAACCAGAGGCAGTGTGAGTTGCTCAGTATGTTAGTCACATTCAGCCATTTGATACATCCATCTTTCTTTTTAGCCTACTTACTCCTCACATAACCTTACATTGCTTAGTTTATCAGTCTTTTGGACTTCCTTACCCAAAGTGCTTTTTTTTTTTTCCCCCCTCAAGTCAGTTTGAGTTCCTTCTCTAGCTGTTCTTAGGCCTGTCCTCTTTGCTTGCTGATTCCAGGTCTCATTATATGTGCTGGTGCTGGACAGTGTTCCCATAGAGATTTATTTAGATGGCCTTGACTTGCTTCACTCTTTTTAGTTTCTGACAAGGCATTACTGTAAACCCCTTTAGGTCCTGGCAAAAAACTTTCTTTCTTTTAATTCCTGACAGATCATCACCATATTTCCTTTAATTTCTGACATCTTAACTATTTCATTTAGTTCCTCATAGGGCATCGTTGTATTTCCGTTAATTCTTGATATAAACTTATTTATTTTTTTTAGTTCCTAGCAGAGTATAACATTATTCCTTTTAGTTCCTGGTAGAATACAACTTTATTTCTTTATTTCCTATCTGAGTATAACTTCATTCCCTACAGAGTATAACTTGATTCCCTTTAATTCCTAACAGAGCATAACTTGATTCCCTTTAATTCCTAACTGAGCATAACTTTATTCCCTTTAATTCCTAACAGTATAATTTTATTCCATTTAATTCCTAACGGAGCATAACTTTATTCCCTTTAATTTATTTCCTTTAATTATTAACAGAGTTTTATTTTATTTCCTTTATTTCCTAACAGAGCATAACTTTTTATTTTAGTCCTGCCTGTGCATATTTTAATTACTTCTTTTTTTCTCTCATATACGCCAGACGCCATGGTTTACCCACATCTGTACAAGGTTTTTTGCATTTTCAGATGTGTACATAATTTCTGTACAGGTTTTTTTGCCTAATTATTAAATATATATAAATCAATCGTCTTATGCTACACCATAGCTGATATCTGCGTCGTGAAATTCGGCGAGATGTTAGGCCATGTGAATAAAAAAATCAACCAATAAAATTAAGCTGCCTATTTTTCAATTGATGCGAGATTTGCGAGGGTCCGCGTGGTGAAAGACACGTTCATGTATCATTTTTCGCTAAAGCTGACGGCAGCCAGCGCGTTACTGATTATTTTAACGATTAGGTCGCATTGAGCATAATTTATTATTTACGGCTGCTGCTTCTTCTTCTTCTTTGATCCTTAGCCGCCGACCGTCAAAGCAGTCAGTGGCCATTACGCCTGGTGGTGTCTTGTAGGGCAACAACAAATTGATTCCACTTTGCTCGGTTGGCGGCCATCCTTCGTACAGTGCCCCAACTCTGGTTCATTCTTTGCATCTCAGCCTCCGCAGTCCTCTGCCAAGTTGTTTTTGGTTGGCCTCTCTTTCGTTTTCCTTCAGGGGTCCATAGCATAGCTGTTCTTGTGATGGCATCGGGGTTTCTTCTGAGGACATGGCCAACCCAGCTCCAGCGTCTGCCAGCTATGATGGTATGCATGTCCTCTTGCTTGCTACGAGTAAGCAGATCTTGGTTGGTGATGATATTCGGCCAAAAGAATAACTTATATATGCTTATAACTTATATAAGGGAAAAAAATGGATAACATTACATATTACTTGATTTCACTAAAACTTGTAGAATCTGCGTAAGAAATGTACATTTTAATAATAGTATAAAAAGAAATATGAAACTGGAAAAAAAAATATCATGAGAGCAAGGCAAATTTGTATCTTAACCCGATCAGAGCTCCTGGAAAAGTTTTTTTGGAGTTCCTCTCTTCTATGTTTTAATTTCCTTTCTTTAAAATCATTCTGATTTTTCTTTGGTGGATATATCATTATTTCGATCATGCAGTGAATTATTTTATTAAATAATTAATTACTATCACTGGTTATCGTATTGACGGTTGAAACTAGTCATATGGGGGTATTTAAAACTGCCAAGTAGGGTAAAATGGCTATTTTCATTTTTGAAGTTCGGTAGAGAATAAATTATGCTAGCGCCAGTTTATATTTTCATAGCAAATTATGAACTTTTTCTTTTAATTTATAAGGTAATATGATTTTATTATTTTTTAAATTACATCAAATATTTATTGAACTAATTCTAAACCGCAATAGAAACTTCTCCATTCCATTTCATATAACAGGATAATTGTTGCCTCCTTTAGTAGTCCTTAACATTCTTAAGTAGTCATCAGGTTCTATTTTTGTTAAGTGAGTATGCACCAAATTAGGTGGGTGTTATTTTATGTATAGTTCATTTATCGCGCACGTAAATGCACAATTTTGTGTATGGGTATCTGCGGGCGCCGCTTGTTACCAAACAAGCGAGATGACGTCAGAGGAAAAAAGGAAGCCAGCATCTCATGCCAGACATTGAGTCTGTTGCCTATTTATATATATACCCAGTGTGTTGGGGTAAGAATTCTTCTGGAACAATGACTCCTTGGTAGAAGCCATTGTTGGCTTACTCTACACTTAAGTCCGAACCAGTTTTGATAAGAAGCGAATTGATTTTTTGTTAACTTTCGTGTCACCATCCTCTGTTGGTATCTAGCTAGCACCTTTCTGCAAACAGGGGGCTATAATGGATCAATGGGGACTTTCACAGAAAGCATTTTAATATTGTATAGAATTCATGGCTTCATCGTTACGGCTTATCGATTTGTAATATTATGGGGATTGCTGTCGCATGAGTCACAGCGACGAAGAGAGGTTAACCAAGTATTAGGATATAACCTTCGTTGTTTATTTTATATGCAAGTATGCATGGATCTGCCATGTCAGAGGTACCAAGCCACTTAAGTACCCGACCAGAATTATAGGACAGAGTTAATATATTCATTCCAAGATTAATAGTTTGGATAGTCCTAACGGTCATGACATTGACGCAAGGTCAAACCCTTATCTTATGTGAGGAATTTAATATGATGCCTATACCATGCCTATACATGCTACATGTATGTTTGCTCTGTGGAATCCATGTTGAAGTACTGTAACCTGTTGTCGTCAACGTATTTCGTCCTAAATAAATTATGATGCCAGTAAATGTAACGAGTTCTCCCATGTCTGCATTGGCACGGTTCGAAGTGCCCAGTTACGAGTCCAGTTCACGGATGTTTTTATCATACCAATCATTCATTCGACATTCGCGTGTACATTTATAGATGTGCTCCAGGAAAGAGCAGTTACAATAATATAGTTCAGTTCAATTTTTCTCTTTGCAATAATAATAATAACGAAGAAGTAAAATTAGTTGTGAGAAGTGGAACATTATCTTCGACGATGTCATCATTGAACATCGTTAGGGTTAAGATTAAGGTTTGGGTTTAGGATTTCTAACCCATAACCTTAATTACTGTGTCTCTGAATTCTTTTATAAGGTCCTATCAAACACAGGATTTCCTGGTCTGTTAGTGATAATTAAGCGGGTGAGATTATACATTACATCAATCGTTGAAGAACTCAGTCCACTGGTGGATGGGTCCACATAATATCCTTCCGTTTAATGTAACAGAGATTACAAAGTTCATAAAAATGGCATGGCATATGGTACATGCATATCATTGAATCCTTCAACAGTCTCGTCCTAACCATACATTTCTGGCCACTGTACTAAGGGTGAAATCCACCCAAGTAATGTGGGTCAGACAATGTGGACATAAAATATCATAGAATACTTCTGTAGTTTATCACAAACTTCTCGCTAAGTTGCGGGTCTTTGTACAGGGTTTTTGAATTTTGTGTACAGGTTTTTCATCTCTGAGGTGTGGCATGTATGTTCTGTTGATTTTTTGCTGTTTAATGAACATGAAGCAGTCACTGCTGCTGGTCTCCTGCACCAAAGCTATGATCATGCCGGGGATGATGATGATGCCATTGTGTACATCGATGGGTCTGTACCCCATGATGAGAAATTAGGCTGGGGCTTCTCAGCTAGAGTAAAGGGTAGGATTATCACCAGACAAAGCAAAGCTTACATGACAATAACCTCCAGCTTGAAAACGGAGATACAGGCAACTACTGCAGCTCTGAGGTGGCTGTCAGAGACTCGATCAACCAGGGCAATTATTTGTGCTTCAGAAGGTTCAAAATGGATGGCTAAGGCATGAATGGAAAACATCCATAAAAGCTTTGAATATTCAGGAACAGGTGTGGATCTACTGTCCTGGTCATGCAGGGGTATGCGGTAATAAAAGAGCTGACAGACTAGCCACATCAGCACCCATAGTCGGGACATTGGATATGGATAAGGGAGAGATACTGAGGACAATTAATGATCACCTGTTAGATAATGACATTGCAATAGATGAATTAGCAACTCTAAGATTGGCAGAATTTGGCATCAACTGTAAGGCTAGCAGGGATGGACGTATGAGAGGATGCATTCATCATGTGTACAACCAGCATGCAACAGAACAGTTAGCATTTGTACCCTTTGACATATTTTGAGTGATCCTGAGCTCTTTTATATTTGCCCGGAGTGCAATGATGTCAATTCTATTCAACAATAACAATAACCAAAGCATTAAAGTGTTTTTGCTTTGGTGGTTTTTGTATTAATTTGTTTTACACAATGAGGTATCCAGTCCCGTGCTCAGCCTCATATTAATCTTCTCTTACAGCCTACCAGAGGGAGCAATAACTGTATTCTTTGTCTTCTCTGAGACACCAGACCTGCAAGGGACATTTTAATGACCAACTTTGCATATGTTTTTTAATTGATCATTCATATTTTAATTACTGACTTTGCTTTTTTTTTATGTTGATAGTTTATATTTTTATTACTGGTTTTGCACCCATATTTTTTATCATTCATAATTTAATTTCTGACTTTGCATATTTTATTTTGTTATTGATCATTCATATTTTAATTTCTGACTTTGCATGGTTTTTTAATTGATCATTCATATTTTAATTACTGACTTTGCATATTTCTTTTAATTGATCATTCATATTTTAATTACTGACTTTGAAATTTTTTTTACTGTTCATTCGTATTTTAATTACTGACCTTCCATAACGTTATTCCCTTTAGTTCCAGACAGCATATCCATTTCCTGTAGCTTCTGAAAGAGGACCATTTTATTCCTTTTAATTTTTAAATTTCAGGTTGCATCTACTGTACTTACTCCTGTTTTGTTTCCCTTATTTTCTCTTTATGGAGCATGTTCTACCTCTGCAGTAGCCTCCATCAGCACTGATGTGCTCATGCAGTGATTGTTACTGCGACGCAAGAACAACACAACCCATTTTATAGGCATCCATGAAGATTCACTAAGGACAGAGCAGGTTTCACTAAGGACAGAGCAGGTACCACTAAGGGCAGAGCAGGTACCACTAAGGGCAGAGCAGGTACCACTATGGGCAGAGCAGGTACCACTATGGGCAGAGCAGGTACCACTAAGGGCAGAGCTGGTACCACCAAGGACAGTGCAGGTACCACCAAGGACAGAGCAGGTACCACCAAGGAAAGAGCATAGTGGCAGAGCAGGTACCACTAAGGACAGAGCAGGTACCACTAAGGACAGAGCAGGTACCACCAAGGACAGGGCAGGTTTCACCAAGGACAGCAGGTTTCACCAAAAACAGAGCAGGTTTCACCAAACACAGAGCAGGTATCACCAAACACAGAGCAGGTCTCACTAAGGACAGAGCAGGTTTCATTAAGGACAGAGCACATGAAAACAGTATAGAAAAGAACTGATGTATAGCTAAAATAGAGAATTAAACACACACACTCACAAAAGAATTTAAAAAAGAATATGTTAGTTGCTGGAGAAATCCCTGAATTAAAAAATGCCTAGAATGAAGTGTGATGAGAAACAAATGATAAGAGCTGATATAGATCTTAAAAAAAAAAGACAGAGAGAGAAAAACATTAAGAAAAGAAATAAGAAACAATGTCCCTTTTACTTATTTTCATTCACATCTATTCTTTACATGATCTTCCTTCAGTTCCCCTTATATTTTTTATTGGTAAACAGTGTCCTTTGATTCATGATCTTTTGGACAACCTGTATTTGCCTTATGATACATATGTTGATTTTGTTTTCCCTACTTACTAGCTGTATCCTGTTTTCATCTTTTTTTGTAGATGGCACAGACGGTAAAGTTGAAAACAAGCAGATGATCTTTGGCATTGCAACACGAATTGATCTGCTCAATTTTATTACATCCAATGATACAGCAGAGCATTGATCCTACACCATTAATGTGTTGTGGCAAAGGAAGGCTACTGGGAACTTTGACATGACATGTAAACTTGGAGATGTAATTTTCAAGCAGCTGATTTCATTGCTGAAATGGTGTAATGATATAAAAATAATATGTACATTACTGTTCTTTCTTGTTGAAGAGTGAGAATTCAAAATTTGCCTTATTACCTACTTCAGGGGAAACTATTCTTATTGGAAGAATGAATAGCATGAACTGATAAGTTATTTTCTCGTTATAAATAAGTTATAATATCAATAAAATGTTAATGATTCTTTAACTCTTAGTATACGAGCGGCCTTTTAGAGAGGCCGATGATCGATCCCCGCCAATAGTGAAAATTTATAGCTGAATGCATGTTTAAAACCACTGAACAATTTAGTTACGTGCATGATATAGGGGTTTCATTTCTTCACATTTTGATATATAACACTTATGTTATCTTTATAAATAAATTATTTATTGCAAAATCTGTAATGGTAGTCATGAAATTAGCTCGTATACTAAGAGTTAAACTAACTTGCTGGAAGAGAGTAATAATATGAATATTTGTATAATAATAGAATAACAAACAAAGGAGACTTTAAGTAATTAATATAACAAGTTATTTTCTCATTACATAAGTAATAATACTAACCTTCATTATCATTTCCCTTTTTGCTTCTTATTAAACAACCACTGTATACAGTCTCCTTGCAGCAAGCCTGAACACTGTTTGTTTTTTTTAAGCAATTTGTTTGACATGATGAGGTGTCATACACAACCTTATATTCATCATCATCATGTTCCTTTTTGCTTCATACGGAGTATAGTGCTACTACCACTGCAGCTGGCCCTCTTGCAGGAATCCTGCATCCAGGCATTCACATTGGCTCTTGCCGTGGTGGGCTCTATGGCACTTTGTTTTACATGATGAAGTTGGTCAGCCTCATATTAGTAGCCTTGTAGGACATGCTTGAAGGTGCAGTGGTCCAATTTTTTCTTAGTCTATTCAGAGCCCCCCCCCCCCCCCCCCCCGGGAACTACACGGGGCAGTAGTGTGTATATTTGTATCATGCTACAGTATCAGACTAAGGAGTTCTTAATTAATGTCACAAATTATTTTCTCATTACAAGTAAGTAATAATAATGATCCTCATTATTATTGTTTCCATTTTTGCTCCCTATTGAACTATCACTGCAGATGGTTCCCTTACAGTGGTCTTTGTAGCAATTTGTGTTATATGATGAGGTAGGCCATCCCATACACAACCTTATATTAACACATTAACTACCGAATTGAAAAACACACTGTGGCCGAATTAAATTTTTTTCCCATTTTCATCCTGTAGGTGTTTGCACAAAGTAAGCTGTAGTTTTCGTAATTGTTTACAGATTTTTATGAAGTACATGTCATTTTAAAGATAAATGAATGTACTATTACAATAAACACCGGTTGTAACTCTAATAGAGGTTGTTGCTATTTAACGGCCCTCCGATGGCCGAGAACTTACAATATTTTCACAGTTATAACTGCTTGCGCCCCATCTCTATCAAAATCACAATTTCAATCGGGAGCCGCGCTAGTGTAGTGGTTACAACACCGCTCTGGCGACCGGGTGATTCAGGATCAAACCCGGGCGACGGCATTTGAAGATTTTTTGTCGACCGGGATTTGGACTGGATTAACTCGAGACCTTGCGAGTACATTTGAAGGAGTGTCGTCGATCAGGGACTGGCGGCTCCTGAGCCGACCCAGCTCTGATGGGTACCTCCGAAAACGGCGAGTATCTGCCTGAATGGCGAGGGACACTTGTCTCTGTACAAGAAAATAGGATACTCACGTAAAAATCAATGTCAGGTTAGACATTAAAAATAACCTGAGATTTCGCCTCGAGTATTAGCGGGCGTACGGAAAAAAAAAAAAAAAAATTTCAACCAATGTGCACATCGTTTTCACTCTTGTCCTCGTCGCTATACTCCTATTCTTTTGTATTCTTAGAGGACCCCTCCCAGGATTACATGGGACACATAAGTTACAATACAAAATAAAACTTTAAAGAGGTTTTTAAACTAATATCACAGGGCTCATTTTCTTGATAGAAGAGAATAATAGTAGTAACCTCCTGCTGTCATAAATGACTATGGGGAAGATGCGCTCTTGAGGTGATATCCCTCACCTGATTTTCTTTCCCACCTGATTTTCTTTCAGTATGTTCTTGTCTCTTCTACTTGTTATAAGAGCTTCTTTTCATCCAATCTGAGGTGGTGCTGTTGGGAGCCTCTCCGCTTGGTGAGATCGGTTCCTCCCAGGTGGCTGGATTTATGTTCAGTGCCTTAATATCTCTCTTGCACACATTTTTGAACCTCAGCTGCAGTTGCCCGGCTGTTGTTTTGCCATCTGCCAGTTGTCATAGAAAATATCTTTGGGGATGCGACCATCTTCCATGCGGTGGACATGGCCAAACCAGCGTAGTCTGTGCTGTCTAAGTAGTGTATACATGCTTTGAAGGCCAGCACGTGACAACACCTCACATGTGTCACTTTGTTCTTCCATGAAATACCAAGGATATGGCATAGATACTGTAGATGGAAGGCGTTTAGCCTTTTTTATTGCCTAGCATAGGTTGTCCATGTCTCGCTGCCATATAAAAGCGTGATTAAAAGAGAATAATAGAACAATAAAGCCCTGATTATCTTTTAACTAATATCGCAGCTGTTACTATCTTGCCAGAAAAAAGTAATAGTAGAAAGAAAAAAAAGACTTAGGGGTGGATTTCTCGATAGAAGACAGAAATACTACAAGCAGAACTTCTATTTGTCATATAATTAACATCACAGTGGGGATTTTCTTGTTAAAAGAGGGTAGTGTTGTAGTACAAATCAGGCAGTCTGCCACTCATGTCCTTGTTATATTACTCACTTCTAAAGAAACTGTGGGAAATATGTGAGCATTCTCGTTATGTAATCAGAGTTGTTTTTTTTTTTTTAAGTAGAGAAATTAATAGTTGAAGAACTGTGTTGAGATGCTGTTATACAATTATATAATGCAATTCATGTATATTAAATTTTTTTGTCTATAGTGAGAATGTTTGTTAAAAAGACACGACTTTGAGATGTCTTAAAACTGTATTATATAGTGTTCATTTGTTATTATAATTTTTCTTTTTGCTTTGTATTTTTGTTTATTTATTTGCAGGGAAGTAAGGCATTTTTTTTAACGGAAAAGGGTGGTGGAGGGAAGAGAGAAATCAAAAGTCTGTACCATGGGATGTATTTCAGTGTGTAACTGTGCATGCATGCATGTGTGTGAGTGAGTGTGTGTGTTACATTTTTTTTAAAGAGAATATATCAGCCAACAAGAACTATGCCCACTTGAAAAGTTACATAATTGTAGGTATTGGACAAAATAGGTAGTAACTAAGTACCTTCACTTTTTCTAAACAGGAATGCATAACTGATAAGGGTGGATTTAGGCTGACTTGAAGTACCACCCCTATCGACACCGGGTAGATTATGGTTGTATTGTAGGGTGTCCTATCTGGTTTTTATTGTTGCCGTGTGTAAGGTAGTTGGATAGTCCACAGAGTACAGCACAGGCAAAATGACATGCAAAGTCATAGAAATGGTAAACTGTCACGTGACGTTTATATACCATTTTATTGCACACCACAATGACAGTCACGTTACATATGTCATAAGACATCACAGTTCAACAATTGTAGCATTCAGAAATAATATTGGTGCCAACTGATATTCATGTAAGATCCAATCCTCATCAGTCATAGCGTAAACAACAGTTCAAGGTTCACAGTGTCATAAAGTTATTATTCATTAATCTGTCTGAATAATATGGCACAGAGCTGGATGCATTAATATTCATTACTATCAATAGTGTAACAGTGTCAGCTGCATTTCATCAGTACACATACATAATAATCATTACTCCTCTCCTGATGCTGGCAGATCAGGTGTAATAAATAAGTTCGTTATCGTTTGCACGAGAAAAAGCATTGAGGAGTACAGGTCGAACTGACCTTTATCACATTCCTAAGTCTAACCCTTTATCTTAGGCGTAATCGCTGGCATAGCGAATCCTGGAAAACAGACAATAGTCCTGTTGGTCTAAAGCGACCCATATATATAAATTGTTCAGGTATAAAGATACCGGTGGCGAAATCCTAATCAAAGTACCTCTCCATTTTGAATCACACAAGCGAGCAGAGAGCAACAAAATGTCGAACTTCTAGATGGTATCGTAAAGTTCAATAAAGAGGTATTACCTTTTTTCGGAATCAACCACAAAACATATGCCTCCAGGCGGCTTGAATAATACTGGGAAAAGTCTAGTTAGATAACTAACTCACAAAAGACTATGGACTTCCCTATCAAAATCACAAGACGCAGATGCGTCCGCTCTCTACTCAGTACATCTTCTCAATCAATGCTGGGCGGAAGACGAAACTCAACTCAAAGTTCAGACATGCGCAGAAAAGCCTACACCTGAGTAAAATTCAACGAGACGATGGTTGAAGACCTTCTAGAAAGATTTTGTAAGAAATCTTGCCTTATATGGACAGCAAACGAATCCTCAACACAGGTTTCAGACATTCCAACAACAGTTGACCGATACTACCAAATAAGGAGAATGATCACACTTCGTTCAAAAAATATGGACCGAACGTGTCTCGTCACAAGAGGAAGTAACCTCATATCAAATGGTAATCTAACTTATCCAGAGTTATGTAGCTTTGACCGAAAAAAATTAAAGTGTACATTTCAGTCAGTCTAATTATACAATGTCCTTAGCAAAAAATGATCATACAATGACTTTAGGAAAAATGATCATACAATGACTTTCGAAAAAATGAACAGTGCGTAACATTACCGCACCCTCCCGGGAAAAAAAAAAATTAAACATTTTTTTTTCAAAATCCTGGAGCCGGACAAAAAAAACCCACGCTCCTAACGCACATATGATGCGCAGATATATTGCCTATAAATGAGGCTAGCCCGACGCATGGAGCGAAACTGAGATTATATCTCAGATCCTTAGAGAAACAAAAATTTATCTAAGTATACGCGTATATATTCCAGGAAGGTGCCACCAACACACGCCACAGTGATGGCAATATCATAATGAAAGTCAAATTATACTCATACAAATCTATGAAATTAAATATATTATCATAGTATTATACAATGAAGTATTGCGCAAACAGCGGTGTAATATACTAATATACCGCACATATACAATTACACATATACAAACAAAGATTACTTTATATAATGCATTGTTAATCATTACTAATACATGTGCTGTTCCTCGTAGACATAAATATAATCGATCCAAGAAGATGTGGACATCATCCGCTCCATCCTAGAACAGGACTAGATAACTTCAAAGTTCCACAATGGACATAATTTCGCAGACGTCAATGATGTGCTGCAAAAATATCAATAACACAAATCTTTAAGACAATTGTTAAATCTCTTAATACAATCATTAAAGTACAATATCTAAATGTGGCCATGTGATCTTTTGGCCCGTATATCGCTAACTAAGCCTTCTTCTGTTATGATCAAATCGGTAACAGAAAAAAGGAAATTACATGGTACAACGTTATAAATTCCCAAAAAGTGAGAAAATATGTGCTAATATGTCATTATAGTATTGAGCTGTATATCAGGAAATATATATGACAGAAGAGTTATGTGGAATCGTGTGGGCACCTGGACAGAATGTCTGCCATCACATTATCCGAACCACGGATAGCTCGCACCGTGAAATGAAATGGTTGAAGAGCTATGGCATATCGAGTAGACCTCGAGCTCTTCAAGTTTTTGCTCTGAATAGCAGTAAGCGCTTTCTGGTCGGTTTCCACAATGAAATGTGCGCCTAGAAGGAATCTTTGCAACTTCAGAATAGACCATACCATAGCCAATAATTCACGGTCTAAAACTGAGTAATTCTTTTCTGCAGCATTTAATTTCCTAGAGATATACATCACCGGATGCAGAGTATCAGAATACTCCTGCATAAGTGCTGCCCCAATCCCAGTTGACGAGGCGTCACTTCGAAGAACAAAAGTCTTCTCAATAGTAGGTAACCTAAGGATAGGTGGAGATGAAAATAGAGTTTTAACCTGGTCCAATGAGGATTGACATTCTTGAGACCAGCGGATCAGATTAGGCGATCCTTTCTTCAATAAAGTAGAAAGCGGTGCCATAATGGAGGACAGATTCGGAATGAATCGTCCGTAAAATTGGATCAAACCTAAGAGACTCCGTACTTGTTTCTTCGTCTTAGGGACAGAAATGTTAAGTATCTTTGAAACATTGTGGTCCTCTGTCTTTAAAAGACCATGACCAACACGATGACCCAGGAAAGAAATCTCACTAAATCCTATAAAGGCTTTAGAGGGTTTTGCAGTCAAGTTATACTCGCGAAGAGTAGACAACAATTCGTATAAACCCAAATAGTGATCTTCCCAGGAATCACTGAACAGACAAATATCGTCTAAATATGCTATGACATCTGTACGATATGCGAGAATTCGCCGCATCATGCGTACGAATGTAGCAGGGGCGTTCATAAGACCGAAAGGCATGAAATTCCATTGGAATAAACCCCTAGGTGTAGAAAAAGCTGTAAAAGGTTTGGCACGTTCAGTTAAAGGAACTTGCCAATAACCTTTAGACAAGTCTAGTTTGGTAAAGAACCTAGAATTAGAAAGTTTATTTAGTAGCTCTTCCAATGAAGGCATAGGTTCAGCATCGAACTTCGTAACTTGGTTCAATTTGCGATAATCTACGCAAATGCGAATGTTATTATCCTTCTTCCAAACAATAACCATAGACGAAGAGTATGCTGAAGTGGATGGTTCAATGATTTCCAATCGAATCATTTCATCCAATTCTTTTTCGACTTGTGACTGAAAATGGATAGGTATTGGATAGGGTCTGACTCTGATAGGATTATGGTCAGTTAGTATAATGTCATGTTCGATGACATGTGTGTGTCCCGGGATGTCTGTAAGGACATCCTGATATGTTTGCAACATCGAAGAAACTTGTCGATGTTCCTCAGCGGAAAGATTAGGAGAAACAGTAACGTTTTTTCAAGATTCCGTAGAATAAAGTGGGACCATAGGAAGTGGAAGATTGACATCAGAAAAAGTAGTTTCCTCATCCTGTATAACTGACAGGGATGAGTAATGACCATGAGGTACTTGAGAATTGTCCGTTGCCTGGAAAATAGGCTGCAAATAGTCAGGTCTTTCATGAAATTCCGTGAGCATATTTATGTGGAAAGTTTTATGCTTTCCATCAATATCGACTATATAGTCGACATCGGAAATCTTGGAGACTATTGCATATGGACCTTTCCATGCAATAAGAAGTCTGTTCTCCCTTGAAGGAAGTAGAACGAGAGCTTTGTCACCTGGACAAAGTTGTCGTAGACATCTATTTTTATTTGCAAACTGCCTTGCCTTTTCTTTAGCAAATTCGGATGAAGAAGTTGCTAGTTTGCATGCCTCGATGATCTTTTGCCTAAGAGCAATGACATACTCGTAAGAAGATTGAGTCTCATCGCTAATATTATCGGCAGTGATTAGATCGTGAAGTAAAGACATAGGGCCGCGCGGTTGCGCGCCAAAGACAAGTTCAAAAGGGGAAAACCCTGTGTGTTCATTGGGAACCTCTCTATAAGCAAAGAGAGCCGCGGGTAAAACCCTGTCCCAATCCTGAGGATGATCCTCAGTTATCTTCCCAAGTAAAGTTTTTAGTGTCCTATTCAAACGCTCAACTAACCCATTAGACATTGGGTGATAGATACTGCTGAGAGACCTTTTAATATGTAGCATAGACATTACCTGTGACATAGTGTCTGATATAAGTTGAGTGCCATGGTCTGACAATATTTCTCCGGGGAAACCCAAGCGAGAAAATATCAGCCAAAGAGCGTCTGCGATATCAGCAGTTGAGATGCTCTTGAGAGGTATAGCCTCTGGCCAACGTGTGCACATATCGACACATGTAAGGATAAATTGATGTCCTCTGGCCGACTTAATCCTAAAAGGACCGATAATATCTATTGCCATTTTTTGAAAAGGGCGAATAGGAATGTCAGCAGCCTGGATAGGCGCAGCATGTCGTGGTCCTTTCGATTTGACCTCCTGACACACTTTGCAAGAACGACAGTAAATTCGTATGTCCTTGCTCACAAATGGCCAAAAGAAAGCCGCAAGAACCCTCGACTTTGTACGGGAAAAACCCATATGTCCAGCACATTGCGAGTCATGAGCATGTTGCAATATTTGCAATCTCATACTCTTAGGCACAAGAATTTGAGAATGTGCAGACGTAGTCGAGTCTTGTACCATACGTACAAGTACGCCGTTCTTCATAGAAATCCAAGACTTTCTATTAGTATTCTGATTTGGATCACCTTTTTTTTGCTAGAATGAAGAATTTTTGTAAAGAAGGATCTTCTTCTTGCAATTTTATAAATGAGTCACGTGAAATAATCAAGTGACTATCTTAGCTATCTACTTCATTATCAGTTAATGAAGTTTGAGGTGGATCCAGAGCATGTGCTCTTGTGACCACCGCATTGGTAGCTTCTATGTTTTGCTCTTCCCAAACAGCAATTTGCTGTGGGGTACATTCCCTAACTCCGTGAATACGACCAATAATAAGGTCCGCAATAGGGTTTGGAAGAAGACACGCGTGGACATCTCCCGTAAAGAAGGGAGTAGCAATATGTATTATGGCAGTAGGATACTTTTCCAAAGTGCCACCAAATGTGACACATTTGATGACCTTTCCTGTAGCACAGGATGGATTTACAAGAGATTGCCTAACGCCAACAGTAGTACATCCAGAATCAAACAAAATTGAGACTGGATTACTATTTACAAGACCCTTATGTAGTATAAGAGAACCTCTCCCGTCATGCGCAACATTAGCAGGAAGGGCTGGAAGAGGATGACCACAGCTTAAAGTAGTTACGGTAGTCGGGTCAAATAAAGTACTGCATTGGATACATTTATTTGCTCTACCAAAATCAAAAGATGAACATCCGATAGCATTATGGTTTTTATTATCATTAACCTGTTTATCTGCTCCCTGAGATTCTTGTTGTACAGAGTTTGTCTGTTGATATCTTTTTCTCTTATGTTGTGATCTACCGCGACCATTATTGCCTCTGCAATTATCATTAAAGTCCCTACTGTAATTGTTATCCTGGTTTGAATTCCAGTTTCCATAACTGTCATTACCATCTCTATACTGTTGAGAACCTCTATTATATTGGTTTTGAGGTCTCCGCGAAAAATATTTTCCTCTATACTGACTACCTTTGCGAAAATGTCTAAAATTATAGGGAGTAGTATACCGTGGAGTATCAGGTTGTCTCCAGTTCTGCGAAGAAGAATCACCCTGAAATTGATCGCTATGATTCTGAGCATAATTACGGTTACTCTTCTTATTAACATTTTGTTGGCTACCCTGAAATTTACGCATGAAATTTGGGCCATAAGGTGCTGCCAAAGCAACTGGCAGACCTTCTTTTACTTTAGAGTTGCTAATGGTTACGTGAGGATGCGCAGTGACATACTGGCAACAGTATTCTTCCATTTCTTTTATGTTTTTAGGCTTACGCTCATGAAGAAAAGAAAGAAAAGATTCATTGACAGAAGACATAACCTTGTCTCTAAGTAGTAAGTCCATAAGAGCTTCATATGTATGTACTGTCTTAGACAGCTCAACCCATCGTGAAAAAGTAAGACGTATCCTTGAGATGAATTCAGAGAATTCCACTCCATTTTCTGGCAACATATTTTTAAATTGAAGATGATAGCCGTCTTCGTCAAGTTGGTATTTCTTTAACAAGATAGCCCTGACAACCTCATAGTTGTTCTTGTCAGGCTCATCTACCATGCCTAACATAGTCAAAGCATCACCTCTAAGTATCTTGGACAGATGATAAACATACAGTGATTTATCTATGTTATGCACCTTACATGTACTTTCAAATCTGTCTAGATAAAATGTTATATCATCAATAGAAGCATTGAATGCTGGAAGATTTAGCTTGAAAGTATTAGCATTTGTCTTATCTGACACCTTATTTGCATCATTAGCATTACCAGACAACTTCAACTTTTCTAACTCCAGAGCTAAGAGTTTTTCTTCATGCTCCATTTTTGCTTTTCTCTCATCAGCCTCTCTTTGTAACCTTCTTTCTTCAGCCTCAGCCTGTAACTTTCTTTCTTCAGCCTCAGCTTGTACCTCTAGTCTTTTATTTTCAGCCTGTATCTCTAGTCTTTTATTTTCAGCCTCTTTTTCAAGTCTTTTATTTTCTGACTCTTTTTCAAGTCTTTTATTTTCTGCCTCTTTTTCAAGTCTTTTATTTTCTGACTCTTTTTCAAGTCTTTTATTTTCTGACTCTTTTTCAAGTCTTTTCTCCTCAGCTTCTCTTTTCTGTTTCTCCATTTCCATTTGAAATCTCCTTTCCTCCACCTGCATCTGCAATTTCTTTTGTTCAGCTTCCATCTGTAATGCTTTATAATATTGAGTAGTTGCAAATTCTTCCAACTTATCACCTGTCTTGCCAAGGGATTTCCCTTGTTCAATAAAGTAATCAAGTGTAGACATGATGTCTAATATTATGAGTCACCAAATCTGAAATATTTAATTAATGTATTTCACTCTTAATAGTGACAAGACTTAAATAAGTACTTGTATAATCACAAGTTTTTGACACCAAACTTGTATTATCAAATGTATAATAATATCACAAGTCACTTCTTACTCATCAGTGCACTACACAAATTAGTGTATAAACACAAATCAATCAGTTATTTATCATAACTGCACATTGTAATAGTGCATGAACAAATCCACTAGTTAGTTATGATAAGTGCACTATATAAACAGTAGTGAAAGCTAATTACTCAAGAACCATGTAAACAATAACAAAGAACAAAGACAATGTAAACAATAACAAAGATCAAAGTCAATGTAAACAATAACAAAGATAAAAGTCAATATGAAAACATTCGCATAAGTCAACTAAATAAACAGCAGAACTAAAAGAAAATATCACAAAGAATGTGAATGACAAAATGTGAAAAAGTAAACAAACAAATGACGTCACCATGTATAAACAAAAATTGTGTAAAGAACTGAATAATAGAAAAGAGGAGACCTACAAATACAAACAAATCAAAACAAAACTAAAGAATGTGAAAAAAATACCGAAAACAACACTGACCATGTCATCACAACTAATAGAAATAGCAACAAAAGTCGCTTAGCAAATTTCACTATAGGAAATTTGCATACCCTACAGAACACTCTCAATAGAAAACCTCTGTCACGTGGTATAATCTATAGGAGTCACCACCCATCCAGACCCGCTGAAATATAAATATATAAATATACAAATAACATATAACATATAAACATGTAACATGAAAACAGTAGGAGAAAGTGTGAAAGTACAGAAGGCTCAGTTAGGATATAAGGGCACAGTTCACAAACAAAACAGGCCACTTAACTTCTATAAATCCAGCGTCAGCACGGTGCAGAACAGGATGTAATCAGCATTCTGAGGATAATGATCCAATGTTGATCAACATCTGCTCCCATAAACAGCCATGATGAAGGAAACGAGCTTCTATCACTGGAACAGTTGTTACGGCACTTGACCTTCTGAATCCTATAAATCGACTTAATCGGCACTTGTCCTTCTGAATCCGCAACAGTAAATCGATTCAATCGGCACTTGTCCTTCTTAGTCAGCAAACTTTGATAACTTGACGAGCAACGCCGGGTACTTTGAAAATATTTCCCAAATCAGCAACGCCGGGTACTTTCATTGAAGGTAGTGAGTTGAACTGTAATCTTGTATATAGTATGATGATGATGTCTGGGTTTGTTGACCCCCTTGAGAGCTGGTACCAGAATAACCAACATTTGGCCACCATGCAATGATAAGACCAAAGCTGGCCACCATGAAATGATAAGGGTGGATTTAGGCTGACTTGAAGTACCACCCCTATCGACACCGGGTAGATTATGGTTGTATTGTAGGGTGTCCTATCTGGTTTTTATTGTTGCCGTGTGTAAGGTAGTTGGATAGTCCACAGAGTACAGCACAGGCAAAATGACATGCAAAGTCATAGAAATGGTAACTGCTCGTGACGTTTATATACCATTTTATTGCACACCACAATGACAGTCACATTACATATGTCATAAGACATCACAGTTCAACAATTGTAGCATTCAGAAATAATATTGGTGCCAACTGATATTCATGTAAGATCCAATCCTCATCAGTCATAGCGTAAACAACAGTTCAAGGTTCACAGTGTCATAAAGTTATTATTCATTAATCTGTCTGAATAATATGACAAAGAGCTGGATGCATTAATATTCATTACTATCAATAGTGTAACAGTGTCAGCTGCATTTCATCAGTACACATACATAATAATCATTACTCCTCTCCTGATGCTGGCAGATCAGGTGTAATAAATAAGTCCGTTATCGTTTGCATGAGAAAAAGCATTGAGGAGTACAGGTCGAACTGACCTTTATCACATTCCTAAGTCTAACCCTTTATCTTAGGCTTAATCGCTGGCATAGTGAATCCTGGAAAACAGACAATAGTCCTGTTGGTCTAAAGCGACCCATATATATAAATTGTTCAGGTATAAAGATACCGGTGGCGAAATCCTAATCAAAGTACCTCTCCATTTTGAATCACACAAGCGAGCAGAGAGCAACAAAATGTCGAACTTCTAGATGGTATCGTAAAGTTCAATAAAGAGGTATTACCTTTTTTCGGAATCAACCACAAAACATATGCCTCCAGGCGGCTTGAATAATACTGGGAAAAGTCTAGTTAGATAACTAACTCACAAAAGACTATGGACTTCCCAATCAAAATCACAAGACGCAGATGCGTCCGCTCTCTACTCAGTACATCTTCTCAATCAATGCTGGGCGGAAGACGAAACTCAACTCAAAGTTCAGACATGCGCAGAAAAACCTACACCTGAGTAAAATTCAATGAGACGATGGTTGAAGACCTTCTAGAAAGATTTTGTAAGAAATCTTGCCTTATATGGACAGCAAACGAATCCTCAACACAAGTTTCAGACATTCCAACAACAGTTGACCGATACTACCAAATAAGGAGAATGATCACACTTCGTTCAAAAAATATGGACCGAACGTGTCTCGTCACAAGAGGAAGTAACCTCATATCAAATGGTAATCTAACTTATCCAGAGTTATGTAGCTTTGACCGAAAAAAATTAAAGTGTACATTTCAGTCAATCTAATTATACAATGTCCTTAGCAAAAAATGATCATACAATGACTTTAGGAAAAATGATCATACAATGACTTTCGAAAAAATGATCCGTGCGAATGAAAGAGAAAAGCGTACAATATATACATACAATAAAGAATACTTTACGAGAGGTCACAGCAATTGCATCTGAAAATGTATAGAGAACGACAAATCTTATAATAATGAGCATGACAAACGCTAACTAGGTAATACTTGGACATTTATTCCTATTAGATGTGGAATCATATACATATATTGGCAGCAGTATAGATAGAGTTGGAGGGACAGACAGTGATATTAAAATAAGAATACTAAAAGCAGGGGGAGCTTTCATTGCTTTGGGAAATATTTGGAAATACAAATAAATCAAGTCCAACACAAAAATCAAAATCTTCAGATCAGTTGTCAGAGCTGTACTATTGTATGGCTCTGAAACATGGAGAACAACAAAAAAGGACTGCCAGGAAGATACAAATTTTCATAAATCGATGCTTGCATAGAAAAAAAGGAATGTAATGGTATAACAAGATCATCAACATGGAAATTTTTTCTTCTTCTTCCTCATACGCCCTGAAAAGGACGGTGGTTGCGTTGTGTCTGTTTACGCCGTAGCTGTGATATCTGCACCTTTCGGTCGACACATCCAACTTCAGCACGGCATTTTTTAGGGACCGGGTTTGCCTTCCCATTGCGATCCGTACTCGCTCAGCCAGACTGCACTGCTGCAGACTGTTTCCAGGACCACCACGTGGAGGTGGAGTACGGTCTTGACCAGCTCTGGTTTGCTGGTCTTGATGCAAGCAGTCAAGCTATGGGTCGCTGACTGCTTTCACTATTGCTGCATCTTCGGGTCCCAACATGGAAATGATGACAAGATCATCAACGTAGAACTGATGACAACAACACACACTATTTTTACCTTGTCAAGCAAACCACAGCAAGCAAAGCTACAACTAAATGGGCAGGCAGTACGAGAAGATAAAACACCAACATACTTAGGAATCACACTAGACCGCCGAATGACGTGGAAATCACAGATAACCAAAATACAGTTAAGGGCAAAATTTGCATGGCCATCATGAAAAAGTTAGCTGGTACCACATGGGGTGCTGATGAGAATATCCTCAAAAAGCTGTACACAGGGAGAGTCAGACCTGCTATGGAATACGGCATCACAGCTTGGTCGACGGCAGCAAAGTCAAATTTTGACAGAGTAAACAGACTCCAAAACCAAGCAGCACGTATTATAACAGGGGCCCTAAAGTCCACAAAAATCAACCATATAGAAAACATTACAGGGCTACAGTCATTGGAGGACAGACATGACAGCAGAGTCCTACAACAAGATGAAAAATTTAAGAGACTCGAAGGATACCCCATGTTCCAAAGAATGAATAGGCTAGGAAGAGGCAGGCTCAAGCGAACTAACTTTGTGGCCCAAGCAAAGGAAAAAATTAGCAAAAATACCATTCAGTTGCAAAGAAAATACCAACAAGCACAACTATCCCACTGTGGAAAAAGAGATGCTTTCCTGAGCTAAAATCTGATATTCCAGGCATTAAAAGTAAGGGAACACAATCACAAAGAACGTGTATAGCAACCAAGTATATTGACCAAAAATTCCCAGCAAAGCTTTGGACACATGCATATACTGATGGTTTAGCAAAAAATGCAGTTGAAAATGGGGGTGCCGGCATCCTCATAAAATTAAAGAATAGAATATCCGCTCTAAGGCAATTGCCACTGGCAAATACTGCAATAACTTCAGTGCTGAAGCGGAAGCCCTGAAATAGGCAGCGTAAACTCTTATTGAATGCAAAGCACAGGTAGGAAAACAGATAGTAATCTTTACAGATGCCTTCTCAGTAATATCAGCGCTGAAGAGCCACCAAACTAAAGGATTGAAAGATCTGATAATCTCCCTTGAAAGACGCCAAATGCTTCAACAAGTGCACAATCCAGTGGATACCAGCCCATTGCAACATACCAGGAAATGATGAGGCAGACAAACTTGCTAAGGAAGGAGGTGCCTTACAACAAAATGATATAGAGACAACTTACGCAATGGCAAAGACTACTATAAAGGCTACATTCAAGTCCAAATGGGAAAGAGAGCACCCGGGCCATTTGAAAAATGATGCATATCATCAACTATCCAGGAAAGAACAGGTCATCATTTTTCAGCTACGCACTGGACACAACAGATTGGGATACCATCTATACCACAAATACAAAATTGGTGCAACAGATCTCTGCACCTGCGGTACCAGCCCAATGACAGTCGAACACCTGCTGCAGTACTGACCAACCTACAGTAATGAACGGAGTAGCATATGGCAACAACCCACTTCCGTCAATGAAAAACTGTTTGGAGATGTCGGGAACCTTGAGTTGACTACTGCCTTTATTAGAGTCATAAATGTGGAAGTCTGAAGGCGAACGAGGAAGAAGAAGAAGAACTGATGACAAGATCATCAATGTGGAAATGATGAAATGATCATCAACATGGAACTGATGACAAGATCATCAACATGGAACTGATGACATGATCATCAACATGGAACTGATGACAAGATCATCAACATGGAACTGATAAGATCATCAACATGTAACTGATAAGATCATCAACATGGAACTGATAAGATCATCAACATGGAACTGATAAGATCATCAACATGGAACTGAGGACAAGATCATCAACGTGGAACTGAGGACACGACCATCAACATGGAACTGATAAGATCATCAACATGGAACTGAAGACACAGTCATCAACGTGGAACTGAGGACACAGTCATCAACGTGGAACTGAGGACACGGCCATCAACGTGGAACTGAGGACACGGCCATCAACGTGGAACTGAGGACATGATCATCAACGTGGAACTGAGGACATGATCACCAATGTGGAACTGATGACAAGATCACCAACATGGAACTAATGACAAGAATTAGACAAGTGCCAGTGGAGCAAGTTATGAGGAGATGATATTGACATTGAATAGGACTCAGATTGAAAAAAAAATTGTTGATAGCATTACACAACAGTTCTGGTTCTGGAATCCCCAGGATAAGAGATGTAGAGGAAGAGGGAAAAAAATGCATGGAGAAGGGAAAGATCTTGAACTGATAGGACAGAGCCGGGGGATTTGATTTGAATTATTGTAAGGTTTATGATCCTTGGGGGATTGAAAGGATATTAAGTGAAAGAATCATTCAAGCACTGCATTAATTTAGGATCTTATTATATTCTTGAAATTTGTGTTGAGTAGGTTGTGTTTATGAAAATGTTTATATTATGTATTTTTTACAAATTAGTGTAATACTATTGGCACTTTTTTGTTTCATTTATAATGTAGAATGCTGTGAGCCCATAAAAATATATACCTCAAAATATTTTTGCATAAGGGACCAAATTGTTGTAAACTGGTACAACTGAAGAGAGGGTGTTGTTGCTAAAACTCTTTAGGTAAAAAGGCAAAAGGGAAGACCGTTTACAATGTTGCAATGAAGTCCAGAAACTGAACTAAGACCTGTTGGAATAAACTGAGGGAAGAAAGTGACTGGCTTACGGTCAAAACCTTTAAAAGAATGCAGACAGGGACCATAGATGTTTGGTCTCTAATATATAGATACCATCATCTTTTTTCACTCGTTATGGAGCATGGAGCCAACACTACAGATGGCCCCCTTGAGGAAGCCTATGCCAGAGCAGCATTGGTTTGTGAAGCAATTAGTTTTTACATGATGGGATTCAGTATAAAGATGAAGAGTCTTTTACATAGGTGTAATGTAATATCTAGACCAGTGGTTCCCAAACTTTTTTCTCTGGGCCATACTTTAAATATGAAAATTTACTCGCACCACACATTTTTTTTTTCTCTTGATAAGAAATACCTTCAAAAGCAAAATATCAGCCCCTAGCAGTGCTTTATTCATAACATAGAACACCACTACTTTATAAAATGAACATGAGACATCCAGAAAGTGTAAAACAATACAGCTACATAAAAGCATGATTCATTCACAAAATAAACAAATTCAATGAGTGGTGTGAGCTTGTTTTTGTAGGGTAATCTCATTTATATTAGGTCTTATTTGAGATAAACAAAATCTCATCTCATCAACAACAAAAATCCTTTTACTTTTCTGGCCTTTGATATTAGCTGAAAATCCCTGTTCACAACAATATGTCATGGAGAACTGTATTTCTTTGATATAAAATAAATTATATTAATGGAATAAAATCTGAAAAATTCTATATGTTTCTATACATATATTACCCATATTATATCACAGGTAACAAAATAAATAAGACCTTCATATTTACTTTGGGCATATATTTTCTTTCGAAAATCTCTCTAAATTTTTGATTGTCTTTAAATCTTCCAGCCACACCTTCCATCCTCTTTTGCCACACCATTTGGGAACCACTGATTTAGACACGGGTTCAAATATCTTGTTTTGAAGAGTGATGTATAGGATGTTAGGTCTGACTTTTGTTGTTGTTTTTTTTTAACTTTGGCCAGTATTTTCTTGAAGGGCATCCAGCCCATCTCCCATTTTGTCTGGTTGTCCTTGTATAACTAAGCAGATGCACTAGCATGTACAATGAGGCATAGTGATAAATAAAGGCAGCTGATACAGACTGTGTGGTGTCGTGTTTTTTTTTTTCCTCATTTAAGTCCTTTATTTCATCATGGTTCAAGTTGAGGTGTGTTGAGGACTGCTTCATGGTGGGTAATCATCTTGCCTGGTTTATTTTCGGTCAGGATGATTACAACAATCAGCATCCCAACTGGATACATACTAAGACGTATCACGTATAGAACGATGACGCGAAATACATATTTACAAACAGTCTGCATTGCCCTTGGGGCCGATTGGAAGTGTAATTTATTAATGTGGTTTTAACCACCTTACAGTGTATAGTTAAGTGTGGCCGTTGCCACTTAGATTTATTGTTAAGAAGTGGTTTTCAGGACCTGAGTGTCCAAAGAGATTAAATACATCTTGTAAAAGAGAATGAATAATTCGATAGTTTTCGAATGACTTTTGTGATGGCCATCGTGCCAGAGTAATTGTTACATAAAGAATGTTAGTGTATTTTTGTATCATGAACACACATAGGCAATTACCATTTAATTTTGCGGTAATACGTCTCTCTGTGTTATATCATGTGTTTGCACGGGTTTTCACTTATATTGAATGCTACATATTTTATACGTCACCATTCGTTAATGACGTAACGCGTTCTGCACTAATTTATGCCAACAGTTAAGTTTCTTGGCCTTTTGTGATCTGTGGTCTTCATGGTAAGACGTATTTGATTCAAGCTCCTTAAATTGCGGAGGAAGAGCTCCTAGTGGCAAAATATATATTCTTCGAAGGCCGCCACTATATTAACTAAGATGTATCAGAACTTGGCGAGAAGTTCGTGATAAACTACATCAATTTTGAATACTTTTACTTCTACTTCATAAAATGACAAAAAAGTTAAAACACACTTCTTAGCCTAAATAGCATTCAGATAACAGTAACGGTTATCACAAGGAAACAAATTCTCCGGAAAGCATCATCAAAGTAATGCAATATTTCTCAAATGAATTAATATATTTAGATACCTGGCCCACACAAAAGTACAAGATAAAAGACGCAACACAAAAATAGAGTATAATAGTTTAAGGAAAAAAAAAATAACTTCCCACAATATTAAGGGCATCATATGAACAACCCTGTTAGTGGATACAAGAAACGGGGAGTTCTTCAGTGTTGGGTTTTTTATTTTAAATACCATATTGAATTTCTTCTTTCCTTCTGTTACATATTTCTTGTTCTTATTGAGGTGCCATGCCGGCAGGCGATCATATTTATCCATAACTTTCTGTCGTAACTGATTCTGATCAACTGCCATTTTTGCATCGAAATTATGCTGCAGTGAATCACCAGCATTTTCTGTCTCTTGTCTTGTGCACTCTGATAAAAATCTTAACTCTTCATCTTTTTGTTATCTTCCCACTTATAGCGCTGTCTTGTGCTTGCTTGCATGTTTGCCTTCAACAGATAATGTCAGGTGTCTAAGGAATTTAAAATTCACAGTAACAAGAAACTTCTCACACTGCAACCTGGTATGAGCAATTCCAGAATAGAAGAACCTTATGGTGCAGAATGTCTTCAGGACAATAATATAGAGCATTTCTTATTAACTTGTAAGAGATATGAGCAACAGAGAATCCCAATTATTAGATTATGTATCATCTGAACATCTGCTTCAAAGTTGCCCCTTATATGTGGTACAGAGAAAGTGCATATGGCCGACGCCAGCTCCTTTCATGGAAAAGCTTTTACGGGGATTCAAATAGCCTCAAACTGACTACTTCTTTCTTTGAGAACATTCAAGTGGACGTCTGAGAGTGTGCGAAGAAGAAGATTATGTATAGGCATCTGAAGATTGAAGAGAATAAACAGGCTGCAGTGTTTCAGTGCGTTTTGTTGTTGTTGTTAGTTTTAATCTCTCTCTTTTTCTCTTTCTTACGCACACTCTCTGTCTTTCTTCTCCTGTTTCTTTAGTTTTACGCTACTAGCAGAATTACCCGGCGTTGCCCAAGTAAAATAAGTAACTGAACTTTTAATCTTTGGTTGCGGTACTTCTGAGCCACTATTATTATCTGAGCAACCAGGACCAACCCTCCACGGTTAATTCTCGGATTAACCCAATGACAACTATACATCTCACCTCCAGCATATCTACTCCAATCATGTTCTCCATTGTACCTCTCACGACCACATCTAATTCAATCATGTCCTCCTTACCTCTCCCCTCCAGCACATCTACTCCAGTCATGTCCACCACGATAACTCTTACTTCTAGCACACCCACTCCAATCAGTCCTCCATTGACCCTCTTACCTCCAGCACATCTACTCCAGTCATGTCCTCCATTGTACCTCCCACCTCCGGCATATCTACTCCAATCATGTCCTTCACTATACCTCTCACTCCCAGGACATCTACCCCAATCATGTCCTCCCTTATACCTCTCACTCCGAGCACACCTATTCCAATCATTTCCTCCACTATACCTTTCACCTTCAGCACATCTAATTCAATCATGTCCTCCACAATACATCTCAACTCCAACACATCTACTCCAATCATGTCCTCCACCAACCTTTCACCTCTAGCACATCTACTCCAATCGTTTCATCCACTGTACCTCCTTCAGTTCGGTTAGTTTGAGGGAGACCAAGAGTATGCAGTTTCTCCCCTTCCATAGAAAAAACTTTAACGTCTATGGAAATTAAAGCTGAATTGTAAATTTCATCTCTGTAACTAATTTCCATTTCAGGGTATATTAACTGAACCTGATGTTTAAAATCTTCTGTAAGATCATCTCTGTATTTCATCCTTAGTGCTAGTTGGTCACCAACTCCACAGGTTCTAAGTAGAATGCCATCGGATGTTTCTTGCTGTTTGCGATAATGAAGATTCTAAGAGTAGACGAACCAAAAAATTGCAACCCCTGATCTTGTTTAATCCTTTGTTTTAAAATGGGGAATCCATTGGTATATAGACCCAAAATTAGTGTTAAGGGAAACAATACAATTAATTTCGAACTTTCATTACAAAAAGAAAAAAAAAAGTATGTTCCCTGTTTCTGTAGGGGACAAACCAACAGACGTTCAAAAATATAGATTAGATAAACATCTTCAGGCATATTTCACTACCAAAGTAAAGTTTTCCCTGCCCTGCCCATTTTTTGTTGTTAAATATACATTTTTAATAAGTGGCGACTCTGGTTAATTATGAAATTCAGAAAGAAGCAGTCCATGTTTTGGGGGGCGGGTTATGAAAGACAACAGTTGAAATACACTGTGACAATCGGCCTAGCAAAGTGGAGACAATTTGTTGCTGTCCTACAGTATGCCACCAGTTATAACACATAAGGAAGGGAAACCACGAGGCCTGTAAACAGTAAATTAATATGAAACAAATATAAAGGTATGTTATAAGGCACTCGTAGGAAATAAAGAAGTAGAACACTAGACAACAGAAAAAGCCACTCATGTCTGTTGTTTTTCTGTTGTCTAGTGTTCTACTTCTTTATTTCCAACGAGTGCCTTATAACATACCTTTATATTTGTTTCATATTAATTTACAGTATGCCACCAGGCGTGATGGCCACTGACTGCTAAGACAGCTAAAGATCAAAGAAGAAGAAGAAGAATAGATAAAACTGAAGGAAAAACAGGCAGAGAGAGAGAGAGAGAGAGAGGATTCGTGGTATCTTAACATCCTGACACGTTTTAAAAAAGCCAGCAGACGCATTCTTCTCTATGAACTTCCTTACTCCGCCCCTGCTGTTTCGTACAGCATATTCCTCCACAAGGGACCACGAGTTATCTGCAATCTGCATAGCTGTTCTTGTATATGTGTTTTGGATAATTTACGTTCTACATGATGCATACATGGTAAGGCCCCAAGTTCTTCCTCGGTGGCCAGCCAATATCATTTTCTATGTCCCGATTTTTAAAAAAATCAAGTCCAACACAAAAATCAAAATCTTCAATTCACATGCCAAGTCAGTCATATTGTATGGCTGTGAAACACAGAGAGAAAAAAAAAAACAACAACGACAACCAAAAAGCTTGCGTAGAATAGGTGTGAAGTGGCATGGCCAAATCCCTGATGTGGAACTGATGACAGTAACAAGACAAACGACAATGGAACGAACGAACGAACTTTATTTTCAAAGGGTTAAGAATTGGGCACGCAGGCCCGTCTGACATTCTGCCCTTCCTCTCTCTCTCATCATGTATACTGTATCCTTTCATCCTCACATTTACTTTAAGCATTATTAAGGCATTTATCATTATAAAAGTAATATTACATTTGCAATAATCATCATAATTAAAGTATGTTTTTAAAATAAAGAAAACAAAAATAAAAAATAAAGAATTATAACAACAACAAAACAAGATTTGAGAAGAAGAAGATGAGGATGGATAGGACACCCACTGAAGAAACCTACTGATAACATTACCAGGCAGTTCTTGATCTGGAATTCCCAGGGTACGAGAGCTAGAGGCAGATCATGGAACACATGGAGAAGAGAACTGAAGACAAACATGAGGGAGATGAAGAAGACGTGGATAGCTGGTGGCTCAAGACAGGAAAACATGGCGTAAGTGTGTTAAAGGCATATACTCCTAGGGGAGCTGAAAGATCATGAAGAATGACCCGATGTGCCTCTAGTGTGCTACATACTTTGCTGTTTTGGTTCGTGAGACGCTTATCTTTTCACATTCTTCCACCTCACACAGGAAGGAATCTCATGGAATGAGAAGAAAACAAATAAATAAATCTCAGAAATGTTAGGAATGAAAAGAGAAATCTTCTTCTTCTTCTTCTTTGTTCACTCTCAGATGTCAACTTGAATAAGTTCAAAGAAAGCAGTGGTCGGCCTGAGGCTATTGATATCTCCGTAGATTTTCTCCAGGAATGGTACTGGTGATGGCCATATGCGTTTTCTCTGTTCCTCATATGTTGGGCACCTTTGAAGCAGATGTTCGGCAGTCATTTTATCAGTGCCACAGTCACACTCTGTTATGAGTAAATTTCATAACATGTATGTCGATATCAATGCAGTTCGAAATGTACTTTATTTTGTTTACGACCGTTGATCTTGGTTACAGGAAGTGATGTCATTACTTTCGGTGACCAAATGGCAGACGCCAAAGTTGCCGTCTGGTGAGCTCAGCGTTCCTTTGATAAGGGATTCGCTGTGTGTCTTTTCAAGGTGTTGGACGTATGTGTTCTCGGCTCCTGAGTGTTAGAAGATTTCTTGGTCATATTCCTGTGTATTCCATCTGGATTATCCATATACCTCCGTGAGATAAGACCAGATATTTTGTAAGAGGAATGATGTGTGACCTGATGAACGTGAGTTGAATTATAATAAAATTGTATGGAAATGTCCTCGACATTGTTCCAGTTACAAGACTGTATCGCGACGCTAGAGACTGTCTAGTTGATGCCATAAGCTAATGAGCATATCATCTATGAATTATTTGGAGCTACGAGATGTCTAATAAAATGTGTATTTGAATCGTCCAACCTGACCTTTGGAATATCATTTATGTTGAAGTTTACGGCTTTGGGCGGGGACTGAAAAGCAGTGGCGTATTCTCTATGTGTGCTGTGCGTGCTGCGCACACCTATGCCCGAAGGAAAATAAAAATTTAATGTATTATTCTATAAAATATTTCTCTTATAATGTTCTGCTTTCGGACCGCACGCATCAGGATAACGGATTTTCCCGCATAGAATCTACGAGTATATCTAGTTTCAGTTTCCCAGACGCGTTTTATAGTGCAGTTTTTTTTGGTTGGTAGCAATCGCCCGAAGTTTCTCGGGTAATTCCGTCACTATGCGTGCTGCACCTTTCGGTTTTACGTTTGAAGACTGGTTTGTGTGGATCGGGGTCATGGCCAGATACGTCAATACAATACGAACAGGCGTGCGGTGGTCTTGCAGCTCTCGAGTTGTAAAAATCGGCTGTGTCCGTCCAGTGTTTTTTGTGATTAATTTTTGTTAGTTGCCGGGAATGCAGATTATTACAGTGACAGTGAGTTTCAAGTTGTAAGTTAATTAGTATTTCGGAGATAATTGACATATACCCCTAATAACTATCGTTGCGTAATTGAATATAGTTGGTTTTTAGATTAAGAGGGGAAGAAGTTAAATAGTAGGCGTACATATTCATTTTAAGTAGCAGCACGCCTAGCTCGCATTACCAGGATACGCCACTGCTGAAAAGGACATACCCCTATCGGCACTTGACTTGAAGCAGTGTTCGACTCATTATCTAATAATCAAATATATCTCAAGAACTACTTGCCCTAAGAAAAACGTACCGTAACACACTCATCAGTAGTTCCTATCTTTAATTTGTTGAATAGATGGTATCTCAATCTGTTATGACCTGTGCGAAGTCTGAAGATTACCACTTGTTCACTTCTGCTGAGCTGGTAATACGGATCATTTTGTGTGTGTCCTGGATGCTCTTCTTCCCACTTGTGCCTGTACCTGCGCTTGATAAAACTCTTGGACTCCTCATAGGTTATATTTGTGTCAAGTTGAGGAAGTTTTCCCCCTTCCTTTGCCAATCTGTCAGCCTCTTCATTTCCAGGGATGTTGCAGTGAGAAGGGATCCACTGTATCATGATTCTTTTGTATTGCTGACATAGTCTGTAGCCTCTTCATTTCCAGGGATGTTGCAGTGAGAAGGGATCCACTGTATCACGACTCTTTTGTATTGCTGACATAGTCTGTGAAGTGTTACTCTTAGGTCATCCAGTTCAGCATTACTTTGATTTTTCAGCGTTGTAATCACTGACAGCGCATCTGAGAAGATAGCTACTGGTCTCTCTGAGCTTTCTTCTGTCATTAGAATTTCTGATGCAGTTTTTAAGGCCTCTGCCTCTGCTCTGAAGTTACTTGAAAATTTCCCAGTTGCGACGGCTATCTTTTTTTGTATGCCATTGCTTAAGCTCAGGAAGATTCCTCCACCCCCATCTTCTGTTGCATTAGTTGCTGATCCATCTGTGTATGCATGGATCCAGGTGTTGCTTGAGTAATGTTTCTATATATATTTTTGTCGTGAGACATTCTAAATCCACATATATAAATTAAAAAGGAAATGTAAAGCCTAACGAATTAATTCAATACAAGGAAAGAAGAATGGTAAAAGAAGAACAGTGCGGTCACAATAGCGTACGCCTGTATTATAGAACATCATGCTAGTTAAACAAGAAATCCCCTTTTTCTACTTCGTCTGCATAATTGTAACGCTTTCACGTTTGATAGTAAAGCCTACTGTATAAAATACACGCGTTTCTAAAAAGAAAACTGGTACTGTGTTTCTTAGAAAACCTTGAGATAGACACACTGCGTAATGACCTAGATTTAATATTCCATTAATGTCATTTTATGCACTAATTAAAAGAAAAGACAGACGAGCTTAGAAGAGAGAGAGAGAGAGAGAGAGAGGGAGAGAGAGAGAGAGAGAGTTGTACGGAGGAACGCATTCAATACTACCACGTTCGTCTCGCGATGAAAAAGTGAACGCGAAAGGCATGAAGCACTAATTTTTTTTCAAATAAACAATAATAAAAAAAACACTACCAATACACGGTTAGGTTTTGAAAACATGTTTAATGCTTATTAGGAAACATGACATTCTACTGATTTATGTCTAAGCTCCTGACATTAGTCTGACAGTACAGAAGACACCCCATAGTATGGAAGTGAGGAGGTGGTAACAGCACGACTATCCTAGAAGAAAATACATATTTTGAACGAAACCACTTGGCTCCATTAAACTTATTTATTTGGGTGCCTTAGGTCTTGCTGACAAAGAATATGTTAGGTGTTAAGCAAATAGTCTAATAATTAACAAATTATAGCCAAAATATTATAGTGGTGTTGTCTGACAACACATGATCATATTTGCTCATAATGGCGTGTTTGGACACTGCTTTAGAGGAAATGAGGCCACCACGTTAAATCCGATTTGATTGGCTAGAATAATATGTAAGGCTAAACATGATTAGTCGATTGCAAATACTATTTTTGGTTGTTAATGGCAACGATAGGAAGGGTACTTTTTTCAAAAGCTTTTGTAAACATGGTCTCATTGGCTAGACCATTTAATATAGTCAATTAGGAGCGTCAGTTCAGTGTCACTTTTTGAAAATCCAATTTGTAAAAGCAAGTGCGTTGAGATCCAGCTCATATTTTTCTAATAAAAGCCTGGGACAGAGGCAGATCGGAATTGTGCCATAACTCATCGCCAGTCAACGTATTTGTTTAATATTTCCGTGAATTGTGGTAAGCTAGACATATTTGATATCTTTTAGATGAAAATTGAATGTGAATTGATAAATTTATGTCTGTATGTGTGTGGTTCAGTAACAAACATAAGGCAAAGCCTAGATATTGCTCTATCATGAGAAAAACTTGTCGGAGAGGAGTATAACTGCATGGGATTGCCAAATAGTACTATGACACCTATCTTATTGAATAGAAGGAATTAATGCTGGAATTGCAGAGGCGTTGTAACCATTAGGGAGAGGAATACTGGTGTATACTGTTACATGAGAAGCTAGCAGTTGGCCTACCGCGCTGAACTCGGTGTTTGTTATGTATTGTGCTTCAGTGTGGAAATAGGTTATAAATTAGTTCTGAAGTAGGAGGTACAACCTTCTTGTTTCAGGGACCGTGGTACTAAAGTATTAAAGCAGCACCTGGTCTGAGTTTTGCTGAATCCAGAGGCTGATAGCATACTCCTTGGTCAAGATATCGACCAGTGTTGTTTCTCAAGAAAACTGTGAAGCAAGCGAGCATAGGAGACTGTTTCCTGCCGCCCCCACAGAAGTTAAGATTACGTTGGCCAGAGCAGCTCAATCTTGTGTATACCCCCCCCCCCCCCTTCTAAAAGTGACTTTACCTAAAATCAAGAGGGACATTTATTTGTTTCAAATAAAAAGAAACTGTGAACCTTTCCAATATTATTTCCACCAGAAACAAACACTTGAAGTCATGATGACAAACAACAACATAGCTTGAAAAGCCAGTATTACCTCATAGTACTACATCACAACTTACACACATATTGTAATAATAATATATGTCAATACAAAGATCCTATCTATAAATTGTGTACATACAACTTGTGATTTCATTTGATTGTGATTCCTGGTTCACTTTGTAGTTGAATCAGGATATCTATTATTGAAAGGAATTAATACATATTTTTAAAAGTTACACTTGACTTATTAAGATAGTCTTATAGAGTGTTCTATGTATGTGAGTGTCACAGTGTTGTAAAGTATTGTGGATTAAATTAAATTGTTTATCTGTCTGTTGGTTGTTGTGAACATACACTTCATCACTATCATAACCCTAGACATTCAACGTAGTCATCACAATATTCCAGAATAAGTCTGACTGAGGTCTAAATGTGGTAGCAAAGTAAGGTCATCTGTAATACACCACACTTATTAGATACAGATACCTTCACAGCTGATCTCAGTCAGTACACTAAGTCCCCTATAAATATTTATAACATCCCACTTTACCACATATATTGGGGTCCTGTCCGGGATTTTGAATCTTCTCCTATTATATATATTGGGGGTAATTCACTTCAGGGAATAATAAAAATTTAAAAGGTATCCTTGGGTGAAAATAAATAAGGTTGAGCTCTCAGTGCTTGTGGTTGTCCTTAGATAATTAGATAGATTGACTTGTTTACTTAGACATTGTATAAATTTGCCTGTTAGAAAATGGCCGACCTGGCAAAATTTCGATCTGCTGCTATGCAGGCTGCGAAAGAGTTAGGAATGGACGGGCAAGTTATGATTGCTTATGTCACTACTGAATGTGACAAATTTATTGAATGCGAAGAAAAAAGATTAGAAAAAGAAGCTGAAAGAAAGTTAGAGGCTGAAAAAGAAATTAAGAGGTTGCAGATTGAGGCTGACAAGGAGGCTAGGGCATTGGAGGCAGAAGAAAAAAGACTGACTGCCGAAATGGAAGCAGAAGAAAGAAGACAGGCTGCACAGAGGGAAGCAGAAAAGGAGGAGAAGAGATTACAAAGGGAACATGAGTTACGACTAAGGGAGTTTGAGTTTCAAAGCCATGCTCCTGAAAATGGTGCCAGTCCCTTTACCTCTGATGCCTCTGCTAGTCAGGGAGCCTCAACCTCAGCTATGAACTTTCATTTAGATCATTTTGTTGAGAAAGAAGATGATATTGAGAGCTATCTAAATAGATATGAACTATTAGCTACCACGTATGGGTTAGAGAGAGAAAGGTGGAGCTTAAAGTTATCTCAAGGGCTTCGTGGTACAGCTTATGAAGTTTTTGCCAAAATGAGCAGAGATGATCAAGAAAATTATGACATGCTAAAGCAGGCTCTTTTGTTAAGATATGAAAAGAATGGAGAATTTTATAGAAAAAATTTAGGAATGCTAAACTACTGTCAGGTGAAACATATCACCAGTTCTCTGCACGGTTAGAGACATACTTGGAGAAATGGACTTCTCTGGGGAAAACCCAAGATCTTAAGGAAATGATCCTTATAGAACAACTAAGAGAGTCCATGGCTCCAGACCTGAGAAAGTTTCTCATGGAACAAGGTGCAGAGAGGCTGGGTGAGTTACTAAATGTCGCTGAAAGGTATCAAGCAGCTCAAGCAGAGGTAACAGGTAATAAAAAGAAACAGGTAGATAATTTTAAGGCACCACAGAACTTTAATAAATTTGATCCTAGAGATCAGAACAAAGGTAAGCACCAGTTTGATAGGCCACGGTATGACAATAAAAATAAAACCCCACAATTCGATGAAAGGAAATTTGATGAAAGAAAATCTTTCAACCAAGGAAGGAAGTGGTGTAAAAAGTGTAAGATGAACAATCATACCACTGAAAATTGTAGAATAAATCTCCTCGTTTTGCTGCTATGAAATCTGGGAAGAAGGGAACAAAGGTCAAACCTGAGGAACTACAGGAACCGTACCACCCCCCAGTGTGTGAAGATGTAATCTGTAATGGTGTCACCATAAGGTGCTTATATGATACAGGTTTAGATTATGATTCAGTTGTGAGTTCTCACCTGGTGCAAGCAGATCAATACACCACAGAAACAGTGGAGATTCAAGCTGCAACCAAGGAAGTAGCGACCATGACACTCCCTATCGCTAAGATACATGTAAAAACGCGATATGTGGAGGAATAATCAAAGCAGCAGTGATAAATGAACCAATCTACCCTCTGATATTGGGGTGTAGATATGTCTTCTTGGGGAATCCCAAGAGACCTGTGATATTGGCAACAGTGCAGACCAGATCACAGTCCAAAAAGGAGGAGGAAAATCCAATAAATACTCATCCAGATGAGATGAGGAAGGCACAGGCGGAGGACAAAACACTCAAGCCGTGTTTCAAGAAGTTGCCCAAATCTCATACACCTCCAGGCAAGGGAGAATTTTATATGAAGAACAAGCTGATTTATAGGAAGGCTGGATCTGAATCCAATGGTCACGGACAGCTGGTCCTTCCCACTTCATATAGGACTAAAGTGTTGGAACTAGGGCATGCGATTCCCTTCAGTGGTCATATGGGGATCAGCGCAACAGGACAGCGTATAGCTTGTCACTATTTCTGGCCAGGGATAACTGAAGATATCAAACGATATGTAAAATCCTGTCCAGAGTGCCAACGAGTAGCACCTAAGCATTGGACTGCACCAGCAACTCTGGGGGAAATGCCCATAGTGGGAACACCCTTTGAGAGAGTTGCCGTGGATCTTGTGGGACCTCTCACCCGAACCAAGAGAGGAACAGCTACATTCTGACTCTGGTGGACACTTGTTCTATGTGGGGAGAGGCGGTAGCCCTGTCATCCATTGACTCTAAACATGTGGCAGAGGCATTACTCACAATTTTCACAAGGTTAGGCTTTCCCAATCAAATCTTGACTGATAATGGCTCTCAGTTCAAGGGGAACTAACAGAAGAAGTTTTCAGGATCTTCCAGGCCAAACACTTCCATTGTAGTGTGTACCATCCCCAAGGGAACGGCCAAGTGGAAAGATTTAATGGCACGTTGATGTCGATCCTGAGAAAGTTGGCACACGAAAAACCAGATACATGGGACCAGTACCTTCACGCCGCCCTCTTTGCTTATCGGGAGGTACCCCATAGTTCAACCGGTATGGCCCCGGCAACATTATTATTTGGAAGGCCAATAAAAGGTCCACTCGAAGCTCTGTTAAGAACGTGGACTGATGAAAAGGCAGAGGAAAATATTACATCCTCATACCAATATGTGAATGAGCTGACCACTCGTTTAAAAACTGGCTGGAAACTTGCCAATGAAAATTTGAGACAAGCCAGGAAAAAACATGCTGCCTATTACAACAGGAAAGCTAAAGACAGAGATTTGGCTGTGGGAGAGAAGGTACTGCTTCTTCTACCCGGTAGTCAGAATAAGTTACAAATTGGATGGCAAGGTCCATATACAGTTCTAGAGAAGGTGTCTAGAACAAATTATAAGATAGATAAGAAGGGGAAAGAAAAAATCTATCATGTGAATCTCCTGAAGAAATATTTGGAAAGAGAAAATCAGGAAGAGACACACTTGTTGACCTTGTCCATTGCAATGGAGATGAAAAAGGAACCACTTTCATCATTTGAATATCCATTACACCCCTGTGAGACAGCGGCACAGGTGAAAATCAGTACACATTTAACGAAAAATCAGAAGAGAGAGTGCAACAGGTTCTAGATAATCATACAGAGGTGTTAACGGACCGACCGGGGCATACAAACTTATTGGAATATGATATGAAACTGATAGACCCCACACCTGTCTGTATGAAACCCTATTCGATTCCTTTTGCTAAGGAGAAAGCTTTGAAGGAAGAGATAGACTATTTGTTGAAGGAAGGAATAATTTCACACAGTGTTGTACTCTTAAGGAAACCCTCTGGAGAACATAGACTCTGTATAGATTACAGGAGACTGAATGCTATTACAGAAGGACAGGTGGATCCATTGCCGGATACAAATCAGTTGTTTGCCAGGCTAAATAAAGCTAAATATTTCTCAAAAGTGGATCTGAGTAAAGGATACTATCAGATTCCAGTAAAGCCTGAGGTTAGACCATACCTAGCTTTTAGTACCTCAGAGGGACACTATGAGTTTAACAGATTGCCATTTGGATTGAAGAATGCGCCTAGTGTCTTCTCTAGAATGATGAGAAAATTATTGGATCCTCTGAATAATCCATGCATCACAAATTTCATGGATGATATCCTTATAGCAACAGAAACATTTGAGGAACACATTGACTCTCTGAACATGCTGTTTAATCGACTTAGAGAAGCGAATTTAACAGCCCGACCAACCAAATGTTGCGTTGGATGTAAAGAATTAGAATTCTTGGGACACACAGTCCATCAGGGAAACATGACCCCTGACCCCAAGAATTTAGAGAAACTAAAGAAAGCCCCGAGACCACAAACCAAGAAAGACGTGAGATCCTTTGTCTCATTATGTGGTTTCTACCAAAAGTATATCAAAAACTTTAATTCCATATGTGCACCATTAACTGATTTGACACGCAAAGGAAATCCAGATCGAATTACATGGACAGCACAGTGTGAATTGGCATACCAGGAATTGAAGGAAAAGCTCACAAGCAAACCTATTTTGAAATTACCTGACTTAAGTCAAAAATTCATTGTGAGAACGGATGCAAGTAATATCGGGTTAGGCGCGACCCTGTTACAGAAATCAGATGAACTGGATGGGGAATTAACCCCAGTGGCATATGCTAGCAGAAAGTTGAATAAAGATGAAACCAATTACTCAACTAGCGAAAAAGAATGTCTTGCAGTAATATGGGCGATCAAGAAATTCAATATTTATCTGTATAGGAAGGCATTTAAGTTGCAAACGGATCACAAACCCTTGTCGTTTCTAGCGCATGCTAGACATGAAAATTCGAGGTTACTCAGATGGTCCTTACTTTTGCAGCCATTCCAGTTCAGCATAGAGTATATTTCTGGAAAAACTAACCTGGGAGCGGATTTTCTAAGCCGTCATCCGTGTGATGAAAATCACCGTAAGCACCAGGAATAATATTAAATTTCTCTATGTGTATATAGAATTATAGACTGACATATAACGTCTGTTTTAAGTGGGGAGAATTTGTCGTGAGACATTCTAAATCCACATATATAAATTAAAAAGGAAATGTAAAGCCTAACGAATTAATTCAATACAAGGAAAGAAGAATGGTAAAAGAAGAACAGTGCGGTTACAATAGCGTACGCCTGTATTATAGAACATCATGCTAGTTAACTATACCTTGTAGCGGTATGGCAGCTTGTGTACCCTGACAATCCCCAGAGCTATGCCAGTGGGAGTTTTACTCCTGGTAGGTTCAACCATGCTGGACTGGTCTGCGTGGGTAGGGGTCAGACAAAAGCTGGTACCCTGGTCCTCCAGGTTGGGGGTTTTAGCACAGGGCCGACACCCCTGTCTGTGTAAAAAATCACACACGTTACGGAAACAGCAATAAATGGAAATACTTTGATGCGGGACGGACATCCGGAGTCTCAGGCTCGTATGACTGACAGTGGTGAAAGCCGAAAGGAAGCCACTGGCATGAAAACGGATGCCCAGACCGCAAAACACGAAACCAGAATTGGTTTTTGGAATGTCAGAACTATGAGCGAGGCAGGAAAGCTGAGACAGATTACAGCAGAGATGAGGAATTACAAACTACATATCCTGGGAATAAGCGAGAGCAGATGGACAGGGATGGGGAGAATAAAAACAGCTACAGGGGAAACAGTACTTTATTCTGGTAGAGAGGACGGTCAGCACAACGAAGGTGTAGCCATTATCCTTAAGAAAGGAATGGAAAGGTCTCTACTGGAATGGAAACCCATTAACAACAGACTAATAAGAGCAAGACTGAGAGGGAGATTCACCAACACCACAATTATACAATGTTATGCACCAACAAATGACAGCGACGAAGAGATCAAGGACGAGTTCTATCAACAGGTACAAAAGGAAATGGAAACTGTACCCAGGTACGATCTTATTATAGTAATGGGAGACCTAAATGCGAAAGTTGGAACACACAATAATTATAACGAAAGAGTAATGGGGAAATGCGGCAGTGGAACAGTAAATGAGAATGGGGACAAATTAATAAGCTTCTGCAGTATTAACAACCTGGTCATCGGAGGAACACTTTTTCAACACAAAGAAGTGCACAAGTTAACATGGGAATCACCAAACGGACGAGACAAAAACCAGATAGATCACATAATGATCAATGGCAGATGGAGACATGCACTACAAGACGTGAAAGTAAGAAGAGGCGCAGATGTGGGAAGTGATCATCACCTAGTAGTAGCAAGACTGAAGGTGAAACTCAGAGCTGCTGGACCAGTTGCAGTCAAACAGAAAAGATACAACATCACGAAACTTAAGGACCCCCTCACCAGAAAAGCGTTTGTGGTCGACGTAAAGAGACGATATCTGATTACCAAAAGCCAGGAAAGAACAGAGACCGACGATGTGGACCAGAAATTCAACACCATCTCAACAATATATAAAGAAAGCAGCAAGTCATGCTTGGGATTCCAGGAAAGAAAGAGCCAAGACTGGATAACACCAGAAACGCTAAACACCATAGCGAAGAGAAAGGAAATGAAAAGGAAGAAAACAGAAGCTAAGTCTCCCAGGTTAAAGGCAATATATAGTGAACAGTACAGTCAGCTGGACAAGGAAGTAAAACGTCAAACCCGTGCTAACAAAAGGACATTTCTGGATGACCTTGCAAGACAGGCAGAAGAGGCAGCACTGAGAAATGAACAAAGCACAGTTTATAAAATAACTAAAGCTATCAGTGGAAAACGAGGTGCAAACAACATAACGTTAGTAAGAGACAAGCAAGGAAATCTCATCACCACAGCACAGGGGCAGGAAACAAGGTGGGCAGAGCACTTCAGAGAAACACTGAATAAGGAACCACCAGAGACTCAGCTGAATGTTCCTGAGGCTGAAAGTGACTTAGACGTAAATACAGACATTCCACGAAAAGAAGAAATTATCACAGCTATCAAAGGGCTAAAAAATGGAAAAGCGCCTGGTCACGACAATCTGAATGCTGAGCTATTCAAGACAGACCCTGAACTAGCAGCAGAACTATTAGAACCACTATTTGCACAAGTCTGGGAAACTGAGACAACACCAACAGAGTGGAGTAAAGGAACAATTGTCAAATTGCCCAAGAAGGGCGACCTTGCAGACTGCAACAACTGGAGAGGAATTACCCTCCTCTCAGTTCCCAGCAAAATACTAGGCAGGATAATCATCCAGAGAATTTCAAAAGCAGTTGACCATAAACTGAGGAAAGAACAAGCGGGCTTCAGAAAGAACAGAAGATGTGCAGATCATATATTTGCCCTCAGGAACATTATAGAGCAGTGCTCAGAATGGCAGAGACAGCTGTACATTAACTTTGTTGATTTTGAAAAGGCTTTCGACAGCATACACAGGGACAGCCTATGGAAAATTCTGAGGGCTTATGGAATTCCCAGCCGCATTGTTTCCATTATAAAAAGCCTCTATTCTAACTTTACGTGCAGTGTTGGATCGAGTAATGTAACTTTCGAAGTGAAAACAGGAGTACGACAGGGATGCCCCTTATCAACAACATTATTTTTGACAGTCATAGATTGGGTGATGCGCCAGACAACAGAGGGCAGTCCAAGAGGAATTAGATGGACAATGTTTTCTACACTGGAAGATTTGGAATATGCAGATGACATTGCACTGCTCGCGCATTCACACCAACACATTCAAGACAAAACTGATAGACTGAATAAGTATGGCCAGCAGGTTGGCCTGAACATCAATCTGAAGAAGACAGAGGTCATGACACTAAATGTGGGCAATCCTGAGCCAATAACAGTAAGGAACCAGAAGTTAGAACAGACAGACACATTTACTTACCTAGGAAGCATAGTAACACCTGACGGCGGAACAAGCAAGGACATTAACAACAGAATGAATAAAGCGAGAACAGCCTTTGCTATTCTCAACAACATTTGGAAGTCTTCCCAGTACAGCACAAACACCAAATTAAGACTGTATGAGAGCTGCATACTTTCTGTGCTTCTCTATGGTGCGGAATGTTGGAGAGTAACAGAGAAGGAAATGTCGAAACTGTCCTCCTTCCACACAATCTGCCTAAGGAAAATTCTCCGAATCTTTTGGCCAAACACCATCAGCAACCAAGAACTACTTATTCGGAGTAACCAGGAGGACATGCACACCATCATAGCTGGCAGACGCTGGAGTTGGGTTGGCCATGTCCTCAGAAGGGACCCTGATACCATCGCAAGAACAGCTATGCTATGGACCCCCGAGGGAAAGCGAAAGAGAGGCCGACCAAAAACAACTTGGCGGAGAACTGTGGAAGCTGAGATGCAAAGAATGAACCACAGTTGGGGCACTGTACGAAGGATGGCCGCCGACCGAGCAAAGTGGAATCAATTTGTTGCTGCCCTACAAGACGCCACCAGGCGTGATGGCCGCTGACTGCTTTGACGGTTGGCGGTTATGGATCAAAGAAGAAGAAGAATGCTAGTTAAACAAGAAATCCCCTTTTTCTACTTCGTCTGCATAATTGTAACGCTTTCACGTTTGATAGTAAAGCCTACTGTATAAAATACACGCGTTTCTAAAAAGAAAACTGGTACTGTGTTTCTTAGAAAACTTTGAGATAGACACACTGCGTAATGACCTAGATTTAATATTCCATTAATGTCATTTTATGCACTAAGTAAAAGAAAAGACAGACGAGCTTAGAAGAGAGAGAGAGATGTACGGAGGAACGCATTCAATACTACCACGTTCGTCTCGCGATGAAAAAGTGAACGCGAAAGGCATGAAGCACTAATTTTTTTCAAATAAACAGTAATAAAAAAAACACTACCAATACACGGTTAGGTTTTGAAAACATGTTTAATGCTTATTAGGAAACATGACATTCTACTGATTTATGTCTAAGCTCCTGACATTAGTCTGACAGTACAGAAGACACTCCATAGTATGGAAGTGAGGAGGTGGTAACAGCACGACTATCCTAGAAGAAAATACATATTTTGAACGAAACCACTTGGCTCCATTAAACTTATATATTTGGGTGCCTTAGGTCTTGCTGACAAAGAATATGTTAGGTGTTAAGCAAATAGTCTAATAATTAACAAATTATAGCCAAAATATTATAGTGGTGTTGTCTGACAACACAGGATCATATTTGCTCATAATGGCGTGTTTGGACACTGCTTTAGAGGAAATGAGGCCACCACGTTAAATCCGATTTGATTGGCTAGAATAATATATAAGGCTTAACATGATTAGTCGATTGCAAATACTATTTTTGGTTGTTAATGGCAACGATAGGAAGAGTACTTTTTTTCAAAAGCTTTTGTAAACATGGTCTCATTGGCTAGACCATTTAATATAGTCAATTAGGAGCGTCAGTTCAGTGCCACTTTTTGAAAATCCAATTTGTAAAAGCAAGTGCGTTGAGATCCAGCTCATATTTTTCTAATAAAAGCCTGGGACAGAGGCAGATCGGAATTGTGCCATAACTCATCGCCAGTCAACGTATTTGTTTAATATTTCCGTGAATTGTGGTAAGCTAGACATATTTGATATCTTTTAGATGAAAATTGAATGTGAATTGATAAATTTATGTCTGTATGTGTGTGGTTCAGTAACAAACATAAGGCAAAGCCTAGATATTGCTCTATCATGAGAAAAACTTGTCGGAGAGGAGTATAACTGCATGGGATTGCCAAATAGTACTATGACACCTATCTTATTGAATAGAAGGAATTAATGCTGGAATTGCAGAGGCGTTGTAACCATTAGGGAGAGGAATACTGGTGTATACTGTTACATGAGAAGCTAGCAGTTGGCCTACCGCGCTGAACTCGGTGTTTGTTATGTATTGTGCTTCAGTGTGGAAATAGATTATAAATTAGTTCTGAAGTAGGAGGTACAACCTTCTTGTTTCAGGGACCGTGGTACTGAAGTATTAAAGCAGCACCTGGTCTGAGTTTTGCTGAATCCAGAGGCTGATAGCATACTCCTTGGTCAAGATATCGACCAGTGTTGTTTCTCAAGAAAACTGTGAAGCAAGCGAGCATAGGAGACTGTTTCCTGCCGCCCACACAGAAGTTAAGATTACGTTGGCCAGAGCAGCTCAATCTTGTGTATACCCCCCCCCCCTCCCCTCTAAAAGTGACTTTACCTAAAATCAAGAGGGACATTTATTTGTTTCAAATAAAAAGAAACTGTGAACCTTTCCAATATTATTTCCACCAGAAACAAACACTTGAAGTCATGATGACAAACAACAACATAGCTTGAAAAGCCAGTATTACCTCATAGTACTACATCACAACTTACACACATATTGTAATAATAATATATGTCAATACAAAGATCCTATCTATAAATTGTGTACATACAACTTGTGATTTCATTTGATTGTGATTCCTGGTTCACTTTGTAGTTGAATCAGGATATCTATTATTGAAAGGAATTAATACATATTTTTAAAAGTTACACTTGACTTATTAAGATAGTCTTATAGAGTGTTCTATGTATGTGAGTGTCACAGTGTTGTAAAGTATTGTGGATTAAATTAAATTGTTTATCTATCTGTTGGTTGTTGTGAACATACACTTCAACACTATCATAACCCTAGACATTCAACGTAGTCATCACAATATCAATATTCCAGAATAAGTCTGACTGAGGTCTAATGTGGTAGCAAAGTAAGGTCATCTGTAATACACCACACTTATTAGATACAGATACCTTCACAGCTGATCTCAGTCAGTACACTAAGTCCCCTATAAATACTTATAACATCCCACTTTACCACAATTTTGTGGTTAGGACTCTCCTTTCTGTTTCATTTTGGCTGTTCTTTCTCTCAATACCAGGAACGTTTTCTATCATTTCAGGGAAGCACTGTTGTTTCCAAATTGGTAGCTTGTGTGCAGTACATATTGGCGTAGCTGTTGATATTGCGTTTATAGGGTCTGCTCTCATCTTTGTTTTGACTGTCTCTACAAAGTTGCTTCGCTTCAGTCGTCCCCTTCCAAGTCAATTTATTCTCTGGTGCATTGGGTGGTCTATCAGCCTCCTGAATTTCTCGGCTTGTTGCTGGGCTCTGCTGTCTCTTCTATCCTCCATAGGCTGGAGGTGAGTAATCTTTTCCAACTCTTTTATGGGTGTTGACTTCATGCCCACTGTTATGATTCTCATTGCTTGGTTTTGGGTTCTGTTTATTTTGTCAAAGTTCGACTTAGCTGCCGTTGACCATGCTGCAATGCCATATTCTAAGACTGTCTCACTTGCCCAGTATATAGCTTCTTTAGTACTCTCTCGTCTGCTCCCCAACCCGTGTCAGCAAGTTTTTTCATGATTGTCATTCTCTGCCTTGCTCTTGTCCTGTTTTTCTCAATCTGGGTTTTCCAAGTCAAGCGGCGACCAAAGGTAATGCCTGGGTAGTTTGGGTTGTCATCCAGGTGTAGATTTTTCCCATTTAGCACCAATTTGGAGATCTGTGGTTTGTTAGAGAGAGAAAACACTGTGAATGATGTTTTCCCTTCATTTATCTTTACTAGCCATGCATTGGCCCACTCCTCCAATGATGTTAGGGCTTGCTGCATCCGAATGCTTGCCGTTGTGATATACTCCTCTGAGTTCCACAGGGCCAAGTCGTCTGCAAAGGAGGCATTGTGGGTTCTTCTTGGAATGTTCTCTGATATGTCATTTATTTATGTGAGGAACAACGTGGGTGACAGGACTCCCCCTTGGGGAACACAATGCTCCAATACCATCTTCCTACTGGTCTGTCCTTGTAGTTGGACTCTGGCCGTTCTATTCTCAAGATAGTGGCTGATCCATTTGAACATTCTCCCACACACTTCACTTCTTTGCAGCTTGACTTTCAGTCCATCTTTCCACACTTTGTCAAATGCTTTTTCTAAGTCCACCCAAACCACCAGTGTGTGCTTTTTTTCTTGGAAAGCGTCCTCAAATTTCTGAGTTATATAAGTGATCTGGTCTTCAGTGGATCTGTGTTTTCTGAATCCTGCTTGCTGTGGGGCTAAGAGATGTTTTTCCTCTAGATGCCACATTAGTCGAGTATTAATTATGCGCTCCATCAATTTTCCAACCCAACTAAGTAGACTGATAGGTCTGTAGCCATTTGGTTCTGTCTGAACTTTGTCTTTCTTAGGTATTGGAATCAGTATGGCGTCTTTCCATGCCTGTGGTACTATTCCTCTTTTCCAGCTGCAGTTTAGGATGGCCAGAAGCCGTTTTTTTGCCTTTGTTCCTAGTCCTGTTAGCATTTCATTGGTTATCCCATCTTTTCCAGGTTTCTTTTTCTTTAGCACCCTCATTGCCTCTTCCATTTCTTGCATTGTTAACTTTGCCATCATGTGTTCTTCTGGTGCAAGCTTTTTGTTATTATGACTCCTTTGTTCATCAGTGATGGCCTTTCTTCTGTCTGTAGGGACATCGATGTGGTTTGCACTAGCATAGTGTTCCATGAGTGCATTTGCAGCTTTTTTTCCCGAGAATATATTTTCACCTTGTTTGATTGTGATGTGATTTTTGTAAGGTTCTTCGTTGTTCAGAGCTCTAACTAGTTTCCACAGTTTGTTCCATTCTGTATCTAGGTTGAGATTTTCTGTTGTTTGCTTCCAGCAGTCTCTTGTTGTTTGGTTTAATGTTCTTCTGTACTTTGCAGTGGTTGCTTTGAGCAAGAAGTTTGCCTCAGTTGTTTGTTTCTTTCTGCCGGGTCTCTGGCTTCTGTTACCTCATCTTCAAGTTTTTGCAGTTCTTCATTCCAGTTTGGTTTATAGTTCTTTCTTGCCACTCTCGGAATAGTCTCAATAGCTGCTTGAAGTATTGCTCTATTAAAGCTTTCAACCATATTTTTCATGCTGTTGTTTCGTTTGTTGATGGTCTCGCAAAGGCTGTCATTCAGCATTGCAAAACTGTCCAGTCAGCTCTTTTGTAATTCCATCGGGGCAATAGTTTCACTTCATGGGGAACATACTCCATATTAACCACTAGCTTTATTGGTCTGTGGTCGCTGTCTGCTAGCTGGCCAAGTACCTGTCGGCCAATTTTGTGAAGGATGTCCCCTGTGGCAAAAGCTAGGTCTGGAGTGGAAGTGGTGTGCCATCTTCTAGAGTAGAAACTGGGTTTATCATCTGGCCTGTTGATAAGGTGAAGATTTGTGTCTATCTCCCAGTCCTCCACTTCCTCTCCTCTACTGTCTGTATCCGGATATCCCCATCTTTCCGAGTGACTGTTGAAGTCTCTGACCACTATGCAATTTGAGCTCTTTATTTCCATACTTGCAAGTGACAGGTCTTTGCTCGGTGGGCCATACAAATTGTAGATACGCATGTTCGTGTCTGTAATATGAATACATTAAAGTACGAACCACACATTGTAATATAATGCGAATCTTGACATGTACGATATTATGTAAATAAACATGGCTACGAACTGAACATGCTTTTACTGAGTCCCTTCTGAAACATGTGTGTGCTTGTGTAGATGACGAGGTAATGCTTATATACATACATCATAACATTACATGGTGGCAGCGGTCGATACCGGACTGACGCAAAACAGCTACACGATAACACGTGAGTACAGTATTCGGCTAATTTTCGTCATCGTGGTCAGCCATGGCGGTGAAACAATATCGCAACGCACCGCAAATGAGATTCGCCGGTCAAGGTGATAAGAGTGAAGCTTTCTTGTTATGGCGCCAACGCATAGATCTATATTCCAAGACCACTGGTCTGGAAGGACAAACCCTAACTCCATATATCCTAGAAGCATTGGACGATGAAGGTTTGAAAATCTACAACAGTTTTGCTACCGCCATGCCGGTTGAGTCGGCAACCGACCCCGTAGCCATATTTGACGAATTTGAAAAGCGTCTGATCATAAAGCACACAAACTTTAGAGCGGCAAGATTAGAGCTTCACCACCTGCGACAGAAACGTGGTGAAAGCCTAGATGATTTCTTCACTCGCATTAAGGAGAAAACAAGAGTATGTAAATTTAGCAACGAAGAAGAAAAAGAGCGAATTATTGAACAGATTCTTCTTAGCACACCAATGCCAGAGTTCCAGAAATGGCTACTGAGCCAGAGTGATACGCTAACTTTACAACAACTTCTGGATGAAGGCAGGAAACACGAGGCACAAGCACTAAGCATTAAACAAATTCAGCAAGGTACATTAGCAGCCCAGGTGGATGCAGTGAAAAGCTATAAACCTAGACACAACAAAGCAACTGGTTCGAAACAACAAGAAAAACACAACACAAGCAGAGGTGCTATGTGTAAATGTTGTGGCCTAAACCACATACAAAACCACTGTCCAGCTAAAGACTCTACATGTCATTACTGCAGAAAGAGGGGCCACTGGATAAAATTATGTTTCAAGAGGAAACAAGACAGTGCTCAACACAAACTTCACAGCAGAAAGTCGTCAAAACAAACACACTCTATGATGACTGAGGACCTTGACTCCAGTGAAGAAAGTGATCCTTCCATTTTTGATACTGTGAAGATACTAACTTTCAGTAATGAACCAAAGAGAACGCAGGCTTTCTGCAAGGTACAATTCCGAATACCAGGAATTAAAATGCACAAAGAAAGAAACATTCGGTTCAAGATAGACACAGGTGCCCAAGGTAACACTCTACCCTTAAGAATATTCAGACAGATCATGCCTGACAAGGTGGATGAGCAAGGATTTCCCACAAGGGATGTAAAACGTAGGAGTGGCAGGACAAAGCTAAGAGCTTACAATGGAACAAGTATAGACTGTTTTGGAGCAGTAACACTTGAATGTTCATACAGAGGCTCAGAATGGACATCGTCAACATTTTACTTGGTAGATGTTGAAGGACCTGCAATTTTGGGTTTACCAATGTGCGAAAAGCTGAGTGTGGTAACTATTAACAACATTAAAGAGGATATAGGTTTTGCAGATGCTCTCAGCAGATTACCAAACCCCAACAAGACAGCAGATCTTACCCCAAACATCAAAGTTGATTTTGTCAAGTTTAGCGATAATCGGCTTGAACACATCAGAGAAGACACAATGAGAGATCCTATCCTTAACTCTCTCAAAGAACTGATATACCATGGATGGCCAAGCTCTATCAGGGAAGTTCCAACACACATCCGTCCATACTACTCGATGAGGGACGAGTTAAGCATCGAAGATGGTCTGATCCTTAAAGGAGATCGCATTGTTGTACCAGAAACACAACGCGATATCATCCTTAAACAGCTCCATAATAGTCACCTTGGTATTGTGAAGACACAACTGAGAGCAAAGAAAGATGTTTACTGGCCACAGATAAACAAGGACATAGAAACACTATGTAAAAAACTGTTCAATTTACCAAGAACATGCAAATAGGCAGTGCAGAGAACCTCTCATACCATCAGCCATACCATTGAGCCCTTGGAGCATTATAGGAACTGATATTTTCTCAATCGACAATAATGACTATCTTATTATTGCTGATTACTACAGCAAATTTCCCATCATTGAGAAACTTCCACAACCCTCACCATCAGCTGTTATTGCAGACATTACAAAGAAGTATTGCAGCATGTTTGGCATCCCAGATGAAATTAGATCAGACAACGGTCCACATTTCTCAGGTCAAGCATACAGAAACTTCACTAAGGACTGGAAGATCAAACACACAACATCATCACCTAGATACCCTAAATCTAATGGTTTCATTGAGAGACAGATACAAACTATCAAGTCAATCATGAAGAAAACAAGAACAGAGGATGTACACCTAGCACTCTTGAGATGGAGAACAACACCGGTAGACAGTAAGATCGACAGTCCAGCAGAACTTATGTTTGATAGAAGAATTAAAGACCTCCTACCATCTAAGGTCCACTTCCGTCCACAACATAGAGACAGCACATATGATCAATTTCAGCATCGTCAGCAAGTTCAGAAATCCAACTATGACAAATGTGCTAAAGACTTACCACCATTATATCCTGGTCAGCATGTGACTACCTACAACCACAACAATGACACATGGTCAAAAGCAACAATCATTTCCAGAAACCCTGAACCCAGGAGCTATACTTTAAGACCAGACAGCAGCAGCAACCTCCTGAGGCGAAACAGAGTGGACATAAGAGAAATCCCACAGAATACAACAGAACAGAGAATTCCCATGCTTTCAACAGACAATGCAGTAACTCCAGACTTTGGTGCCCCACAAAACCAACAAGCGCCAAGGCCGAAATCACAACCAACTCAAGCTAAACCAGGGACTTCCGCAGAACCACCAGCACTTTACACCACTCGTTCTGGCCGTACAGTGACACCTCCCAGCCGATACAGACAGTGACATATATACTCACACTGAGCATTACACATACTTATCTTTTCTCACATGAAACATTTCGTTGGAAATGTTTGCACACATTTTTTTTTCAAAAAAGGGGGGATGTAATATGAATACATTAAAGTACGAACCACACATTGTAATATAATGCGAATCTTGACATGTACGATATTCTGTAAATAAACATGGCTACGAACTGAACATGCTTTTACTGAGTCCCTTCTGAAACATGTGTGTGCTTGTGTAGATGACGAGGTAATGCTTATATACATACATCATAACATTACAGTGTCGTTTATTTTAATGTCAACCCCTAACATTTCCGACTGGTCGTTGAAGTTTGCGGATATCTCGCTACTTGGTATTGAGTTTCGGGTAAGTAATAGTACACCTCTTTTGTGTCCTTCTCGATCGAGTCGGAAAGCCTGGTATCCTCTTATTGAGAATCTGTGGTAGCTGTTGAGATGTGTTTCTTGGATGCAAGCCACATCTATTTGATCCTCATAAAGGCGGTTTTTTAGGGGGACTTTTTTGTTGAGAACTCCTTCTGCATTCCACTGCAGAATGTTGAGTGTTCTTGGTGTTTGGTCAATAGCTTTTGCCCTTTCCCTCTGTACCTTGACTCCACAATTCAGGGGAAGGTGACCACCAGTAGTATTCGTCCAACCCCTTCGAGGCGGGGGGTCCGGCACTCTCGCCGCCTGGCGGGACTCCACAGGACGAGCACCACAATGCTTAAATTGTATTCGTGACATCTTCATTAGGCGAAGTACGTTGCACTGTTTCGTTGAGCATGTAGCCTAGTGTATCCGATTTCAACAGGCGTTTCTGTAGAGTTGCGCTCCTTAGCCTTTGACTGTTCCCAGCCTACCTGCAAGGCAGCAGGTGGTTTAAAATCAGAGTTTTCCTTCTCCTAGACGAACTGCCTTCCAAGGCTTACGAGCTTCATCTACCCGGGATTTAACCCATGCCTGGGGTTTAGGTTGATGCTGGCCAGAGCATGGTCCACTCGCCGGTGGGTATTGCGCCTACACTGTAAGGGGTCCCAAACTACTCCCGATAGACGACAAACAGTGAAGAATGAGGCAAGAAAGCATTTAACCCATGAAGTGGGGGTGGATTAGTGCAGACCAGAGCATGTACCACTTGCCGGTGGGTTCTGCATATACACCTATAGGGTTCCACTCACTCCTCAGACCATTTAGTCTGGCCCCTCACCAAGGACCTGTCCGGCTTGGGTGACCCTGCCAGGAGTAAAACTCCCGCCGGCATAGCTCCCGGGATCATTGAGGCACTCAAGCTCTCCAACCAACGGCAAGGTAGGCTTACATGTGAAGAGAAATAATGAAAGAGATCAAAATCTGATAAAACATTTTGGTTTACACCTGGCCGAAAACCACAATAGAAAGCAGAGTTGAAAGCAAACGTGCAAGTGGAAGACAGCCCTATAACTGAGAAGATAACATCAAGAGATGGACAGGAAAGAGTTTGTCAGAGTGTACCATCAAGATAAAAGGCGATGATGATCCAGTGAAGCCGGTCTTCGATGCGAAAATGGCAGTTGATCAGAATCACCTAGGGACAGCAAGTTATGGAGATATATGCTCGCCTGCGCCAGAAGAATAAGAAATGTAAAAAAAAAAAGGAGAAATTTCAATACGGGGAATAGAGAAGGGGCGCAAAAAGGAAAATTTTTTTTTTTGTTTTAAATTTAATGGAAAAAAAAATCCCGTTCAACCTCTGATGGGTTATAATTAGGATACATATTGTTTTCAATTCCAAATAATATGAGCAACTGCCGACATGAGAAAGTGGCATCACATTTGTCAAATCAATGTAAATAGGGATAATCACAATTGTGTTATACGTTAAATAAATAGAAAAAAAAAATAAAAACAAACAAACAAACAAAATCAAGAAAAAACTATGAACAAGAATAATATTAAAGTGGAGGGGTGTAACGGCCTGGTGGTTCCAGTTATATAACTGACTTTAACAAATATTTAATTGACTTTCATCTGTTAAAAGGCATATGCATTGTAAGAACAGCATCAGACCTTCACATTCCCAGCCACTATATTTTATCATGTGTTCGTGTTAAATATTGTTTTGACTATATTATGCAGTTCCCTAGGTCTGTCTATTCTCAACACTTCTTCTATATGTATAGGTGAGTTGGATGCTTGCAAATAATCTAATATTGGTATTCTCATTTGTTCATATCTCTTACATTTTAACAAGAAATGTTCTATATTATTGTCTTGAAGACCTCCTGCACAGTAAGGTTCTTCTATTCTGAAATAGCCTTTTCCCAGCTGTAGTCTGAGAAGTTTCTTATTACTGGGAATTTTCAATTCCCTAGATATCTGACATTTTCTTGTTGGAGCCTTGAACATCTTATATGCATGTCTTCCTTTCAGATTTTTATCCCACGCTGCTTTCCATTCATCTGTTATTAAATCTTTAATTAAGCTCTTAATTTCTGATTTACTCATCCCTACATTTATTAGATTATTATCAGATGTACCTTTCTTGGCTTCTTTATCTGCCTTTTCATTTCCTTCTATGCCAACATGTTATATATTAACTTCTTGTTTGATGCCCTATGCACTAATTTTTTTTAAATTAAAAATTTTTTTTTTTAAATTTAAAAACATATTTATTTGTAAATATAAGTGTGTTAATAATGTTAAAAAAATAAATTATACATAAAACAATTTATATGAAATTTTAAGCAATTTTAAAAAGAAGTATTTGTTACAAATCATTTCAAAATAAGATCAATAAAAACAAATAAGTATAAAACATATATAATTTTTGTGAAAGCTACAATCTCTATCTTGATACAGGAAAAAGACGTACCGGTACCTACGCAAGAAGGAAACTATTTTTTTGACCGGTCGTCATGACCGACAACCATTAAGGGGATGTACGGCAGTGAAAATCTGGTTTTAGGTACAAAATAAACGATTTTTTACTTAAGAGCTTATTTTAATACATAATTTTCGATGAATCGATTGAGGGAGGTTTTATGACATACAAAATGCATTTGATGTGTCAAAAAGCAATTTTCGGCACTACCCCCAAGCTATGATTTGCAAATTTGTGCCGAAAATGCATGATTTCTCTCTCAATAATACCTTAGTTACGCTGAGCGCATCGCGAAGTATTTGTTATCGCTGAAAAGGGGATTTTTTTTATCTTCCGGATTATAGCAAATTCGAAACCTTTATTTCACATAGCTCTCGTAGATTTGGTATTCAAAACTTTCCATCGTTTTACGCTAACTTCCTTATAAGGAGAGGTTTACGCAGTGACCGCATTCTTTCAGTCAAGGCCCATTCATGAGGCATTGGTGTTTATCTTTCTGATTGGTCGTAACAACGTTCAGCTTTCTCTGCACAAATCCGGAACATAACCACAGGTACTTCCGACAGTAAACAAATAACTTTGCTTCATTGAACGTGGTACGTAGTACGACGTGTTTCTCTTAATTACAGTCTAAATCTCATTAAATTGTGTTCTATTATTTCAAACTGGACACCCGTGTGTTACCGGGGCCCGAAAGAGGAGCAAAGAATAGTAACACTGTTCCCTTCCATGCCTGTCGTAGAAGGCGACTAAGGAGGGTTGGGCATGGGGCTGGTTACCCCATCCTGTAAAAAATTTAAACCACAAAAAACTTTATTAAATATGGACAAGTCAAATAAGGAAAATAAAACACAGCCATCCAAGACAGGAGAAGGTCCTCTCGCAGGGAGGCGTATGATGCAACACAGAGAAAGCCGAAAGGAGTCTGTGTTGCTGACTAACCTTCTTTCTTCTAGGAGAACTTCCAGATTTGGCACCTGGAATGTTCGGACATTAAACGAACAAGGGAAAGTGGCACAAGTAGCAGCAGAAATGAGGGAATATAAAATCGAGGTTCTGGGAATGTGTGAAACAAAGTGGAAGGGGGTAGACAGGAAGAAACTCATCACAGGTGAATTGGTGCTGTCCTCAGGACATGAAGACAAAAGTTCACACCACAGTGAAGGGGTAGCTCTTATGTTATCTAAAGAAGCACAGAAAGCACTCATTGAATGGGAAGCTGTTGGACCCAGAATAATATCAGCCACTTTTAAAACAGCTAAAAAGAAAATAAATGTAAATGTCATCCAATGTTATGCACCAACTAATGACAAAGAAGAGTCTGTGAAAGAAGCATTTTATACTAGCCTACAGGAAATTATGGATAAAGCAAAAAGAAGAGACATCACAATTTTGATGGGTGACATGAATGCAAAGATAGGTACAGTCAATACCGGATTTGAAGAAGTCATGGGAAAACATGGGCTGGGAATAATGAATGAAAATAGGGAACTATTCTCAAACTTCTGTGCTTCAAATCAACTGGCTATAGGAGGAAGCATGTTTCCACATAAGAGAATACACAAGGCAACATGGATATCACCAGACCATAGAACAGAAAATCAGATTGATCATATATGCATAAACAAGAAGTTTAGATCATCATTGCAGGATGTAAAGGTATATAGAGGAGCAGATGTAGCATCAGATCACCACCTTCTGGTAGCCAAAGTAAAAATGAAACTCAAGAGATATGCAACAATGCAAAATTATAGACAACAATTGAATGTAGAACATCTAAGAAATCAAGAAACAAGAGACAAATTTGCGGTCACAGTATCCAACAAATTCCAAGTGCTCCAACAGCTGGAAGATGTAGAGAATACAAAAGACTATTGGCAGCAGGTCAAAACTGTATGGAATGAGACATGTGAAGAAATACTGGGGAAAAGGGAAAGACAAGTAAAAGCATGGATAACAACAGAAACCATCAATAAGATAAAAGACAGAAAAAAAAACAAGAAAGCAGATTTAAACACAAGCAAAACCAGAAGTTCCAAAGCCAAGGCTCAAGAAGTGTACACAGAAGCAAACAAAGAAGTAAAAAGAAGTATCAAAAGAGACAAGAGGAAGTATATCGAGGAGTTGGCAAGAGAGGCAGAAGATGCTGCAGCCAAAGGAAATATGAGAGAACTGTATAGCAGCACAAAGAAGCTAACAGGGAAATACAAGCAAACAAATTGCTTCATAAAAGACAAGAATGGGAAACTGCTCAGCAATATACAGGAGCAAATGAAGAGGTGGACAGAATATTTTGGTGACCTTCTCAATAGACCAGTGTTACCAACAGATTACTGGTGACAATGTATATATATTTATGATAGTATTGATCTGTCGGAGGAAAGGTATTTGTTTTTAGAATCAGGATGCTTTTCTGGTCAAGGCGATATCACCCATGTTGAATTTATACTTTTATTATATGGGTTATCTTTCCTGAATATCGAACTCAGCGTAGGAATCTAGGTTTACAGCGATCTATTCTTTGTTTGGTTAGAAATAGATTGTTCTTGCTTCAGAATATCTATGGCCCGAATCTATGTGTATTTCTTGTCTGTGTAGGACGAGTCTGTCTTATATCTTAATATCTTTGTATGTCTAAGTCGAACTATATCTTCGGTGTCGAACTCGGGGTCAAAGGTTGTTCGGCGGATGTGTCGCTAAGTGGAGGTGAGAAGGTTCCGCCCTGATGGGTGCTGGGTTGTTGTAGCGGCCTGTCGCCGAAAAGTGATCTCTATATTAGTGGGGAAAGAGGTAGTCTCTTTAGACATATCATGTATTATTTACCCCAGTGTTTATTCTTACTGCCAAGGAATGGCAGAATCATATTCTAGTGTATTTCTGATACCAAGGTAAAGACGCATTTCTTATGAACTGTTCCAGAGGCATTGTATTCGATGGGCAGTCGTACGGTTGTACGTTTAGATGAATATTAACCAGATGAAGATGACATTCATACCTAGCAGCACCATATTATGTGATGAAGTCAATAGTATCAATGGTAGAATCTACAAAGCAATGAGGACATTTAATGAATGATCAGCTTTGATTGCGCTTCATAGTTTGTATCCTGGGTGAGTGACAACTCACTGGGAGGGGAAGCCATTTTGGAATCCTATATTTTTCAATCATCGAGGAGAGAACAGGGATGCCCCTTACTATTACCTGATGAGTCCAGAGATCACTGCTACAGAAGAGAACCCACTACTAGTGGTTCAATATTGTTATCAAAAAAAATATGTGCTGAACTTTACCTAAAGGAATCTTCGCTAGACGAGGTTAGGTCTAGGAACCATCTTGAACCTTGTTTATGAACTGACGTGCTCTGTCAGTAAAGTCAGACGATATATATTGGAATTACTGAGTGCTTGTCTACTGACATTCCATTGGTACTGTTATGCAACATGAATGCCCATGTGATAGTGTATTTCATTGATCAACATTATTATGATTTATGACAACCTGTCTGCTGTCACTGTACCCGTGCTGTCAAGTGTGATCGTTCCAATTAAACTGTATGAAACGTACACAGTAGTTGGCGTAAATGACTTCCAGCCATAAGTGAGTGAGATTGGTCTATTTGTCAACTCTAACGAATGTTTGCCATCATTCGCATGTACTGTATCCTCACTCCATGTCTACACACCACTGCGTAGGTCGAGTTGACCTTTTGTTTGTCTTCATTTTGACAACACCCATCAACACCCTCCGAACACGATTGCAACCAAACAAGCAACATTGGTGGCCAGCTTTCTGGGTTTGACCTCGCAGAAATTGAGAAGTCAACAGACTACTGATACCAGACCGTTTCCTGTGGCTGATACGACACACCTGCAGTACTAGTTTGCTCTTTGTCAACACTTTGTCACGTGACCTATCGAGCGAATACTGGAACTAGGTCAGCGCTTGTGGACATTTTTCATTGTACATCACAGAACGTTTGCAGGCAGAAATTAATTGTGTTAACAAGTATTACAGTGAACTGAGAGGTCCTACGTGTCGTAGTTATTGAAACTGTCATCGATGGATCCTTTTGTGTATTTTTCACATTGTTGAACATTGTAATAAGTTAGTTCATAAATTTAATATTGATTAAAGTGGCAGTTTATTTTCATTAGTAATTAGAAACTGTACCATTGCATTCTAAAGCTGAGCCTTTACAACACATCTTATGCACATGATATGTATTTATGTTTATATTACATGTATTTATTTCTCGTTGTGGGCGGTTGGTGAGGTGACTATTATATGGTATACCACGTAGAGAGGTCATATAATAGAGTTCTATAGGTGCAATTTTCTTGGTTGAAAATTTGCTGCGAAATCTGTTGCTATTAGTGTTAGCTGTGAAGACTGTGCTCATCGTTGTTTTCGTAATATTTTTTTCTGTTCTTCAGTTTTGTTTTGATTTGTTTGTACTTGTAGATCTACCCTTTTCTAAAATTTAGTTCTATACACGTTTATATTTATACACTGTGGCGTTATTTGTGTTGTTATCCCTTTGCAGTTGTCATCACAGATTCTGTGATTATTTTCATTGATTTTCCTATTTGATTTACTTGATTTCTGCAAATGTTTTCATGTTGTCTTTTATAATTGTTTTGTTGTGTTCTTGATCGATATACACTATATGAAACATATTTGATCATACACTACTAGCTGTGTAGTGAACTTATGAGAAATAATCAACTGATGACTAATTGCTGTTACTAGAGGTACACAGTTGATTATCTTCTTCTTCTTCTTCTTCCATCCTTAGCCACCAACCGGCAAAGCAGTATGTGGCCAGTACGCCTAGTGGCGTCTTAGGGCAACAACAAATTGATCAATCTATCGCTGTTTCCACCACGCCTAGTGGCGTCTTTGTGGAACAGAAACAGACCAAACAATCTATCGTTGTTTCCGTAATCAGATTGGTTGGCAAGCAGGTGATCAGCCCACTGTGCAAAGTTTTTACGGGATGGGGTAAACAGCCCCATGCCCAACCCTCCTTAGTCGCTTTTTACGACATGCGTGGTAGGGTGCAGTGTTACTATTCTTTTCTCCCCTTTCGGGCCCCGGCAACACACGGGTGACAGTTGATTATACAAGACCTTATTTAAAGGCTTGTTTCCAACAGAGATTGGGATTGTGAGCTAATTAATCAAGTTCATTTAGAACTTGTTCCTGTTTACTTGGAAATAGATTACATTATTGTTTCAGGTGATTGCTATCATTATTAGACAACATGTCTACATTGGAATACTTTATTGCACAAGGGAAATTCCTTGATAAGTCTGGTAAGGAATTAGAGGAGTTTCCAACTGCTCAATTTGCCATGGTATTAAAGTCAGAAGAAAAGAAGCACCCTCCGAACACGATTGCAACCAAACAAGCAACAACCAGCTCCACAAAACCCCCCGGACATCCAGCCAGCAGAAGAAGAGCTACAAATTAACGGTGAAAGACCAACGAAGGAAGAAATAAAGAAAGCCATAAAGCTTCTAAGAGAAGGAAAAGCGGCTGGACCTGATGACATTTCAGCAGAGGCCATAAAAGCAGATATCAACACGGCTACAGAGATGTTATATAAATTACTTGGTAAAGTCTGGGAAAAGGAAGAGATACCAGCAGAATGGAAGGAAGGATATCTGGTTAAGTTGCCTAAGAAGGGAAATTTACAAGAGTGCACAAATTATAAAGGAATAATGTTACTATCAGTGCCAGGAAAAGTATTAAACAGGATTATCCTTGAGAGATTAAAAGAGTCCATAGACAAGAAACTGAGAGATGAACAAGCAGGTTTTCAACAAAACAGATCATGTACAGATCAGATAGCCACTTTGAGAATAATAGTTGAACAAAGTCTGGAATAGAATTCACCACTATGCATCGGATTTGTGGACTACGAAAAGGTATTTGACAGTGTAGACAGAGAATCACTTTGGAAATTGATGAGGCATTATGGAGTTCCCCTGAAGATCATTAATTTAATAAAGAAAACATATGAAGACATGACATGCAGAGTTCTTCATGAAGGACAGCTTACTGAACCGTTTGGAATAAGAACAGGAGTGTGACAGGGATGCCTCTTGTCTCCATTTCTTTTCTTACTAGCAATAGACTGGGTTATGAGATCATCGACAATACACAACAGAAATGGAATCCAGTGGACTCTGACTAAGCAGTTAGATGATCTAGATTTTACTGATGACTTGGCTCTTCTGTCCCATAACCGTAATCAGATGCAGGACAAATTGAAAACACTCGATGAGAAGTCACAGCAATTGGATCTGAAAATACACAGGGAAAAGACAAAAGTAATGAGAATAAAGGCAAGTAATGATAGCAGGGTTGAACTTGAAGACACACCAATACAAGATGTAGAATCGTACACATATCTTGGCAGTAATATAGACAAAGTTGGAGGGACAGACAGCGATTTCAAAATAAGAATACAAAAAGCAAGAGGAGCTTTCATTGCATTGGGAAATATATGGAGATCAAGAGAAATCGGATCCAACACGAAAATAAGAATCTTCAACTCAAATGTCAAGTCAGTCCTATTGTATGGCTCTGAGACATGGAGAACAACAAAGACAGCAACGAAAAAGCTACAGACTTTCACAAATGGGTGCTTGCTTAGAATAGAGGGATTAAAATGGTATGACAAGGTTACCAACGTGGAACTGATGACAAGAACTAGACAAATGCCAGTGGAACAAGAGATGAGAAGAAGACGATGGCGATGGATAGGACACACACTGAGGAAGCCTGTTGATAGCATTACAAGGCAGTCCTTGTTCTGGAACCCCCAGGGCAAGAGAGGCAGAGGTAGACCAAGAAGCACACGGAGAAGAGAGCTGGAAACAGAGGTGAAAATGATGAGGAGAACGTGGAAAGAAGTTGAGATGATGGCACGTGACAGGAGGACTTGGCATGTGTTTGTTGAAGGCCTATGCTCCTTTGGGAGTGGAGGGTTATGAAATGAAAAACTTCAAAACGGGAGGAAAAGGTAAGAAAGCAAAGCAACTTTCTGCCGTTAGAACACGTCGATAGTGTGTAATTTCCAACAATGTTACGACCGAATCAGCGGTGAATGATAACCAACCTGATGTAGGCTTATCATCAACGTATGTCTGCATACCTGTATCCGATAGGCCTATAGTTCAAATCGCTGATCTAATAGTGCCTTTCAACGCTGGCCCAAGTCGATCTGATATAAAAATGAACTTTAGCGCGAGCAAGAATGGTGCTTCGCATAACATGGTCTGTGCTAAACCTACGTACAGAAATATGCAGATCAAATTTTTGATCATGTGGATACCATGCACAACTCTACAGTATTTCAACGTGCCGTCAGCATCGTCCGAGCTGAACGTTCTAAGAGTCAGCATCGTACCATTAATAAAAAAGAAGTCATTTACATCGCTGTCAGCTTTGATGCAACATGGCTAACTAGAGGTCATACGTCCCTGATATTTGTTGGCAGTGTTATCGACATCTTGACTGGCATGGTCATCGATACGCACGTTATGTCTTCCTTCTGTTACACCTGCGAGAATACTAGACAGTGGCAACTGAAAAATCAGCTTGACAAATTTGAACAATGGAAAGCAGAGCATCAGAAGGACTGCTGCCGTAATTACGAAGGGTCAGCCGGAATGATGGAAGTAAAAGCCTGTGAGGTTTTCTGGCTTCGTTCAGTGGCAAATCACAAGCTACGCTACATTGTTTTGCTATCAGATGGCGATTCCAAGGCCTATAACAGACTCTGCGACATCAAACCGTATGGTCCAGAAGTTGACATAACCACAGAAGAGTGCGTCAACCATGTCGCAAAGCGATTAGGCTCTGCGAGGCCCTGTCGTAAAATGACGTCTGTTTCACATCACGAATTCTAATAATTCTGACCTTACCGCGCACCATACATTGGAAAAAGATAGGATACACTGACCAATGAAAACGCTTTTTTGGTCCTGTGTTTACAACTGCTGGGAAAATAAAAATGGCCAGACACTATTTGTGTAACATGATTAACTTCGGGATTTTACTACAGCAGTATGGAAGAAGTACCACTTGGCAGAGGTTATCAAAACAATATTAGGGATGTTACTCTACTCGTAAGTAGTAATACTTTTACTAATAATATTATAGGATGGGAGAAATCTTAGGTTAAATGCATTCGAAGCTTCAGGTTGGCCTAAAGTTAGCTGTTTAAACTATGCATACTATAAAATGCAAGTAGTAACCAAAAACATTATTATATAGATATGTAAAGCCTAATGCTAAGTATAATGTAAACTTTAATTGACTAAAATCGCACCAGGAGTAACGAAGATAATAAAAAAAGTAGTTTCCTACATTGTATAATAGGCCAAACGGAAAAAAAAAAAAAAAACTCCGCTCAGTCACGATTTGAAAAAACGCAAGAGAGCGGGGAAAGCAGAGCATATATTAATGTCAGCGTTTGCCTTCTGTAGTTGTTAGCAGACCTTAATCACCCATTGAGGGCTAGTCTGTGTGTGTACCTGAGGGTAAGAACGAATCTATTTATATATAAATGTATATAATTGTGTGTAATTATATTGATTAATCCATCTGTGCGATACGATGTGTATAAGCTGTGTTAGGAATGGACTGTGTCTTCTGATGAAACTTACACGCTCATGTGTACTTCTAGAGGCAAAGCCCGCCTTTAATAGTGGTACTCACAACCAAATTATTGTATGGAGGCGAATCATGGGAAAATACTTATAATTAAGAAGGTAGAGGTAAATTGTGATCACTTTGAACTACAATGATTGTTGATACTATACTATACCTTGTGCTTCTGCTTGCACGCTTATCTGAAACTTTCTATCATCCCCATCTGTGTCATAAGAGGGATATGGATAGAATAATACAGGTATTGCGTTTGAATTCATTGCAGGTTTAATCCTTTAACCAAAAGTCTCAAAATCAGAGGAGGCTGCTCTTACTGAAAGTTACAACGAATGCAGTGCCAGTCCATGATACAGTGCCAGCCATTATGTTTGTGACTACTGGAACGAGTTCAGATGAATCTTATATCCAGCATCTAAGAGAGCCATCTCCAGTGACTCAGTTAAGTTGCATAGAGCAACTGTGCAGCTTATCCAAATTCAACAAAAACTAAAAACGCATCCAGTTTGTGATGACAAAACTAGTATAGTGTTTCTATAAACTTATAGTAATAATAATAAACAACTCTACAAGTGAGGCGTCTGTGGCCTAATGGATATGAACGCAGTTTCATAATCCAGATATACCAGGTTCGAAACCTGCTGCAGGCGGTTTGGTAGCAGATCGCTTTGTGTGGATTTTTAACAATGGTATAAGCGCCGTACAGTTCAGAAAGCAATGGCAAACTACTGAATGAAAAAAAATTGCCTAGAAAAATCACAAACAGCCGTGCCACGTCCTGTAAAGGATAAGCAACTAACTAACTACAAGTGAATGATCAAGCAAGCGAAAGTTGTCTACAAGATGATAGACATTTGGCTCAAGAGAAAAACATTTGTTAATGTTGTATGTATGTGTGTACCTTGTTGTCAGTGTTGTGCATTCCATTCACAGCACAATAAATAAGGCGTTGTATAAAGAACGACCATTTATTAATTCCAATAGAACACACATGTTGACAACTAGACGAACATGTACACGATTACAAACATGATAAGGAACGTCTGTTCCCAGCTGAACTGTCCCCAGCAACAACGGTGAAAAAAGGTCTGGCTGTTAACGGGTCATGTCGACAACATCCGGTTCGTGCGGTCATCGCACATTACCGCACAAAGCCGATATAGCAGGAACGAAGCTGGCGTTCCGTTCTAAACTTTAACAGTTCCTCCCCAGTAATTAAGAGCTCGGATCGAATCTGACAACTGGTTTTCGTTGTCTTTGAGATCTTCGTGGAGGCACTACAGCATCCACCACACTTCTGTCTTCTATAACAGGCTCTGGGGCGTCAAGCTGTAGATCAGGTGCTGCCTTAGTAACTTGATCCATGATGGCTTTGTTGAGTAAAATGTCATTATAGCTATCGTCGGAGGGTGGTCTGATCTTCATGAGACTTCCCGATCTTAACTGGTTCTGATGCTTCCGTACATTCATGTTGTTACTTAGATGAACTGTATACATCATACGACCGATAGTTCTTATAATGTGACCATGCACCCAAGGATCACCTTTTGAGGAATAGTTCCTTACCCACACAGGGGCTCCAATTCTGAATCTTGATCCTTTAACTTCAGCTGTTTCACTTCTTTGTTCTTGCTGAGGCATTAGCAATGACAGTTGTGTTCTTGGCTGACGGCCATGTAACAACTCGGCAGGGACTTGCCAGTCAAAGAATTTGGTGTTGTCCTGTAAGCGAACAGTAGTTCATCCAGAGCTCGATGTCATGTCTTCCCTCCCCAGAAAATCTTTGCCATTGAGGTTTTGAAGGTGCGGACAAAGCGTTCTGCCTCTCCATTTGAAGCTGGATGAAATGGAGCCGTCATGAGATGCTCAATTCCATGTAGTGAACAGAATTGTTGAAACTTGACCGAAGTAAACTGTGTTCCATTATCTGAAACAATTGTGTCAGGAAAACCTTCGTGAAGGAAGATCTTAGCTAGAGCTTTTATTGTTGTCTCAGTTGTCAAGGAATTCATCGCAACAATATATGGATATTTAGAATATGCATCGACAACTACCAGCCATTGTTCATCCATAAAAGGACCTGCGAAATCGATGTGGATTCTATCCCACGGACGTTCAGCTATTGGCCATGACTGATAATGTTGATGCGGATTACTCTGGTTTGCTCTGCATGCATTACAGTTTACTGATAACGATAGTATGTCCTTGTTAATGGTGGGCCACCAACAATGCCGTCGAGCCAGTTGTTTCATTCGGATTATGCCGAAGTGTCCTTGATGCAGTAAATGAAGGACTTTTTCACGAAGAGAAGTGGGTACAATCACTCGGTTAGACTCAGCCTGCCATAACAGAATGCCTTTGTGAATTGATAAATTAAGGCGCCTATCAAAATAAGGTTTTATGTCGCTGTTATTTCGTGACAGTGATTCTGGCCACCCACTGAGCACAAAATGTTTGACTTTATGAAGAATCTTATCTTTGGCAGTTTCAGATTCTACCAAAGCAGAGTCCAGCGGAATATCAGCTATGGCATCATCATTTTCCATGCTGATATTATAGCATGATGCTCCAGACTTGTCAAATGCAGGATCTGGTCCCATAGGTAATCTTGACAGTGCGTCCGCATTAGCATGTTTCGTTGTTGGCCTATGTTTGATGACAAAGTTGTATGACATCAATAGAATGGCCCATCGCTGCATGGATAACACATGCAATTTGTGATCAGACGAGAAAATAGACAAAAGAGGCTTGTGGTCTGTCTGCAATTCAAAAGGTTTTGTCAGGCCATAGAGATACTGGTGAAATTTCCGTACTCCAAAAATTATTGACAAGCCTTCCTTTTCAATTTGGCTATAGTTTTTTCTGCTTCGCTCATGGTCTTGGAAGCAAAAACTATTGGTCTCTCAGAACCATCTTGGTAACGATGTGATAACACTGCACCTATTCCATATGAAGATGCGTCTGTTCCAAGTATAATAGGCAGGTTTGGATCAAAATGTACCAATCTAGTTGCAGTTATGATAGCTTTCTTAAGAGCTTGAAAAGCTCTTTCGTGATCTGTGGACCAGAAAAATGGCGTTTCCTTCTTTCTTAACTTATTTAGTGAAGCAGAAAGTTCTGAGTAATTATCAATGTACTTATGATAATAATTTATTTTCCCCAAGAAGGACTGGAGTTGTGTTAAGTTTTCTGGGCGGGGTAGCCATTTGATAACTTCGATGCCAGAGTCTGATGGTCGTATTCCTTCATCAGAAATAATTGTTGAGGAGAGGTTATTTATATTTTTCGTGCTTATTCCTGCCTTTTGCTTTTGCACGACTGTTTATGTGTATCCAGTAGTGGTATTAATTTAATGTCCAGGGTTCTTTCTTTACGTGCCTGGCGAATAAACATTAATTTACTTTTGTGCACACATCTCTTTCTCCAACGAAAGTAATAACAGCTGAATGACGGTTTGTAACTTTAATACACATTACGAAACTTCAAAATAGACCCATTGATGTGGTCAGGCAATAAGAACACAATCAAGATTAATAATAATAATAATAGTCACTCATTTGCATGAACAATTATGAATGTTAAATATGCCATACATTATAATACTTCCATGTAAAAACAGGAATATACATTAGGGCTATCCACACACGCCCAAACACACATCTCAACCGTAAAACGGCTGGACACTGACTGCCCCTCTTCGCTGCTAACTCTCTCTCGTTTTTTACCTGCCTTGTACTGGCGGCTCCTGAGCCGACCCAGCTTCAATGGGTACCTCCGAAATCGGCGAGTATTTGCCTGAATGGCGAGGGACACCTGTCTCTGTACAAGAAATAAAGGGATACTCACGTAAAATCAATGTCAGGTTAGACAAAAAAAAAATAATAACCTGAGATTTCGCCTCGAGTATTAGCGGGCGTACGAAAAAAAAAAAAAAAAAAAAAAAAAAACCTGCCTTGTTAGCAAAACTTTCACAGCCAGTCTCATCACGTGACACAGAGTGGCCATTTGGGTGAAATGGCAAAGTGCCAAACTGGGCGTTAAAACTAAGGCATTTTCTACTCCCAACATTGCCCCCTGTTCCCGAGCGGAAACCAAGGGTTTTCGCTTGAAAACAGTGGATAGTTAGCCCAAGGACTATTAATCTATTAGGAAAGAAAAATCATATTGCTTAGAATAATATATATGAAATAGTAATTGCAGTACCAAATGACATGAAAACAGATATATGTAAACAGTTTAGACAAAATGTAATCCAATCTTTCAAAAAAAAAATGCAATTAAAGTCGTAGCATGAATGTTTCAATAGTATATCACCTGAAAACAAAACAAGATCCGACAATGTCAACATCTGGCACAAACAATTTCACTTTCCAGTTACATTCCTTGACAATAAGTCTGCCAGAAAGTTTTCAGATCCCTTGATTGGAATAATTGTATATCTATATTCTTGGATAAGCAAGAACCATCTGTGTAATCTACTGTTTGTCGTAGTTTTTTGATTTAGGGATGTTAGTGGACGGTGATCCGTCTGGAGGTAGAAGTGTGCGCCAAGTAAATAGCGTGATAACTTGCTTATACACCAAATGATGGACAAAAGTTCTCTTTCACTGGTAGAATACCGAGTTTCTGCTGGTAGCAACTTCCTGCTTACATACAAGCATGGATGTGGAGTATCATTGAACCATTGCAACAGGCAACCACCAATGCCAGTCTGAGAAACATCAGTCCTCAGAAGAAATGGCATAGTGATATTAGGTAACACCAAAATAGGTGCCTTGGAAAATACAGTTTTAATTTTGTTCAAAGCTCCACTGCAAGTATCGGACCAAACAATTTTATTAGGAGCTCCCTTTTTAGTCAAAGATGACAGGACAGAAGAAATAGATGAAAAGTTCGGAATGAACTTGTGATAGAAGTTAATGAGTCCTAACATGCTCCTAACCTGTTTCTTTGTCCGAGGGATATCTAATTCTAATATGCGTTTAACAGTCTGCTCATCAGGGTATAACATGTGGTTACCAACACGGTGACCAAGAAATGAAATTTCTCGACAACCAATCTGAACCTTTGAAGGTCTAACTGTCAAACCATGCTTTCTGAGTAGCATTAATAAAGATTTTAATCCTGTGATATGTTCTTGCCAAGAATTATGGAATAAACAGATGTCGTCTATGTATGTGATGACATCAGATCTATCTCCTAAGAGTCTCCGCATCATGCGCACAAAAGTCGCAGGAGCATTGACACGGCCAAAACACATATAATTCCATTGGAATAAAACATATGGAGTCATAAATGCGGTTAGTGGTTTGGCTTTATCAGTTAAAGGGATCTGCCAATATCCCTTGGAAAGATCTAGTTTGCTAAAGTATGTAGCCTGGGATAGTTGTGATAAAAGATCCTCCAAAACAGGCATAGGCTCAGCATCTGTGAGAGTGACACTGTTAAGACGTCTAAAATCAATGCAGATGCGAAGAGATTTGTCCTTCTTTCTAACTAGAACCATAGGAAAAGAATAGGATGATTCAGAAGGAGAAATGATGCCCATGCGTAGCATATCCTTAAGTTCACTATCCACCTGAGATCTGTAGTGTAAGGGTATAGTATACGGTCTGAGTTTGATAGGGTGATCATCAGTCAATGTAATATCATGAGAGATAACATCAGTGCGACCTGGAAGTTCAGTCAGCACATCAGAGAAAGATTCTAAAACAGCAAGAGCCTGTTCTCGATAACTAGAATCTAACTCATCTGGTACAGTTACATCTCTCCAAGATTCGGAAGATGTTAAAGGCAGCAGAGGAAAATTAAAAGAAATATCGCTCGCTGTAGAATCATCAGATTCCACAACAGCTGACACAGTCTGTTGCACTGGTTCATCAGAAATATTGTCCAAGATAGGTTGTAATTCTGTAGGGCGCTCCACATATAATTTTAACATATTGATGTGAAATGTTTTAACTTTGCCCCTTATGTCAATGGCATAATCTACATCAGTTTTTTCTCAACCACCTTAAAAGGGCCCTGCCAGGAAATTAGCAGTTTATTTTCCTTGGTCAGAAGAAGTAGCCATACTTGTTCTCCTGGTAGGAACGAACGTAATTTTCGAGATTGGTTGCAGCGCAATCTCGACCTCTGTGAAGCATTACGTATCATACCTGATGCATAAGTACATGCATCTACAAGGCGTTGTCTGAGATCAATGACCAGTTCATAGCTGGTGCGGACAGTAACATCCTCCACTGATCCCAACAACAAATCCTTGAGTATGTGCATAGGACCTCTAGGGTTGGCACCATATACCAACTCAAATGGCGAAAAGCCAGTGCTCTCATGGGGCACTTCTCTGTAAGCAAATAAGACTGCTGGTAACATTCGGTCCCAGTCACGAGGACATGTCTCGGTGACTTTGCCTAACAACTGCTTCAACGAGCCATTGAAACGCTCGCAAACGCCATTGCTTTCCGGATGGTATGGGCTTGTGAACGAATGCTTAATTGCTAACATGTTCTCAATATCTTTCATCATTTGAGACATAAATTGAGTACCACGATCTGATAAGATTTCATCAGGAAATCCTATGCGACAAAAAATAACAAATAAAGCATCAGAGACAGCTGCTGAGGTGATAGTCTTCAATGGTATGGCCTCTGGCCAACGTGTACATAAGTCTATACACGTTAGGATATATCGATATCCTCTATCTGACATGACTGACATAGGACCAACTATGTCAATTGCAAGCTTGGTGAAAGGCCTTAATGGCACATCAGTGACTTGTAAGGGTGCAGCGTGGTGCTTGCCCCTACATGCTACCTTTTGACAAGTTGTACATGACCTGCAGTATAGCTTTACGTCTCTGTTAACACAGGGCCAATAAAAATTTGAGGTGACACGAAACAGTGTACGCTTAATCCCCATATGACCAGCTAAAAGCGAGTCATGGGCAGTATTCAATACAATAGGTCTAAAACTCTTTGGAATAACTACCTGTCTCCTGACTAAAACATAGTTGTCAAAGCATCTAGTCAGTACTGAGTTTTTAAATTCAAACCAATAACGTGAAGTTTTTGTCTTCTTCACATGCTTGCTCTCTGCTAGAGCAAACAATGGTTGCAAAGCAACATCTTCGCGCTGTTTGGCCGCGAACGACTGGGGGGAAACATTATAAACATTCTGAAAAGATGCTCTCTCACTAAATGGTATAGCTGGCTCTGCCTTGGATTCAACGGCATGATGGGCCCTAGTGACCACAGCGTTAGCCAACACTGGGTGAGATTCAACCCATTTATGTATCTCCTCTGGAGAGCAATAATTAATACCTGGTATATTACCAAGGATAATGTCTGATACTGATTCATCAAGGACACATGCCCTTACTTTACCTGTAAAGAAAGGTGTGGCAATATCTATTTGGCCACTGGGTAACACTCTATACTCCCACCAAATGTTATGCACTTCACTGTTTTACCAGTAAAGGCAGATTCATCAATTAACAATCTACGGACTCCGACAGTGGTACAGCCAGAATCACGAAGGACACGTACATGCCTGTTATACAGGAAGCCAGTATATAATGTGAGGCGTCCCACGTTCTCACAAGATGACATAGCAGGTAGAGCATGCCCGCAGATCAATCTGGGCTGTGAACCAGGTTGGAATAAAGATTTGCACCCATAACAATTTTCATCATTAAGTGAGCTAACAATACATGCATTGGCATGGTCGGTTCCCTTCTCATCATTCTTTTTTGTAGTTACACATGCATTACCCTTCTCATGATTGCTATTGTCATTATGCCCACAGTGTTTGTTACAACTGTTTCCATAGTATTTCTTGTAAGGTCTATTCCTAGCACATGACCAACATCTGCCATTATTCCTATTACCACTGTAGGATGCATTGTCTTGTGTGGGTCTATGATCCATCCGTTTGTGATGCATTTCCTCATTACGGCTAGAATTCTGCCGCCACTGACTTTGGTTTGAATAACCATAGTCTCGCCTCTGTGAGAAGTTAGATGGTGACCTCTGCCTTGGGAAGTTATATTTTCCCCGTTAGTTGGATCTATAGCTTTGCCTTACTCTGCTGTCCACACTTTGGGATCGAGGTCTATGACCACCATCTCTAAAGTCATGACGAGCCACACATACTGGAAGTGCGTCCTTTATAGTTGGTTTGTGAACCTCTTTATCTGGGTGAGCTGTCATATATTGTCTCCCAAGTATCTCCATTGCCTCAAGGTCTTTCGGTTTTCTTTCTTGAAAAATGAGGCAAGATCGGTGCTATATGCCGACAACACCTTGTCACGTAACATTAGATCAAGTAAGCCAGTGAAGGTCTTATCAATTCCGGACAATTCTATCCATCTTTTAGAATATAATTTTATTAATGAGATAAATTCTCCAAAGTCAGCTTTCCTGCTAGGCAGACAGGAATGAAATTTATCACGGAATCCTGCTTCTGTAAGCTGAAATTTACGTAGCAATGTCTCCTTGACAACATCGTAGTCTTCTCTACTACCGCTGTCCAGAGCAAAATAAGCCTGTAGAGAGTCCGCTGTTAAAAAATCGCATAATGTTGCACTCCATTGACCCTTGGGGATCTTCAATGCACTGACCTTGAGCTCAAAACGTTGTAAGAAACTATCGACGCAGTCGATTTGTTGATTGAAATTAGGCAATCGTATCCGGTTTGTGGTCACAGGTGTACTAGATGATGTGTTTGGAATAAATTACTAGGAGAAGTCCTCAGAAATGAATTCACTTCCCTAACAGATATATATATAAGCTAACATGAATCTAATATTATAATTATAAGATATGTCAACTCACCCCGAAAATGACTAGAACATAGGCAAACACATTCTAGTACTGTGTTAAAGTTTGCCTTATCTCATGATGGTCATCTACGGGCCAGGAAAATTTACGAATGTCCTTGTCTATTAAAACCAGTCTACTCTTATAGATCACAAGGGACGCTCCCCCCGGACACCTGGCGTGCGTATTTCTACAGAAGTTCGGCGAAAGACGTAATCTAGAGTAAGACAAAAGAAATCGTGCGAAAGTTCCCCAGGTAGAGAAATGCATAACATTATGCTCTATCTTGTCTAAGGGCAAAAACTCAAAGACTGACCGCGGTTTGTCTCCCCCTGTTTCCAGGATGCATAATATTATGATCCGAAGCAGCGTTCTGGAAGCCAAACACCGGGACCCTTTCGCTCGTGATCAAAGGCTTTAAACGTAAGAGATATTCCCCTGGTCAGACCAGGTGCGGCTAGATAACATTACGTTACCTCTACGCTTGCCGTTGAGGAATTTAGTACTAAGGCCAAACGTAAACAAACCTCGGGGAGGGTTTGCGAAGGTGAAAAATGAAAGAAAGAAGAATACAAAATGACGAGGAAAACCAGGACATTTAAAAAGTAATCAAATTATGGACAAGATGGTAAAATAGATTATCGGTCACGTGACAAGTGCCCCCCCCCCCTTTTAAAGTTCGAGGAATACGGACAAAAATGACAGTAATTTATCTTTTCCATCGATGTCCGTTACATGTCGTAACAACCTTCTATAATCATAACCAAAATCGTATCCAATTTCTGTCAGTACTGTATGACTAGCTCCGAGTTCATTTCTTTTCTTCCCTCTGTCTAATAGACGTTCAGCGAATGGGATTTTGCGAGGCCATTCGGCGCTGACGCCCTTCGTTTCCGTGTGAACCTGATCTTGGTTCCACCATTCGCTGTGCCTGTTTATGGTCCGGAAAATTATCCGCACCTGTTGTGGTTTTCGGCCCTGCCTGAACTCACTGGCCACTGCGTAGATAATCCGCCTGTTATGTGCAGTGTAATCATTGATGGGCTCCGGCTGCTTACGTATATATTTACCTGTCACGGGCGTGGACTTGAATAACCCTCTATAGCTGCAGTCTATAGGGATTTTTCACGCGCGTGTAATCCTAGTTGGCCAATAAAGCAGTTCGTTGGCCGAAGAAATGCTAGCATTTTTCTTCTGCCTCTCCACACCTACTTCCCTGTTTCGGTGGGAGCATTGATCAATCTTCAGACCTGTGCCGTCTAAAGGTGGATCTGGAGCTTTCCTTGCCTTGCCGGTCACAACTCTGGCTTGGTCAACGGAAATGATCAAGTTGCTCGGTAATGGCCTGGCGGAGGCGACTACTTTGCTGTCCATCAGTGGGGTTCAGACCACTGGAATAATGCGATTTGAATGAGAGAACTCAGCTGCCTGAAGCAGAGAGTAATCGATCGCATTCTGGGGTTCTACTAAATCATAACAGATCTCCGTAGCTTCTATCCGTGAAGACAGATAGGTAATATCTGCGAGTTGCAGAGTTTGTTGAGTCGCTTTCCCATTACTAGCATGACGTGAGCCAAGGCTCTCAACAATGGCTCCTTGTACAGTAGTAAGGCAGCTTTTCTCACTGTCTTCTGCCCTGAGAAGTGTGAGAGACTCAAATGGAATACCAGGGATCCCTTCGCCTGGAACCCTGTGTCCATCATAAACGTCAACTTTGCCCTCCCCTGAGGAAGTTACTGGCGTCAGTTGAACTTTGTCCTGCAATGCGAGATCCACTTCCTGGTTGACAGGCCCCGCAGACTGCATGCAAAAGACTGGACGGTTTGAGATCCCGTTAGATCGCGAAGTGCCCGAGAAAAAACTCTCGGTGAGTTTTTCCAAAGTTCCTTGGAACGGTTTGGAAACTTTAACTCTTTTAACAGGCGACTTATTCTTGCACCTTTTAAGCTTAGGGTGATAAGAGGAGCGGCACCTCCTTTCTACGATCGTTGAGTTGGAGGGATGCGCCTCTGCATATGGTTTTTCGCTGTCCAGCCGGGAATCTTGCGAAATATAACGTGATAGGGTGTGGCTCCCTTTTCTCGACGTCACGTGTCGGTTAGGTGCTGCTCGGTCTGGAGCGTGAGAGGCTCGGGGTTCGCCGCTTGCCAGACGGGAACAATCCGTATTACAATGCTTGTTAGCACCTCTCTCACCTTTGTGCAGTTTCCATGCCTGGGAACGTTGCGTAATTTTCCCCGTGGCCTTAGGTCTGCTGTCCCGACGTAAATTCTTTCCTTGTTTGGGCTTCGGATCCAAGTCCAAAGGAAAGTCAATTTTCTGGAGTTGGGGTTCGGTTTTAGCAGGCAAGTTTTCTTGCATGGGCGCAAGGTTTGCAGGGGCGTTGACCATTAAGGGCACAGTAGAAGGGGAAGTAGAGTGACTACATTTAGTATCTGTTTCCACCCTCCGAATTTGGCTATCCAGTTCATTCATTCTGATTTGGTGTAGCCTGTCCCTTTCTTGTCGCTCTATTTCCAATTGCTTGTCCCGTTCTTGTTTTTGCTTTTCTCTTTGCTTCTCATCTTCTATCACTTCTTCTACATACTGTCGGGTGAATGCTTCACTCTCCCCAGTTTGTTTACAGGACCATGCCAAGATTAAACGGCTGTCAAACCAATTGTCTACCTCGTATAGATCCTGCAGGCTTACTGCAAATTCTAGAAAGGGCTGATTTCGCTATCCTTGTACTCCATGTACTTAGCTACCTCGAGGGCAATCCTATGCACTTTATCTAGATCGGCCATTATATCAGGGTGAGCAAACACTATAGAAGAATTCAACCTAGAGATCTTAGTTACCTAGTGCACTAGGTGCTGATTAACTTAATAATCAATAAAATCTAGGCTAGCCTGGGAACTTTAAAAAACAAGAAAGTTTGTAGCTACTGTGATTGCGACAAGCAAAAACCCCAAAAAACTCCAAAAAATGGAAGTGATGTAAAATTTATTACTATCACTTCACCCCAGTTCTGTCAGTACTAAGCTATTGAGAGGATTGGTTACTATCATCCGAATGAACACCCTCCCTTGGTACAGATGCAAGCTAGTAACTGACTATCTGTAGCTTCTTACCTCAAATTAAAGAGCTACTCCTGAAAAAATATTAACCCTTAAAAAAAATTTTCTGACTTTTACAACAATAGTCGTCAGATTTGTCAACCAAAAACTCAGCAGTGATACCATCAACCTTTACCAGCTGTCTCATGTGTAGCATGAACAATAAATGTAACTAAATATTATGAATGCTGTGGAGAAAAACGCTGTTCAGACTTCCTCCAAAAGAAATAGTTCGATATGTCTAGGGGAAAGAAATTCCTATAATCTGCCGAACACTAAACTCTAAGAATCAGAATAGAATCTTGTGAGAGATTCCTACCAGACTGCAACCTCATCTGTTGCGATTGCTGCAGATGTAGTTCAAATCCCGGACGAGCCCCCATTTGTCGTGGTTGAGTTTGAGTGTAGAGTATTTGTCGAGTTGGACAATAGTAGTGAAATCGACAAGGGATAGTGGACTGACAGAGTTATAGATTACACTTTAGATAAGGTGTAAATAGGAGATGGACTTGAGACAACCTGGAAGAAGATTTATTCAAAGGATCTCTCTCTCCAGGCCTCAACTCACTTTTACTGTCTAAGCATCTCCGGCTCTCACTCTTTTCTCTTATCATACATAGAGATTCTAGTAAAGAGCTAAAAATACAAATATGGATGGAAAGGTCGTGAACAGCGTATTAATAAAGGTGTAAACTTTATTAAAGAAGAAAAAGCATGGAATTAATGCATATCATCACAACAACATAAAATTACATCAATAATCAACTAATCATCAATAGTCATCAATAATCATATACACCAACAACCACACACACAGATCACCATTTATAAAACCTGTAGAACACAGAGAGATGAAATAACTGAGTGTCAGCCCGTCCGTTTTCGGGACTATATGAAATAGCTCCAGTAAGTGGTTTTTTCGTATATATCCTCCATCGGTGATGGAATTAACCTGAATAAAATCACTGTATAGGCGCTATCATTGGTGATTCCTCCCTACTGGCGCGAGGTGGGCTGGAAGACTATTTACCTTCTGTTTACCAAAATGAATAAACTGCGTGGCAGTCCGTCCGTTTTCGGGGACCAGATGAAATAGTCCAGACAGTGTGTTACTTGTAGATCCTTCGTGAGGGACTATGCCTACAAAACTGTCCTTGTTGGTACTATCATTGGTGACTCCCCCCTACTGGCGCGAGGTGGGCTGGGGGACGCTGTTTATCTCCTGCAGACCAACTGAATGAACTTAGCGACAGCCTGTCCGCTTTCGGGGACCAAGGGGAATAGCTCCAGTAAGTGGTTTTTTCGTATATATCCGCCATCGGTGATGGAATTAACCTGAATAAAATCACTGTATAGGCGCTATCGGTGGTGACCGCTACTCGCGAGAGGGGGGCTGGAACTCTGTCCATAGATGGCTGCTCATACGTGCGAGGTTTTAAGTATCCAGAAAATACACCAGAAGAAGTCACTTGAGGACAAAGAGACCCAGGCGCGCTTATCTGGCGCAAGGCTCCGCTTGGCTGTAAATCCTGTTTAAACTGGTTTGGCTGTGGTTTGCTGAGTGCCCCGTTTAGGCACAAAAAAGGCGGGTGATATGGAATTCTGCTATAGGCATGCTGGGCGGGTTTGATATTCTGGAAGCCGCGATGCTCTGGCTGGTAATCCAATAGGCGAGTAGAGAGCTACTACTGCATTTGGCGATTCCAGATTTTGCGTTGGCTCCGTTGCACTGCGTGAGCTTAACTTGGCATTGACAAAAAAAAGGTTTTGATTCAGGAACGGGGTTGACGATTCGTTGCTAGATGTATACAGAAACCCTCTAGATCGAAGAGTATATGACTTTCTTCGCCTGACTGAAGTCTGCTCTAGCGATTCGGTCTTCCTGAAACTGAGACCCCAAAAGAGACACCCTTTTACTTCAAGCAAATAATAAATCACACTAACTTTATACAGAAAGTTTCGCTCCACTATGGGATTAAATTTATTGTAGTTATTGCTATGATAGTTTAGGGCTGTCTTTAACCATGTCTCCTGTTCCTTAAAAATATCAATTATCAACACGCGCCCGCATAGTCTTAATATCTTTTGCACCCCCAGGTACCTGTCAGTAAATGTTCTGACATCAAAAATCTACTCCTCTTCTCCCAATCTCAACATACAGGAAACCTAACCTGTAGTTACAGTTAAATGAATATGCTTATTCATCTTACAACATTAAATGAATTTACATAAACAGATTACAGCATTTTACATTACACCAATAAATCGTATGTCCCCTTTGGAAAATATATTAGCATTCCACAAAATGAGTACAAAGAAAATGCAATGTTCTTGCTATAATAATACAGTTGTGGCTAAATCATACGATATAATTATATCTATGCCTGGTGACTGCTTTCCGTGAAAGTTATAGACTAGTGTCTAGCCACACAAGTAAGCATAAAATGATCCTCTCTTGCCACTAGAACTATCTATCAAAAAGGAATAAGTGACTATCTCCTATAATCCAGAGTTATTACCTGCATCTCACTATTCAGTTTCTAAGTGCACCATCCACACCTGACATTATCTTACAGAAATGACAGTTAATTTTGCTGACTCTTAACCCAATGGTAAGCATTCGTGGACTGATTCTACGCCTAATATCTGTTATTGTAAGTTTAACATTTAACCCATGATAAACCGTAACAGTTTAAGCACCACTTAATAGGCCGTAGACAGCGCTACCTTATCACTGAATAAATTACTAGGAGAAGTCCTCAGAAATGAATTCACTTCCCTAACAGATATATATAAAAGCTAACATGAATCTAATATTATAATTATAAGATATGTCAACTCACCCCGAAAATGACTAGAACATAGGCAAACACATTCTAGTACTGTGTTAAAGTTTGCCTTATCTCATGATGGTCATCTACTGGCCAGGAAATATTACGAATGTCCTTGTCTATTAAAACCAGTCTACTCTTATAGATCACAAGGGACGCTCCCCCCGGACACCTGGCGTGCGTATTTCTACAGAAGTTCGGCGAAAGACGTAATCTAGAGTAAGACAAAAGAAATCGTGCGAAAGTTCCCCAGGTAGAGAAATGCATAACATTATGCTCTATCTTGTCTAAGGGCAAAAACTCAAAGACTGACCGCGGGTTTGTCTCCCCCTGTTTCCAGGATGCATAATATTATGATCCGAAGCAGCGTTCTGGAAGCCAAACACCGGGACCCTTTCGCTCGTGATCAAAGGCTTTAAACGTAAGAGATATTCCCCTGGTCAGACCAGGTGCGGCTAGATAACATTACGTTACCTCTACGCTTGCCGTTGAGGAATTTAGTACTAAGGCCAAACGTAAACAAACCTCGGGGAGGGTTTGCGAAGGTGAAAAATGAAAGAAAGAAGAATACAAAATGACGAGGAAAACCAGGACATTTAAAAAGTAATCAAATTATGGACAAGATGGTAAAATAGATTATCGGTCACGTGACAGGTACTCAACCTCAGGTTTGAAGAATTCACATTTGGACCAATTACACTGAAGTCCATGCTGTTCTAACCGCGTCAGAAGTTCTTCAAGTGTTTGCAAATGTTCATCATCTGACCTTCCTGTTATGATGATATCATCCAGATAGTTTGCACAACCATTGAGATCTGTGGTTATCTGTTCTATAAAGCGCTGAAAAATAGCAGGAGCGCTCGAGATGCCAAATGCAAGTCTTTGGTACTGGTACAGTCCATGCTGCGTATTGATAACAGCTAGATTCTTAGATTCTTCATCCAGTTCAATTTGAAGGTAAGCATCAGACAGATCTAATTTGGAAAACTTTTTTTCCATTTTGAAGTTTATGAAATAACTCTTCTGGTCTTGGTAAAGGATACTGTTCAACTTGAAGATGGGAATTGATAGTAACTTTAAAGTCTCCACAGATTCGAACAGTGCCGTTAGACTTTGGAACTACCACTATCGGTGCAGCCCAATTGCTTGTCTGAATTGGTTTAATGATACCAAGCTCCTCCAATCTTTGTATTTCGTTCTTTACTGCATCCTTCTGAGCAAAAGGAACTGGTCTAGGCTTGTGGAACCTTGGGATTGCCCCTTGACGTAGCTGTAAATGTGCCTTATGTAGCAAAGTTGATTTTGCTGGGGAGGTTATGATGGTATCCTAAAAAGAATGAAAAGGTGTCTGCTATAACCGTGTGAGGTCAAGCACATGTAGGTCTCTGACTCTATAGATGATGATGATGAATTATGTGCAGAGAACCTAACGCTACCTCCCTAGGTCTCACACGGTCAATCTTCTGGCTCTAGTGTATGGTGTACCTAGTGTCTAGGGGAGAAATGAATGATGGTACACAACAATCAAACACTTTAAGTTTCTATTAAAGAAGTTAATAACTAGCAGTTAAGTTTTTCTTTGAACAAATATTTACAATTTATTTTGCCTGTCCATTCATAGCTTGTGGACAGGTCTTTGAAAATAAGGACAAGATAGTTTACAGAATAGAACAATTAAAAATGTTGGGACAATCTGCCCAATAACTAAAAGTTATTATGTAGTTATAAATGTCCTTCCTGTATGAAATATTAAATTAGTTCACTTTAGTTATCTAATTTATAAATGTCCTTCCTGGATGAAATATTACAGAGTTCACTTTAGTTATCTACCGGGAGAGTCACTGTATATGAGGGCTGTAGTTCATCCTACCCGCATAATATTCCTGTGTAATATTTTTGAAACACAAGAAAATGTCAGAGATGCCCCAGATGTTTTACTCTTCACCTGGGAGTCCTTGTTGTAAGATAATTCAATGGGTAGTTGCAGAAATTTCAAGTTCAACACTCGCCAAAGCTCCTACTGGATATTCGACAGCATATAAGTCTGGTTGGAGACTGGTTGGCGTTTATAAGTACTCAGCAGGTTTCCTGTCACCAGCCGGCAACAGGAACATAGACCCTCTGCAACAAAAGGACACCCTGGCCTTTTATCTCTGATCAATTATTCTAACACTTAATTTCCTACGTGGGTATGGGGTCAGCCTCGCGTGCCGTACAAGTGCACTCGCCCCGAATTGTACAGGACTCCCACCTGGTTGTGACCACATCTCAAGTCCTTATAGTAGATACGCCACTGTACGTTCACATACTTTTCCTCCATACAATAATGTGGAGTAACCACATTTCCTGTGATATGATCTTCTCTTCTTTTCTTTTCACTTATATTTGCTTCAGGCATGTTAAACTGTGTTCATTGAACAAAGAGGCTTGCTAAACTATTTTAATACAATAATATGTCAACATAATTATAACAACATACATCAGTCAGATACCATTTAATGTCTGGACTCAACAATGTCTGCTTCCGACATGTCCTCACTTTTTCCCCAAAAGCAGTATCTAACTTTGTAGTTGGACCAAACATAGTAAATTTCATAAAATATCCTTACCACGATCAAGAAATATATAAACAAATGACGCTGATTTTGTGAAGAAATGGCCTCAGCTTCCTCCGAACTGCACAGACTGTGAATTTATTCTTTATTTAAGTTTAAAATTAACACAGCTGTTTTTCAGCGTATCTGTATACAAATATTAGTTCAACTGGCAATGAATAGTCAAAGCCTTTTGCTAATATCTACCAGCACTAGCCAATCGTAACGTTCTACTACTTGAATTCAAAAGCAGTTTGAATGAAAAACCAAAATAATTTTGAATAACTGGTGGTCGATTGGCTAGTCTGCTCTAGTCATGCCCAATACAAAAGATATCACATTTAGGATTACATTTCTCCTACCGTTCCCCTTTCCCATTCATACTCTGTTCACCCCAAGCGAATTTGAATGTACCTCCCTGCCTCTTTTTCCAGCTCGCGTCCCCCTAACGTTACCAAAAAAAACATGAGCAGGAACGCCAGTGTGTCTGGTCGTGTGTTCTTAGATATTAGTATTTCTTCAATAACTTCTCTAATACTGGGGCTATCATATTATTTAAAGTACATTCTTACTCAGCTAACTCTACGTCATACTACCATATAATTCTTATGGGGAACTTCATAATGGTTTAAAATTTCCAATTTATGTCATCGTCCATCGTCAAATAAAATTTTACACAAGTCCGCCATCTTTCCTCTCCTTCATCTTGCAAGCATGTATTTTTTCAAATAACTAACTTGTTTTAGTTACGTCAGAAATGCTACCACTAGGAGGAAATAAAATTGTCTGCGTGGTGATGCCTTGGCTGGCTTTTTCGCAGTGTGTATATATGCGTTGCAGACTGTGTCATCGAAGCGGGGAGTAGACGGGGCGGGTTAGGACTTTGCGTTACTAGTTAGCATTGTATCGTGTAATACTACCAAAAAATTTAAGGATTTCTACTGATTTTGCTACAAAGTTGACAGAAAGTGTTACTTCAGATAGCTATATTGCGGCATGCTTCCGCCAATAGTTAATTGTAAGGCTAGACTACAAAGTGTATACAGCAGATTGGGCAAAAGTTAAATATAGTAGTGTTTCTCGAAAACGAAACTAAAGCGTGTCAGACTTTTTCCGTGAAATCGTTCTATAGGCTTAGCACTGTGCAAAAAGCAGCCTGCTGGCGTCGAAGAGGCCAACCGTCAGACACATGCGGGCAAATGTATTTATTATCGTTTTATGCCTAAATCGTACTGAATTGAGCGTTTATTCTCGCTTATTTTGCTACACCTTAAAAGTCCTGCATGTGCCTAGTCCATCTGAGAATACCTTAGGAAATCTAGAACAAGGATGGTTCACCTTAGATAATGCTTCTGATGCATGGACAGGTTCACCATATTGACAATTTCAGGTGGCAGACTATTGTCCTCTGTGATTTTAAAACCAAATGCCTTGAACCACGGCGCGCCAAACAGATTCATGCCTTCTTGTGTATCAGCCACTAATAATCGAAATGTTCGAACTTTATCTCCTAATCTCACTTCTACGTTTGTCCAACCCTTCAGTGGTATGTTCACAGTGCCATAACCTTTGACTTGTGAGTTAACGGGCTGTAATCTCGGCATACCTATCTGCTCATAACTCTTCAAGCCTACCATGCCACAAGTGCATCCTGTGTTAAGCAGAAATTTCACTGGGTGGTTATTCACAAGAACATTGATGTAATATTTATTCTTCTGTTCTTCGATGCTGACATTGTTTACATCTTCAGACTGACCCTTCCTTGACCTACTAGTAAACTTGTCTAGACTAGCACTTCAACGTGAGTTGTTTACATGTGTAGTGCCTGTAGTTTTCACTGAAGCACAGACGGATGAAATGTGTCCAATTTTTCCACAAAGATTGCATCGAGACTGTCTGTACTTGCAATCTGATCGTTCGTGTTTGCTATGACATGAAGGACAAGACTTCAGTTTGTTTAATCTCAAGCTCTGTGACTTGCTTCTGTCTGTAGCTTTTATATCCAATGACGTGGCACGCTTTTGTTTATAAAAAGGTTTCATAACATTAATGTCTGAAGATACAGGTTTCTCATCTCCTCTTAAAGTTTCACTTGCATCCAAAGTTGTTTCATATAATGTTGCTATCTGAGCTATCTTCTCAAGGGATGGATTTTCTTCTGACAATGCAGATCTTCTTATAAATTCATGCGGCGTGAATTGAAGAACCATGTCTCTAATATGTTCTTCTACTAGTGACTGTCCACAACCGTTCTTTGGGCATAAAAATCTACAGTCAGTCGATAGACCACGAAGTTCAGCAATCCACTGTGCATATGACTGATCTGGTTTCTTCCTGGATTGCCAAAATTTATGACGAGCAATGATCAGATGTGTTGAATGTCGGAAGTGTGTTGTCAGCTTAGATGTCAGTTCTGTGAATGTAAATTTCGATAGATCTTCTGTTCCACATATCTTCTGCGTTAGCTGATATAAAGATGAGCCAATCCAAGAAAGGAAATAGTGCCTTTTTATCAGGTCATCTGTTTGCTGATGAGCATCAAAATGATGATTTAGTCGCTTAAGATAAATGTCCCATTTATCCTGTTCTAGCTTAAATTCAGGGAATGCATGAATGTGTTCTTTGATTGGTGTAGAATGTGGTGCCAATGCTCCATCTGAGCTGCTGCTAGTGGTTTGCCTCTGCAACAGGAGATCTAATATTTTTCTTTGGTCTTCACTTTATTGTTTCATTTGTTCATTTTGCTATTTCATTTGTTCATTTTGCTGATTCATTTGTTCATTTTGCTGTTTCGTTTGTTCCATGAACATTTTAAGCAACAGGGTCATTTCTGATGCTTGCTCTGCCATACTGTGAAATTGCTTAGTATGGAGAACCAATATTAACTTTGAAACCGTGAAGCTTGAATTGGCGGGGAAAATGTGAACATAAGGATAAAATACTGCAACCTTGAAAATGTCCGTGCTACAAAGTTCTTATTACTATAAGCTTGTGTGTATGTAGCGACAACGACGTGTCAGAGCTTTAGTAAAGATCTTAGAGATTACCTTGGTTATATGTTCACTTAACCACTTAGGGCTACGTAGATTAGGATTTCGTGACAAAATATTCCCACAGCAGTCCATTATCCTCGTCGTCAGTGTTGTATGTATGTGTGTACCTTGTTGTCAGTGTTGTGCATTCCATTCACAGCACAATAAATAAGGCGTTGTATAAAGAACGACCATTTATTAATTCCAATAGAACACACATGTTGACAACTAGACGAACATGTACACGATTACAAACATGATAAGGAACGTCTGTTCCCAGCTGAACTGTCCCCAGCAACAACGGTGAAAAAAGGTCTGGCTGTTAACGGGTCATGTCGACAACATCCGGTTCGTGCGGTCATCGCACATTACCGCACAAAGCCGATATAGCAGGAACGAAGCTGGCGTTCCGTTCTAAACTTTAACAGTTAACTACTGTATCATTATTTATTTAATGTTGTAACATATTTGAGTTTAACACTTTTCAAACAAAAAAGAAACTGTTTAATTAAATTGTACATATTCACCAGAAGACTTTTTTAGATTCTTTAAGTTGAATTACAGTTCTTGTTGGTGAATATAGTTACATAAATTACCCCTAGCAGAATCAGAAACATATTAAATACCAAAATCACAGAGGCGGATCAGGAGAGGTAGCAGTTAGGGACTCAGAGTACTACATCACCATCTTCTCTGGGAACTTACATAGCTTGACCCTCCCTTTGTGTCTATACGCCCTTACTCTCTTCAGAGAACGGGGTATTACTGATAAGACCAGACTCTTATCTGGCACTATCCTGGTATCAGCTGATACACCTTTATGTCCAGGATATCTTATTCTTTAATAACATCTAAACTTCTCGCGACCGACCCCATGCGCTGATGAATCAATAACAACAGTGTAAGTCGCAGTTGACTGATTTTGTTTAAATCTCAGTTCTGTTCGAAATTTTGTGTTTGTGTGGAAATTAAGAAAATTGTTTAATATATTTAAATTGACAGGGATAATAAACGAGCTGCATTTCACATCAGCCATTAACAAAGACACGCTTGGAGCATAGGACAGGTCTAGCAAGAAGGTGACGTACTTCACAGCTCTTTTCTACAGCTACCATCTAAAACTGGGCAGTTAGCTAGCTGACTTATCTTGTGTCATCCCTACAATAGTTCACCAGTTCTCTTCTCTATTTTCTTGGAACTAAAGCTATTATTTTCTATCCAACATCCATCTCGCCACCAAATGTAATGATAATGATGATATAGGCAGTTACATTTTTAATACAGATGTGTCGAAAATTGATTATGGTTATTAATCCAATTATACAAAGAGAGCTGGGCCCTCATACTATAGTTACGCCACTGGTGATCAGCCCCGGATGACAGCTTGAGGATCATGATAGGATGCGCTCTGGGTGCCAGATAAAGTACGTCCCTGGCTGTGACTTGTCTCATTTTACCATCACAGTACTGCTGTATTGACAATATTTGACGTTAGTCAGTTTTTGGCTTTACTGGTTTTTAAATTATTTTGTAATTTCAGCCATCATAACCTTGCCGCCTGTGAGATTATTGCTTACATTGTCATGTTTCCGCTACCCTTGAAAACTGACTTATGGAATTACCTTATGTACTATTTAATACACAAAGATTGCCTACGAACTATTAAACATAAATTAGTGACAAAATGTAAGTAGGATGTGAGCAATTACTTGTCCGCTGTCCCGTCTGTAAGACCTTTTGAGTGCGTATGTTTGAGTATGTATATGTTTCCCTTAAAGACATGGACAGCAACTGAAATCCCAGAAACGTAGACAATACCAGAAGAACTAGTAACGTCTTCCGTACAGTTCAACGTAAACGCTATATTTTAATACTTTTGATCGACCACTTATTTGTATCCTTTAAATAACGGTGTAAATAAATATTATTATGTTTCACGTCATCAAATTATGCGCTTCCTCGAACATCCGCGACAAAGTTATTTCATGATCGTTCTCAGCTTTATGTTTGATAAATCCCAGGCAGGCTGTCCTCGTCCAAGCCACTAAGTCCTGGGTGTTTTACAAATCCCAGGCAGGCTGTCCTCGTCCAAGCCACTAAGTCCTGGGTGTTTTACAAATAATAAACACACAAGAACCCACTTCGGGAATCCTAGGTAGTCTGTTGACTCGCAGACGGTAAAGCCTAGGTGGACTGGTTCATCAAGACCAGTGCAAAAATGAGTCAACGGTCACACAGGGTGGCCATTCTTTTTAAAAAACTGAACAATCTTTTCATCTCAAGTGCTTCAACTCTTTCGTCCAACTGCTTGTTCAAAGCCAATACTTCTGCAGTATACAGTAATATTGCAATTTTTTTTTTTTTTTTTATTTTGGTTTGAGAGCTGTAAAGGTAGTCCAATAGCACAAACTGCTGCAGGGGTGTAACGCGTTAGATCACAACATACATTCAACGCAAAAGTTGGTTAAACGTCAAAGCTAAAATAAATGAACAAACAAACAAATACACTGTACTTTAAACTAATTTTAATAACACAAAATGTACAAACAGAAATCACCTTAACCCAAACTAAAGCATGTAACTAAATTGTACAAGTCCCTCGAACATTAAAGTGCAATGAGGGATATAAAGAGCATGGCAAGGGGAACTCCATACCTGCTTTAGTCACTATCTTCTTCTTCTTCTTTGATCCTTAGCCGCCGACCGTCAAAGCAGTCAGTGGCCATCACGCCTAGTGGCGTCTTGTAGGACAACAACAAATTGATTCCACTTTGCTCGGTCGGCGGCCATCCTTCGTACATTGCCCCAACTCTGGTTCATGTCAGTGGCTTCCTTTCGGCTTTCACCACTGACAGTAATACGCGCCTCAGACTCCGGATGTTCGTCCCGCAGCAAAGTTTGTTTATTCGTTGTTGTTTCCGTAACTTCATTTTTTTTTTACATAGACAGGGATGTCAGGCCTAATAGTCAATGTAACAAACCTTAATAACAATAGCCAACATTTGCAGTCTAGAAGAACAAAGTTAGTTGCTTATCCTTTACAGGACGTGGCAATCAACCCCAGCTTTTATTGGCTGTTTGTGATTTTTCTAGGCAATTTTTTCATTCAGTAGTTTGCCATTGCTTTCTGAACGGTACGGCGCTTATACCATTGTTAAAAATCCACACAAAGCGATCTGCTACCAAACCGCCTGCAGCAGGTTTCGAACCTGGTATATCTGGATTATGAAACTGCGTTCATATCCATTAGGCCACAGACGCCGACAGAAGAACAAAGGTGATTGAAAAGTCAGTTCCAATTTTTGAATTGTTATTTCTTCACACCTGTTGAACTAATTTTAAATGAAGCAATGTGAAAATAAAGAGAGTTTTATGTAATTGTATTATTACATAAAATGACATGCCACATTACAATTTTTGCTCAGCGAGAGATTGGGTTTGTTCAACACATAATTTTATAGCGGGTAGTAGTTTATACTGCCGCGTGTAGTGTCACTCTCTTGGTCAGTTTAGATTTTATTTTCTTTCTGGAAATTGTAAAAAAAAATTTATTAAAAAAAAAAAAAAAAAAAAAATTAGTCAAATGGCAGACGCTATTGCTCTTTGTTTAGACATTTGTTTCACGTATAAATAGTAGATACAGTTTATGATACAAAGATTTTAAAATTGGAAGTGCACAAAGATTTTAAAATTGGAAGTGCTGAAGGCCTGAGCATGTCGACTCGAGTCGATCGACTCGGATCGAGTCAGAGTTAAGTCACCACAGCGACTCGACTAGAGACGATTTGAGATTTAGGCATTGGCGACTCGACTCGACTCAAGATTTGCAAATGTTGGTGAAACGACTTGCCTTCCACATTCATAATGCATTCCATTAATTAGAACAAAATTATCTTGTGTTAAGGAGTGTCTTTTTTTTTTCAATGACAACATTTTAATCACTTTCTGCTCAGTAAAAATGTTTACTTCATAATTTCAATTAAATCGTTTTAGTTAAATTCTGCTCAGCTTCCTTCTTAAACAACGAAGAATTGAAAATAGTAAATTAGGCATGTTCAAGTCAGTCCTATTGTATGGCTCTGAGACATGGAGAGCAACAAAAACAACAACTAAAAAGCTTTGGATTTTTATAAACGGATGCTTGCGTAGAATAGAAGGACTGAAATTGTATGACAAAGTCACAAATGTGGAATTGATGACAAGAACCAGACAAGTGGCAGTGGAACTTCTTCTTCTTCTTTCGTTCGCTTGAAATATATTGTCTATATCTGCAATGTTGTTTCTTGTATAAACTTCACTGTCTTTTGTAGTTCATACAGAGGTCCGTATAGTTTTGCTTCCAATGTTGTTTCACTGGGCCAGTGGGTTTGCTTCAATATATCATATTCGGGGCAATCTTGAAGTACGTGCTCCGCAGTCTGGGGTGCCTGTCCACATGTACACGTGGCTGAATTGCCAATCTTGAATTTTGTATACATGTGGCTGCAGAGTCGGCTGTGCCCTGTTCTGAGGCGCAAAATGGCAATTTGTTCTGATCTGCTCATAGCTTGGTAGTCATCCTGTGCAGGTGTTCGTTGCTTTCTGATTGATTTGATCATCTTTTTCTTCTGATGTGCCAGTGGAACAAGAGGTGAGAAGAAGATGCTGGCGATGGATAGGGCAGACCTGTTGATAGCATTACAAGCCAGTCCTTGTCCTGGAATCCACAGGGAAAGAGAGGCAGAGGTAGACCAAAAAACACATGGAGAAGAGAACTGGAAACAGAGGTGAAAATGATGAGGAAAACATGGAAAGAACTTGAGCGGATGGCACAGAACAGAAGACGTGACATGTGTTTCTTGAAGGCCAATGCTCCTCGCGGAGCTAAAGGGTATTGATTGATTAACATTAGGCATGTAACATGCCATCCAAAAATATGATTTTCTCAAGTTTTAAAAACATTGCATAATACATATAAATACTCAAATATACACTTTCATTGGCACACATACACGCAAATACTATTGTATATATTCGTTCACATACTCATTTATACTTGCACCCATATCTTATTAGGCTTACTTATTCATTTTCTCAAGATGAATAGAGCAAAATTAAATTTGGCCTCAATAATGTTAAAGAATAGGATTTTCCCGGTTTGTAAAATATTCCCAGTGGAAAATAAAGTACCCATTGCTTTCACGCACACACATACACAATTATGCACATTTAAAACGATTTTCCACTGCCACTATTTCAACGACCGCTTTTTGCCGACTTCAATGCTGGCGGTCGTGACTATCCGAGTCCCCGTAATTACAGGTGCCGGACACCGTTGGTCGTTAATCGTCAACGTGTCACAGAGCTACTCTAGATTTAGAAATTGGCACGAATGGCCAGGGTCAGCATTAACGTTTCTTTAGAACATTTTTATTTTTATTTTTTTATTTACTTTTTTTTATTGTGGACACCCACGTATTCTGACCGAAGACCATACGGTTTGCTGTTGACTTGAGCAAAATTATCCTATAAAAACGCTTACTTCTACATCATCCGTTTTAAAATAATAATAAAATAAGTAAACTACACATGTACATATGCATTAACAATTTAAAAATAATAATAATAGATACATAGAAAATAAAATAATAATAATTTAACGGCAGGTTTCTCTCTGCGGACATGACAAAAAGGAGGATGAAACATTTTAAACATGCAAACACTCTCACACGTGTACTTAAGATAAAAATATTGGGTGATGGAGTACCTCATCTTTAACGTGTGTGTGTGGGGAGGAGGGGGGAGGATGAGGATGTGTGTTAAAGGGGGGTGGGGAAGTTAGGAAATAAAAAAAGAAAGAAAGAAATAAAAAAGACATGTGTGTGTGTGTGTGTGTGTGTGTGTGGGAGAAGATCGGATACCACGACAAGCATGGGAAACAAAGAGCCAAGGATCCAGATCCCGAGGACGACCCAGAGTCCGCTTGGAGGACAACATTAGACAATCTTTGAAGGATCGAGGACTAGAATGGAACCAGGCCAGGAGGAAGACAGCCGATAGGATAATCTGGCGCTCTCTCTTCCAAACCTCTACACCTCACGGTAGAAGGGGAACGACTAAGTAGTATATATATATATATATATATATATATATATATATATATATATATATATATATATATATATATATATATATATATATATATATATATATATATATATATATATATATATATATATTGCTTTTTTACACAATATTACAAACATCATGTGCATTATTAAAATACAAGGCCAAATTGAAATACAGATAAAAGTCATATACACTCGTACATACATATTCCTACCAAAAGTCTACTTGCATTAACATAATAATAAAACAGCCAACGTGTGATATATACATTCATAATTAAAATGTTAGGCAATGCTGTGTGATTTTTCCTTCGCCGTACTGTCAAATAGTTCCCCCCTGAATTTAAAGGTATTAGCAGTACAATATCAGCGTCAAAGATTTCCCAGGAACACACTTAGGGATCAGTGGGCAAAGTCAGATCTTGACACTTTAACGACATCTAGAAATGTGGTCAACATTACCTCCCGTTAATATAGGAGTAGTTTGAAATGTCGAGCTTAAGTTCTTGAGAGGATAGAGGGACTGGGGAGGGGAGGGGCACAGAAGGCCGAAAGCGGACTTACAAAATGTTAGGATAGACAGAGAATGAGATAGTAGTGAGACGGAGAGGGGGCCTTTGGGGAAAGAAAGAGTCGTTTTACGAACCAAGGCTGCCTCGTTAAGGAAGAGGTACCATCTGTCGTAGATTTTGATAGGGAGATTAAGACATAGATTGGTCCCTTCTGAATAGAACTAGAACAGGTGGTGACTCAGTGAGAGATAAGATAAGAAATAGATTTTCACGTGTGAGATGGTGAAAGAAAAATAGGTAAAATCTGTCCCTGGACTCGAGAAGATTCTCTAGTTCAGCCTATCTCTACAACAGAACTTTGTTTGTCAGACAGATTACCAAAAATATATATTAATATATATATATATATATATATATATATATATATATATATATATATATATATATATATATATATATATATATATATATATATATATATATATATATATATCTCAACCACTCACATATACACACATATAAGGAACGACAGTTAGACGCACAAACGTGAAAACTATATCAATGGAATAGGGATATTTTTGGGACGAGCTGACCAACACCTGTAAATAAGTTTATGTAAATTTTATTTACCATAAAGAAACTTCACAACAGCAGTATTTTGAATATCAATCAAATACAAATAAACATAAGTTAATGAATTAATTAAAGAGTTAGACTCATAGGGTAATCCTCCCTCCCTCTGTTGAGACAAGATCCCGTTAGAAGAAAGTTATTAACCCCCAAAGAGTCAAAGATTTATACGCTATGATCTAGGTTTTCCCTCTACAGTAAAGCACAGAGTTTATACAATAATCTATTCTGAAAGGGACAGCATTAGCAAAAATTGCATAAAAATCTACACCGGGAGTACATGGATTATACCATAAAAGAGTTACTCATTCCCGCTTTCTTTCTTTCCATACAACCGTGGCCATGTACATTCGTTCTTACCTAACACTTGACTTGCACCTTCTGGAACAATCTTTAGGACACACGCACACAGCAAATCCAGTGTTCTTTTGGCAAAGAAAACCCCAGCTCCTTAAAGACAAATCCACTTCTCCGGGGAGCGTTCGCTTTGTTGCTTTTATTTAGGATTACTGTTTATGTCACTTTAATTAGTCCAGGTAAGAAACTTTAACAGTGCTCACAGTGTCAGAAACTTGGGATTTCCAGTACATAGGAATGTTAGGTCGGTAACTTCTCTCAGTATAATAATTCCTTGTCACACCACAAATGGTCAAACGTCGGGAAATGTTAATGTTTGTTATTTCGCCACTATGGGCTGAATGAAAATGCAATTTGGGAAAGAAATATAAATCTGGATCTATAGGCCCAGTTACAATATTTATTCTTAATGTTCTTTGGGTTGGTACTCTGTCTCTCTCCGGGTGCAAACACGAAGCCAGACAGGTTTACCTTGAAGACCCAGGTATTATGTACAAAAAAAAAGTTCTTTCATATGGTTATTCTCTGATATATATGGAAGCTGCTGGTAAGGTTTAGGGTTTGACCCAATACTGTGTAAAGGAGAGAAAATACAAATACTTAACCATAATATAGTATTCTCAATCCTATCCTTACCCCGCGTAAAACATAATATGTTTATCCACTTCGGTTATTTAACTTAAATTGAAACTGCAAGCTTAGAACTTGTCTTATCGTTTAAAAACTCCCGTGAACTAAATTCTAGTCATTTAAAAAAAAATAATCATCATGAATTAGAAATAAATACATATTTCGTCAATACTCATGATGAACAGTGCATTTACTAGTTGGTTAAAATATTCTCTGACTGGTTACTAGCAATTAATTAAATTTATTTTATAGCTGGGAGAGTTTAGCTAGAAATTATTATTTATTCTGCTAGCCGATGTACCATAGTAAATCCTAGAGACATATAAATGACGGACCTATCTAGTAAATCACTCTGCACAAAAATCTTAGAGAAATATAATACAGACTTAACTATTAATCACTCAACCTACTAGTAAATATAATTACCTCCACACAAAACTTCTAAGACTATCTCCAACGAAAAACTAAGAAACTCCACTAATACAAGTGATCTAGAAATCGAAGCTAGATGTCTTTAAAATCTGAGGAGTACTGAATAATGGATTTTAAAAGCTGGTGAATATATATTAAATTTCCAGGAAATCGCTCATACTAGCTAGATATGACACCATCACTCAGATCTCGGCTTCTCCTCGTTCAATCTGCGAATCTGAGGAAATTTTCACGCTTTTTGCCGCTTGCAGACTCTGCAATCGAGCGAAGGCCGTTCTTTGATCTGGCGATTCTCACCGTGTTTAATTACCTATCAAACGAATGGATTCAAGGGAAGGTAATAGAAATTGTCTCCCCTTTCCTACGCGTTCCGTCTCACTCTGTTTGATCTTATTACGACGATTTTCAATCGCTGGCGTTTAATTACAGGTAACCGGCTCAACGTTAGCTAAATAGGTCTGTTTGTAGACATTCCTAAGGAAATAGAGAACAGAAAACAAAATAAGCGTGCTAAATTAGAAAAAGAGACAGATCTCTGAGTGTAGGAGGGTTTTATGTTAACAAACGTGCGTAGGTGAAAGCCAGGTAAAAGAAAAATGAAGATAATGACATAGATATATGAAAGCTATTATCACAATATGTCACACCATCTCAGGGGCGATTGATAAAACTTTCTGACGAAAAATGTGCAGAAATAAACCAGCGTTGAAAATACGATGATTAAACATGGCAAGATTCCGAAAACACCAAATCTCATTTCTAAATTCTGATAAAATAATCAAGATCAATGTGTGTGTGCTATTTTCTGTTGTTGGAATTATGTTGAACATGATTGCTTTGTAGATATCTGATTTTTGTTTTGTTTGTAAATCGATGATTTTCTGCAGTAGCCTCACTGTAGCCTCACAAATGATCTTCTGTTTCTTGGATGCTTTTCCTACATAGCTGACATTTTGTTATTTGGTTGGATCTATGTGCTTCTCGTTTTGTTGTGGGTGTCATGTTGTATATTAGTCTAAAGGTGACCTCTCTTGCTTTAGCAGTGATTTTTGGGTTGTGCAAGTTAGTGAAGGTTTCGGTGTAATTTTTTATAGCATATTTCTGTCCTCTTTTAATTCTTAGGTGTAGTGTGGTGCTTGGAGTTTAACTAAATGTTTATATATTGCATTTGTGTTCTGGTGAATGAATTTTTCATGTCCTTGGATGGCTTGTATGCATGTCTTATAAAACGAGGGCATAGGGCCGAAGTGATGGGGGATTGCTTTGTTCAGTGGTCTCAGTTTGGAAAGTCTGAGTTCCATGTAATAATGAGCTAGCGTGTATCGTTCTGTGTGTTTGATGATGCTGCCTATGTGTTTAATTCTGAGTGCCTGGATCTTTGTTTCTATGTCTTGAAGGGCAATCCCTCCGTGTTTCTTTTCTTGTATAAGAGTCGTGTGTTTAATGCTGCATATTGTGCGACCAAAGACGAATGTTCTAATCTGTTTGTTTAAATCTGTGATAGTCTGTTTTGGAGGGTCGAAAACTGTGGCAATATAAAGTAACTTAGGGAAAATGTATGTATTTACAATTAAACTTCGTCCGAAAATCGTTGTGGTTTTGTATTTGTATCTGTGCAGCATGTCTCGTATTTTGGATGTTAGATTCTTCCATGTGTCATTGTGTGTGCGATTTGGGTTTGAGGTAAAGGTTATGCCAATAATGTATGGCATAACCCTATGCACTAATACGTCTCCGATGTCTGGTCTTGCATGGGCGCTTTAAATTGTTTCGTGCTTGATTTAGTTATCCATTTTTTAGTTTAACAGATAAATAATATGCATATTAAGATAACATGGAATGAGCTTCCGGTTTATGTTACCGCTGTCTGCTGTTTTGTTGGCTGATTTGTAATGCTTGTTGTCTTTCTTGGAGTTAGAAAAATTATTAGTAACGATGTCCAATCCTGCAGCAGAAGCAGAACCCGTGGAAGATGTACAAGGAGATGGAAGATGGATGAGTCTGGTAAAATTCTTGAATCAAGTCTGTTGAACCAAGCCTCTTCTTCTTCAAGTACCATGCCTAGTAGCGTAGATCATGTCTCTCCACAACTTCCTGTCTCCAGCACAATTTATCATTTCTGTTGTTGATCTCCTTCCATGCCACGATGTCAAACTGCTTTATTATGTGACTACCAGCGAGTTGGAGGCGCTTTTACTTCTTTCCTCCCCACTACCTTGTGGGTTTGACTTTTTAGTCAAAGGCTAGCGGAGATAACCGTACACAAACCAACGGGAAACTACCATCATATAATCCCCTGTACAATCATGAAGCAAAGCAACTTTCTGAACCAAGCCATAAAACTTAAAATTAACATGATAGGGACATAACGCGTGATGTGTTGCCGAATTTTTGCAACTTAAGCGGCTGTGTTAAATATGTAGATGCACACAGATATTTCCTAACGCTAACCTTGACCCAAAATTGGTTTCTAGCTTTTTGACATAATAATATTCGATAAAGACCTAGGCCTTAGGTTATTTCCCCCTCATGTTCCTTTCATTTTGGAATGTGTGCAGGTGTGAGACTAGCATAATAAAGACTGGATAATACACATATAAATATGCCATACCTCTCACATTCAGTTCAGTAATAATAGCTAACATAATGAAATACAGACAATGATATGTTACCGTTATTTACTGGTGTCAGTATGGACTGCACATCGCGTTATATTGGTTGAAATGAAGTAAGCCAATAGTAGGATGTATGTTCGATTTGGCCCAAATGTCTCGATTCGGTGGCTAGTTTAGTCGCCTGCATTGTTAGGGTTAAGGTTCCTGTAGAGCCCTTTTCGTAGACCTCTGCACTCCTTTACAGATGAAGGTAGTCTTATATTATTAATACATGGTCCTACCTTTGTAATAAACTTTACGCACCGACTTACATGAGAGTAAGTCTTATTGGTGAGTTTGATTTCATTAGCGCACGGTTGTGCACTAAGGCGTATAGGGGGTTATCCTGTCCGCACGTGTATCTAGACAGTCGGTTGACGTCATGAATGGGTTTGAGAAGCAAGAATCCCAAGTTCGAATAGTGAAGCTTTGGGAGTTCGAGACCCGTGTTTTGGGTAAAGTATTTTATATTGAGACCCGGTCCTGCGGATTAGCAGTTGTAGCCGGTGGTCATCCACGTAAGTGCTGAGTCGTTGGAAGAGCCAAGTATATACTTATTGTGATAATAATGATCGTTCTCCACAGTCGTGAGTATCTAGTCGATAACAGGTGACTAGCTTGTACCGAAATGGATTCACAGCTGTAGATATATTTTTGTATGCCAGTAAATGCCTATCAAGGGGATCGGCGGTAACTACCGTGGATCTACGTTATCTATATAATATTAGGAAGCCGTTGGGGTCAGTCACGGCTAATACAAGAGGTAATTCAAGTATCAATGCCTTAGTAACTTTACATGCCTGGAAGGTATTTAGTAGGAACCTGCACCTACGTTCTAATATGTTTTGTTGATGAGGACTTCTTTAGATCGGGATCTTAGATACTACCAAGTATAATGAGAATCTCTTGTCCTTGAGGAAAGGTCAACCGTGATCAAAATAACCTTGTACTGACTACTTCATGACCTTTATGACTATTGATGTATTCACTCAGAGACCTAGTCAGAATTTGCTGGAGGATTCTTCTGAGACTATTTATTTGAATTATTATTGAGGACATGCGTCCATAATCATCATGTCGAATTATCTATTAACCGTCAACGTTGAGTGTTTTCGTCCCGTATGATGTGATGTCAATAAACAATGTATGAACTTTCAATTAACGAGTTTGGACTATCACAGTATTGGCACTTGTTGATGTGCCTACGTTGAGTTTGCATCTTACTGCATCCAGAATTAATATATTCGCGAAATTAGCACGATTGACTCAAGAACATAAACAGTCCCAACGATTACATATCCACCACCAACAGTAGCAACAACGAGAAGTGGGTCCAACAATATGGTGGCGCAGTGTGCTCTGAAAATATCCAGTTTTCATTAGCGGAATCGAACTCAAGCCTTCATTCAAACTCGGTTGAAAAGAAATATGGCATCTTTCAAGGCGACAACATCCTGGACCTTGCAGCACTTCTAACGGTCATCACAAGTCAAGGACAACCCAGGGACTTCAACTGTCAAGTTTCGACATTGGACTCTGGCTTTATGTTTCGTCAAATAGATGTCTCATACATTCAGTCCTGGATGCGAGGGATATTTTTTTTTTTAGCCGGTTGAGATAAGTAAAAACGTCGTGTTGTCATTACACCGTTTTACGTTTAGCTGTGCCTTGGCTTGGTAATATGTCCACTACTTTTTATTCATGTTTCATGTTGCATGTTCTATGTTTGATGTTTCTCGTGGGAGGTAGGGAGGTCGATCTGACAAACGAGGTTCATCTCGAAGCCGATTCGGGCTCTTTGTCAGATGTTCTGTAGGTTTTGAATTATAAGTTTCAATTGAGCGATAATTCCGGTTCAAGGCTAGAAACCTTGCTGTAGTTCCGATCGCTACTTGCTTCTTATGATAGTAGTTGTTTAGCTGTAGCGTCAAGTTTTAATCGTTGTTTTTGATAGTTAGTTTACTCGTACTTAGTTTTATAATGTATTTTGTTAGTATTATGCGTCCTTCTAACCTGACTGTCGTTCAGTTTCTTACAACATTGATGTCTATACACTGTGTTGTCAACTGTCTTGTGTGTTATCTGATCGTAGATGTCATCGTAATTTTTTACGACATCCTATTTTAGTTCCACATTTTTAATTTATTTGATTTCTACGATTGTGTTCACTCGTCTTTGATTATCTTGTTTTGTCAGTATTGTGCTATTGTCTGTCACGTTATTGCTCATAACATTTCATTGCATAGATTACTTTATTAATTATATATATATTTGACTATTATATGATGACTTTAATGTACAGTTCTTGGACAGGAACTGGTACCTCTGATTAGATGGTAAAAAAGTGAATATTTTTTAAGTAACACTTATTAGAGTGAAAAAAATTATTAGACATAATGGATATTTTGGATCATTTTCTCCGGGAGGGAGATAGAATAGGTAAATGGGGTTCAAGTTGTGAGGAATATGCCATTGAACATTTCTTACTTCAAATTACCCAGGATCTCAAGAATTTTGCTTTTCTTAGGTGCAAATATGGCTTTTCACAAGAGAAAGCAGTGAGACTTGCTAAATTATTATCCACCATTTTTTATGATGAAGGAAAAATAACTACTCAAGACAGTAGTGTTATTGAGGTGGATGAGTTGAAGAAAACCATAACGAAGCACAAGGGTAGGGAGATTGCCCTTACGAATGAGCTGCTACAGCAAAAAGGGGAATATGAGAAGAAGTTGTTGGCTATGGATTTTGAAAATGCTGAGTTGAAGAATAAAGTGACGGTGTTGATAGAGGATAATAAGAAATTTCATGACTCCTCTTTTGGTCAGAAAAGAGAGTTAGATAATGAGGTGACCTCCTTAATGAACATATTTTTCGAAGAAGATAGTGACGATGAAAATAAACCTATTGCTATTAATACTACTTTGCAGATAGATTGCAATACACACGTGGCTCAAATTCAGAGCCTGACATCTGAGGTAACTCTTTTGAGAGAAAAGTGTAATATGGAAAAAACGATGGAACAAAACATGAAAGTTTTGGATAAGAAGGTAGCAGATCTTACCTTGGCAAATCAAGAACTCAGGAATCTGCTATGTCATCAGGAGAAAGTGTCTCAGGAAAAACAGATAAATATTGAAAAATTACTCATGGAGAAAAATGAGTTAGAGAATGAAGTACGCTCAGTAAAAATATTACTTGACAAGGAGAATAAGGTCATTGGAGAATTTGATAAGTTAAATATGGCTATAAAGACAGACTGTCATGCTCATTTGGCTCAGATTCAAGAACTGACATCTGAGATTCCTCTTTTGAAATTAAGGGTTGAGGAACTTACGAATAGCCATCAAAATGCCATTGAGGCACTTGAAAAAGAAAAGGCCATTAATAAAGAACATGTCAGGAAACACACTATCGATGTTGAACATCTAACTCAAACTGCTGCTGCAGAACTCGAAGTTAAAGATTTAAATATTATGAATGGGATTGCTAGAGAGCTAGAACAAGTCAAAATGAATTATGAGAAGTGGAAGTCAGATTATGTAGAGTTGAAAATAGAAGCTGAAAAACAGAAAAAATTGATAATGAATCTTAGAGATAGAAAAGTCAGAAAGGGAAATAACAAGAATTGCAATTCTTTTAAAGGGAAACAATTTTGTCAAACTTCTCTATATAATGTATCTTCTAGCCAATCTCACAGATCACGAGATTTTCATCAGAATAATTTTGGAAATAATCAAAGCAATAATTATTATCATAATGGGAAATTTAGATCACAATCTTTCAATAACAGACAAGGTTATCAAAATAGACAGTATGGTCAATGGCACAATGGTAATGGTCATACTAACCGTGATTTTAACGTAAACAAAAATGCAAATACTAGCAATTTTGGGGATAATAATCAGAATCGATCGCGTCGAATAGGTGGATCGTCGAGTAATACACGTAGACATTCTAATGTTGCTTTGAGTGATACACATTCAAACAAGGAACAGGATAATAATGTTAATGCACATGGTGCTATGTCATGTTCTCTGGATTTCGAACAGGTCAAGTCTTGTGATGAGAGTAATACCCCATTCCAGCCCAAGGCGATCACAACGCTGCGATGCGGGCAAATTATACCAAGCCTACCAGCGGCTTGTACGGCCACGTCAGCTACTGACTATGGAACAGGAAGCCTTAAATTAAATAAGGGTTTTTTAAATTCCACTCCATGCTCTCTTTTATTTGACTCAGGTTGTAGCACAATCGGTGGGAGCCGCGCTAGCGTAGTGGTTACAACACCGCTCTGGCGACCGGGTGATTCAGGATCAAACCGGGCGACGGCATTTGAGGATTTTTCGTCGACCGGGATTTGGACTGGATTAACTCGAGACCTGGCGAGGACATTTGAAGGAGTGTCGTCGACCAGGGACTGGCGGCTCCTGAGCCGACCCAGCTCTAATGGGTACCTCCGAAAACGGCGAGTATCTGCCTGAATGGCGAGGGACACTTGTCTCTGTACAAGAAAATAGGATACTCACGTAAAAATCAATGTCAGGTTAGACATTAAAAATAACCTGAGATTTCGCCTCGAGTATTAGCGGGCGTACGAAAAAAAAAAAAAAAGCACAATCGGTGTACGGACTTCGCTGGTCGACCCATCATGTGCTACTGGCCAGACCGTGCAGTGCGTGACTTTTGGAGGGACTGTGGAGATTTTTCCTACAGCTATAGTTAACCTTCATACACCATTTTTTTCAGGAAAAATTCACGCATGCCTTCTTCCTGCACCTATAAGTGATATTATACTTGGTCGCATACATGAGGTTAAAGAGTGTACCCCACAGCAGATTGCTGATTGGGAAGAGCGAAATATACATGATACCCGTGCATTTACGACTATTCCTACATTTGTTTCACATACACATATTACTAAATTGCTATGTAATGATAAGATCTTGGAATCTAGCAACGAAAATGATTCCATTGTTCATTACGCCACTGTTGCTAATGCATTACAGCCTTTACGACATGCGTCCATTCTTAAGAAGGATATTAAAGTTTCAACGCAACCTGTGAAGACTAATAAGTCATTCCGGGGGACATATACCTTCCCTCGACTTGATCAGCAGGCAACTGATCGTAAGAAAAAAGTTACGTTTGTGAAAAAGGAAAATGATGTTCCTAATAAAAATAAGAGTAGTTGTAACTCCGTTGGGAAAATTAATACCAATAAGGTTGTCAGTAAAGTTTTAACTTTGCCCAGCAAGCAGGTGTCTACGACATGCCGTACACCTACACCTTTGTCTGGCATAAGTAATAATAATCAAGTACAAAAGTATGGTACATTTCAGAATAATCCTAAAGGTATAAATAATAAATATTATAATATACCTAAGAGAGCTAATGTTACCCATCAACCTTGTTCACATTCTTGTGACTATGGTACCACTTATATTGGTAGAGGTGCATCTTCTCGCACCATCCTTGTGCAAAATCTGCCACAGCGAACTAGTTGGCAAGCACTAGGAGATTTTCTCAACCACACGGCAGACGTTAGGTTCGTGCGTCTGTTACCTCATACCAATAACAGGTATGGTGACGCCGTGGTTACTTTTAGGACCAATAGAGATGCTCGCATGGCTATCGAGCGGGACAATGGTGTGTATTTCCACCACCATTCTCTCCGATTACAATTGGTTCCCGATTCTGCGTCACGCAGATAGTAACCTACGGATATTTGATTTTGATTTCACATTCTTTGATGACTCAGCCTATGCAGTCATCATCTCTTTCTTGTAATAGTTACTTGTTCTTTTTCTAGTTCTCATGAACTATTCCAATGGAATTTTTATGGGTTAGTTAACGCTCCTGCCACGTTCGTACGCATGATGCGTCGAATCCTATCTCATCATCCCAACGTCATTGCGTACATAGACGACATTTGTCTTTTCAGTGACTCATGGGAAGAACATTTAGAAGGATTAAACTCATTACTGTCCACATTACAAAATCATAATTTAACTGCTAAGCCATCAAAGGCATTTGTGGGTTTCCACGAGATTTCTTTTTTGGGACACCGTATTGGTCGCGGTATGTTATACACAGAGGACAGTAATGTTTCCAAAATCCTTAACATCTCCACACCTAAAACAAAGAAACAAGTGCGATCTCTATTAGGACTAGTACAATACTATGGGAAATTCATACCACATCTTTCGTCCATTACTGCTCCTTTCTCTTCATTACTTAGGAAGGGTGCAGCTAACGTGATTCGGTGGTCTAACGAACATCAAATCGCGTTGGATATCATAAAGAAATTTTTTTCTAATCATCCTGTTTTAAGGTTACCTAACGAGAATTTGCCATTTGTATTACGCAGCGATGCTTCTAATTACGGCGTGGGAAGTGTCTTACTACAAGAATATAATGGCACCTTGCATCCCGTTCTCTATGTGTCACGGAAGTTAACTCCAACTGAACAGAATTATTCAGTTTTAGATAAAGAACTTCTCGGGCTTGTTTGGTCAATAAATAAACTTCAAAGATATCTGCTTGGATCACACTTTATTGTGGAATCAGACCAAAAAGCTCTTACTGCACTCAACACAAAGGACGTAAAATCTGCCAAATCTACCAGGTATGCGATCGCGTTACAACCATTTAATTTCACGATTCGATCCATACCTGGCACACAGAATGTTCTCGCTGACATCTTGTCAAGATGTCCGAATGAATCGAGTTAACAGCTACGCACTAAAGACAACTGAACTTGGACACTGACAGTTCGTCGAGGGTAACTTTTTACGTGTGATACCTCGATTATAAGATTCATTAACATTCATTCAAGTGAAATCTACAATGCTTATGTATCAAAATAACATGGAACTTTAAGGTATATGACTATCCTTGTGATAATAACATTCACTTAATTATGACATTGAAAAGATAATAACGTTGGAAAAGGATTATATTTTCTCACCGAAATAACATTTCTACCACTCTGATTTCTTCGTGGAACTGAATTTGTTATATTATAAACTGTTCACTAACAGGAAAATGGAACTTTCGGTATTTAAGTAATTAATAACATTATTAGGGTGAAATAAATGAATTAATTAGATTATTAAACTTAGATACTTAGTTAAAATAATGATTAATGTAATTAACTATACAATATTTAAGTGGATTTATCAATAGTTGTATTTAAGCACATTAATTTAACATTAGTACTTTCATTAGTACCTCAAAAGGACTTAGACACACAGTTAAGTGCGTTGTTCTTATACGTGTTTAAATTGTATTCTTTCATTTTTATTCATTTTTTCACTTGTCATTTTAAATGCATATCCATCACTTTTCTGTTTATTCATTGGTTTCTCATCATTTCTTTGTATTTGCGTTTACATTTGTTTTAATTCAATATTTCTAATATGATATTTCATTTCATTGACCACATTGTACCAAAGGTGTGCAATTGTGGATGTATGCTTTTATGCATACCTTTTGTTGTTTGAGTTAACTGGAATTTCATATTTTATTATTTTTATCATGATATATTGGTAAAATAGGAATATGTAAACTTGACTTACCTCTAGTGTCGGTATTAAAGAAAAAAATTAATATAATTAATTTTTTTGGGGGGATTGGTAAGGAATCTGTAGAGCCCTTTTCGTAGACCTCTGCACTCCTTTACAGATGAAGGTAGTCTTATATTATTAATACATGGTCCTACCTTTGTAATAAACTTTACGCACCGACTTACATGAGAGTAAGTCTTATTGGTGAGTTTGATTTCATTAGCGCACGGTTGTGCACTAAGGCGTATAGGGGGTTATCCTGTCCGCACGTGTATCTAGACAGTCGGTTGACGTCATGAATGGGTTTGAGAAGCAAGAATCCCAAGTTCGAATAGTGAAGCTTTGGGAGTTCGAGACCCGTGTTTTGGGTAAGGTATTTTATATTGAGACCCGGTCCTGCGGATTAGCAGTTGTAGCCGGTGGTCATCCACGTAAGTGCTGAGTCGTTGGAAGAGCCAAGTATATACTTATTGTGATAATAATGATCGTTCTCCACAGTCGTGAGTATCTAGTCGATAACAGGTGACTAGCCTGTACCGAAATGGATTCACAGCTGTAGATATATTTTTGTATGCCAGTAAATGCCTATCAAGGGGATCGGCGGTAACTACCGTGGATCTACGTTATCTATATAATATTAGGAAGCCGTTGGGGTCAGTCACGGCTAATACAAGAGGTAATTCAAGTATCAATGCCTTAGTAACTTTACATGCCTGGAAGGTATTTAGTAGGAACCTGCACCTACGTTCTAATATGTTTTGTTGATGAGGACTTCTTTAGATCGGGATCTTAGATACTACCAAGTATAATGAGAATCTCTTGTCCTTGAGGAAAGGTCAACCGTGATCAAAATAACCTTGTACTGACTACTTCATGACCTTTATGACTATTGATGTATTCACTCAGAGACCTAGTCAGAATTTGCTGGAGGATTCTTCTGAGACTATTTATTTGAATTATTATTGAGGACATGCGTCCATAATCATCATGTCGAATTATCTATTAACCGTCAACGTTGAGTGTTTTCGTCCCGTATGATGTGATGTCAATAAACAATGTATGAACTTTCAATTAACGAGTTTGGACTATCACAGTATTGGCACTTGTTGATGTGCCTACGTTGAGTTTGCATCTTACTGCATCCAGAATTAATATATTCGCGAAATTAGCACGATTGACTCAAGAACATAAACAGTCCCAACGATTACATATCCACCACCAACAGTAGCAACAACGAGAAGTGGGTCCAACAGTTCCTTACCCCTTATTACTGCATCTCTGATTTTTTGTTTAAGAAATATTGTATTGCTGCGGGTGACCGCAGGCTCATAAGAATTTAGATGAAATCTGACTTTTTTTTTTTAAAAAACAAAGTATCCTGTTCAACCCTTGATGGGTTATAATTAGGACATATAGTGTAATAAATTCAAGACAATAAAATCAGATTTCCGATATCCAAATATAGTATCTTCTGCCTTCCACCCAGTCCAAATATAGTAAATCAAAACCAAAATTGGGTGAATCTCTTTGTATCTTCACGAAACAAACAAACAATAAAAATAAAAAACAAACTAATACAAACAAGAAAAAAAAAAAAACAAAGAAAAAGTCTCTCACAACTGCCCTGCTGTTATCAAGGTGGAAGGGGGTGAGAAAACCTGCAGGTGTCTTACTTACTTACTTAGTCGTTCCTCTTCTACCATGAGGTGTAGAGGTTTGGAAGAGAGAGCGCCAGACTATCCTATTGGCTGTCTTCTTCCTGGCCTGGTTCCATTCTAGTCCTCGGTCCTTCAAAGATTGTCTAATATTGTCCTCCCAGCGGACTCTGGGTCGTCCTGGAGGTCTGGATTCCTGGCTCTTTGTTTCCCATGCTTGTCGTGGTAGCCGATCTTCTCCCATTCTGCAGACATGGCCAAACCATCTTAGTTGGGACTGTTCTATTTGGGCCTGCAGCAGGTGGGATTTTAGGCCTTGACGTATCATCTGGTTGCGGACCATGTCTCTTCTTGTTACTTCAACCACCTTCCTCAGATACCTCATTTCTGAGGTTTGAATCTGGCTTTTGTGGATTGTAGTCATTGCCCATGACTCGCATCCATATGTCAAGACTGGGACATAGGTGGAGCAGTATACAGCCATCTTCGTTTTCTTACCAACCTCTTTCTTGCTGAGGAATCCTCGATTTATGGCCTGATAAAGTCTCCCAGCCGCTGCTTTTCGAGTGGCCAACTCTTCTTTGATGCCCCCCTTTCGGTCTATAATAGCTCCGAGATATTTAAAGTGGTCGACCTGCTCCAGGACCTGTTCTCCCAACTTAATCTGATGTTTTCTTTCTTCTCGTGATATCACCATGGATTTTGTTTTAGAGCTGCTTATGACCATCCCTCTCTTCTCCAGCTCTTCCTTCCAGACTTGCAGGTTGGATTGGAGATGTGTCTCTGATTTAGCAATCAGGACAACATCATCAGCAAATGCTAGCTCTGAAATACAGACCTGTCTCATCTTCCAGTACCCCACTGAATACTTTCTTGTTCTCTCCTTACATGCCTTGATGACATTGTCCATGAGGAGTATGAAAAGATAAGGTGACAGGATATCGCCTTGTCTTACACCAGTGGTGGTCCTGAACTCTTCTGACTTATAGTTTGCTGTCCTCACATAATTTCTGCAAGACTTGTAGAAGCTCTGTATAGCATGAATCAGAGGTGCTGGAATGTTCTTCCTTGCCAAACAGTCCCAAAGTTTGCTCCAGGGGACCCTGTCAAACGCCTTTTCCAGATCTATGAAACAAAGATGGATCTCACTCTTGTACTCAAGGGCCTTTTCACTCAGCTGCCTGAGTGTGAAGATTAGGTCTTGAGTACTTCGGTTTGCTCGGAATCCGCACTGGGCTTCATCCAATTGTGGCTCAGCTAGGCATCGGAGTCTCTGCTCTAGGATTCTAGAGTAGATTTTACCAGGGACACTGAGAAGGGATATGCCTCTGTGGTTTCCACATTGTCGATTGTCACCCTTTTTGAAAATCGGTGTTATGATGGCAATCTCCCAATCCTTTGGTATGGCCTTGTTGCACCATGCTGCCTGTAGGACCCTTAGGAGTAATAGGTCGCCTGATGCTCCCATGTACTTAACCATTTCTGGTGTTATACCGTCATGCCCTGCTGCTTTGCCCATCTTGATTTTCTCCAGTGCTACCTTCAGTTCTTCCATCTTTATGTCATCTTCATCACCATTTGTATCCTCTTCTGTGCTAGTGGTTATCATTTCTGATGCTCTACCTTGCTCACCATCAAGGAGTTCTGAGAAATATTCTTTCCATTTTTCCATTACTTCCTTCGGGGCAGTAAGCAATTTGCCTTGCTTGTCCTTTATAAATTTAAGAGGGCATTGTTTTTCCTTCCTCATGTTCTTTAGGGTCTTATAGAACAATTTCTGGTTTTCTTGCGCATCCTTTTCTAGCTTTTCTCCAAATTCTTCCCAGGACTTCTGTTTTGCTGCTAGCACCTTGTTCTTTGCTTCTGTTCTGAGTATCACATATTCTCTATATTTCTCTATTTGTCCTGCTGTGTTTTTAGCTCCTAAATATTGTTTCCATGCCATTTTCTTCTCTCTTATTTTCTCTTTGACTTCCTCTGTCCACCAGGGTGTCCTCTTTCTCTTGTTCCCAAGTCGGACTTCACCACATGCTTCTGCAGCAGCTGTCTTTATGATGTCCTTGAATTTAAGCCACAGGGTTTCCAAGTCATCAGGTTGTTCTTCTGTGTTTCTCACCGCTGTAGCAATAAGCCCCTGATATCTGGTCTTAATTTCTGGCTCTTTCAGCTTGTAGGTCTTAATGCTCATTTCTTCCGTTCGTTTACTTGGTTTCTTGCGTGGTGCTGGACAGTTCCTAGGCTGAGCAACTCTTTCAGTTGTTCTTTTGATTGTAAGCAGGTAGTGATCACTTCCAATCTCTGGCCCCCTCCAGACTCTAGCATCCCGGACATATTTGAATGAGCTCCTCCTAACAATGGCATAGTCGATCACTGACTTCTCATTCTTTGTTGGTTCACACCTAGTGTATGCATGTATGCGCTTATGGGGGAACTTTGTGTTGGTAATGATCAGATTCTGCTCACTGCAGAATCTGAGGAGTCGCTTTCCATTGTCATTGAGAGTATCTTCTCCATATCTTCCGATAACTCCACCCCATCTAGCATGGTCATTTCCAACTCTGGCATTGAAATCTCCGAGCATGATAATTTCATCTAGGCAGTCATCCACTGTCCTTTGAAGCAGCTCGAAGAATTCTTCCTTGACCTCTGCTCTCTCATCCTCATTTGGCCCATACACTATGACCAGGTTGACTATGGTTTCTCCTTCTTTTAGTTTTACAACCATAATGCGCTCCGAGACAAAGTTCCATCCCTTGATACTATCTTTCTGGTTTTTGGCCACAATGCAACCCACGCCCCCTTTAGCTCTTTCAGATGTGGGTACACCACTGTATAGCAGAGTGTTGCCATCGAGATCCATGACTCCTTGTCCCTTTTTCTTTGTTTCGGTAATAGCCAGGATTTCTAGTTTTGCTTTCCTCATCTCTTCCATCAGCTCCTCTTCTTTCCCATTTATACTTCTTGTGTTCCATGTTCCATAAGTCGTAGTCCGTAGTCCGTTCCAGTTCGTCGCCTTTAGAATCAGTCCGGTTTTCTCTCTTATATTGCTTGTAATCATAGTTTAAGACAAACAGGTGATTGGCCTGTTGTGCCTTTGCATGGTGGAGGGGCTGCCTCCTTACGGCCTCCATGCAGGCCGCCCTCCTCCTTTTTCATCCGGGCTTGGGACCGGCATAGGCGGAGTTACCTGCAGGTGTCAAATCCACTAACTATCTGTCATCATCCACACGAGCACTCCATCATACTAGCCCTTATCCTCACACCATCATTGATCCTTATATATTAATTTTAGTTCTTGTCATATACTGTTTTATATTGTGCAATTCTCTAGGTCTATCTATTCTCTACACCTGTTCCACAGTTATGGATGAACTGCATGCCTGTAAATAATCTAATATTGGTTTTCTCTGTTGTTCAAACTTCCTACATTTTAGTAGGAAATGCTCTATATTATTTTTTTTCTAGACACTCTGCACAGTAAGGTTCTTCTATTCTAAAATAGCTCATTCCTAGTTGCACTCTAAGAAGTTTCTTACTGCTAGGAATTTTTAGTTCTCTAGATACCAGACTAAAAATGAAATCTGACATAAGTTCTACTACACATCATTTCAACCATTATAATTAAATAATAGTGCAACGTTTAAGGAAACTGTGATGGAATTTACAAAGACAGTCTTGAAAAGCAGAATTATTTTCTAACAGTGCTCATAGATCATAGTTAACAAGTTATTCAAGTCTTTAAATAAATATTAGACAAACATAAAGGTATGTTTTCAGGCACTCGTAAGAAACAAAGAAGTAGAAAACTAGACAACAGAAAAACAAACAGACGTGAGTGGCCTACCCAGGACTCGAACCCAGGACCTTCCGTGCAACAACCCTGCCTAGCTATGCAAGCAAATCACACTATCCTCCCTGCCATCTAGGCATCACCAAAAATGATGCTTCGATGACGGGTCATTAGTGCGACCCGCAACACATAGCACCGGAAATTTACCATGGGCAGTCCAGCCTATTAATGACGCAATCACTTCTGTTGTTCCCCTATTATACAGTATAGGTCAGACCACACAAGACAAAGTCCTTAATACTCTTTCTAGCAAATGATAGAAGACTAAGAACAGTAAGTACAGGACAGAGGGTAGGTTTTGGTATTGTATAAACATTTATAACACATAAGGAAGGGAAACCCGAGGCCTGTAAACAGTAAATAAATATTAGACAAACATAAATGTATGTTTTCAGGCACTCGTAAGAAATAAAGAAGTAGAAAACTAGACAACAAAAAAAAAAACAACAACAGATGCATCAGAGAGTTTCCTTAAACGTTGCACTATTATTTAATTATAATGGTTGAAATGATGTGTAGTAGGACTTACGTCAGATTTCATTTTTCAAGTCTTTATTGATCATGACATTTTTAATGTTAAGTAATTAACTATAGTCCGTTCGGAAATTCGTGCCCACAGAAAGCGTCAATTTTCTCCAAAACTGTTTGTTGTATGGACATGAATTTTTGCATGCAGTCTTAGATTTTCCATGCAGTTATTAATATATTTTTTGCCCTTACAAAACTCATGTCATGTTCGAATTTTCTTCTGTACGTTATATAAAAAACTCTTACTGTTGTCTGGGTTAATTTTTAGTAGTTTTACAGGAAAGTTACAAGATCCGTTCAAAAATATTTTTTTTTGGTTTGAATTAGTGTAGTGACTACATGTCCGCACGAGTGCGCACCTATTGTACACCACGAGTAACTAATTCAAACCAAAAAAAAATATTTTTGAACGGATCTTGTAACTTTACTGTAAAACTACTAAAAATTAACCCAGACAACAGTAAGAGTTTTTTATATAACGTAAAGAAGAAAATTCAAACATGACATGAGTTTTGTAGGGGAAAAAAATATATTAATAACTGCATGGAAAATCTAAGACTGCATGCAAAAATTCATGTCCATACAACAAACAGTTTTGGAGAAAATTGACGCTTTCTGTGGGCACGAATTTCCGAACGGACTATAAATCTCTAAACCAGTAACAACATTTGTTAACAGTTTATACAGGAAGACTTGGCATAAGTGTATTGAAGGCCTGTGCTCCTTGGGGAGCTAAATGGTGATGAAGAAGAAGATGATTTGCATTAATGCCCCATATAGTTCCTTGGGGGTCTCTGAAGAAAGAATTGGCCTACTGCTGCATCAGGCAATGTGGCACAAGGCAAATAATATGAGGTTGCGCATGAGGCTGGCAACCTCATCATGTCAAACAAATTGCCACAGGAATTAGAGCATTTGAATGCTTGGTGCATTTGGTTTGGCCATATACTTAGAAGAGATCCTTACACCATCACCAGAACTGCCATGCTATGGACTCCAGAAGGAAAGCGAAAAAGAGGCCGGGCCAAAAGCAACCTAGCGAGGGCAATGGAGGCAGAGATGCAAATTATGAATTAAGAGTTGGGGCACTACACGAGGGATGGCTGCCGACTGACCAAAGTGGAGACAGTTTATTGCTGCCCTTTAAGACGCCACCATGCCTGATGGTTATTGATTGTTTTGTCATTCAGCGGAGCAAAGAAGAAGAATGCTTGGTGCTGGCTTCCTACAAGTGGGCCTACGACAGTGGTGCTTCCTACAAGTGGGCCTACGACAGTGGGGCTTCCTACAAGTGGGCCAACTTCAGTGGTGGCTACATGCCTGTTACGCACGGATCATTATTATTTTTCGTTTGTATGATCATTTTTTTTTACTGAAGTGTGTATTATATATATTTACGGTCAAAGGGACAGAACCCGAAATATTGATACTGCTATTTTTTAGGAGTTTACCTTCTCTTGTATAGAGACACGTTCGGTCTATAATTTCTTGAACGAAGCGTGACCATATCTCCTTATTTGGTAGTATCAGTCAACTGTTGTAGATGCCTGAAACCTTTCTTAACGCTTCTTTTCATGACCATAAAAGGCGCGACTGTGTAAGACTTTTATCTCGAATGTTCTTAGAATCGTCTTATTGTGAACGGCGACTCAGAGATTGTCGTTCTGCGCATGTCTCGACTTGGTTTTCGTTGGTTGTTCCGGCCAGCTCGGGGAGTTTAGAAATGGTCTAAGTCGCGAGCAGACGCGACCTGCGTCTTGTGATTTTCTGAGGGAAATACATTGTCTTTGTGAGTTAGTTAGCTAACTAGACTATTTCCCAGTATTATTCAAGCCTGCCTGGAGGCATATGTTCATGGTTGATTTTCCGAAATAAGGTAATTCCTCTTGTATCGAACTTTATGCTATCATCTAGAGGTTCGTCATTTTGTCGCCTTTTTGCTCGCCTGTGTGATTCAAAATGGAGAGGTACTTTGACTAGGATTAAGTCACCGGTATCTTTATACCTGAACTAGTTATATATATATGGGTCGCTCTAGACCAACAAGACTATTGTCTGTGTTCCAGGATTCGTTATATCAGAGATCACGTCCAAGTCAGATGGTTAGACTTAGAAACATTATAAAGGTCGAGCTGACCTGTAATCCATGTATGCTATTCACGTGCAGACAGTAAACGGACTGATTGTATACATCTGATCTGCTAGCATCAGAAAGGGAATATTTATTATTGTCTATGAACAGTGATGATCTGCAGCTGACACTGTTGCAGAATTTATATATACATTATTTATACAGCTTCACGAACTAGAACTCTATGATTTTGAATGCTGAACTCGTTGAACTATGTTGATGATATAAATATCCTGACTGTTTTGTGGCGTGCAATAAATGGAAAAAAATTATACAACGAAGTTACCATTTCTATGACTCTACACATCATGTTGCCTGTGTTATACCTTGTGAACTGTTCTACTACCGCATACACAGCAACATCCTAAAATCAGAGAAGACACCTACATCTTGCACTTTAATACCAGGTGTCGATAGGGGTGGCAAGTGGTCGTCAATCTTATACGGAGCTAACGTACCTGGCATTGTGGCGCACCATTATCATTTAGCCTAAATCCACCCTTATCAATGCCCTGTAAGGAGTGCAGATGAAAATGATGATTTGCATTCATGTTACTGTTTTAGTTTTCCAGTGATAGTAAGTGTCTGGCCTTTCTTCAAATCAAAAATGGGTCACGGAGGTATTTTCTGTTGTTGTTGTTGTGGTTTAACTAGGGCTGTTGAGCTTTTCGCTCATTTGCAGCCAATACCAAGTCTTAGAGTCCTTGATATTATCCACCCTGTAGATCTAGGCTTGTCCTGTGGCTTTTTTGCCATTCCGAAATGTGTTGAGTTGAAGTCATGAGCTCTAGTTTCTCTAACTTGGCTTGCATTCAAAGGATCAAAACATCTAGTCCCAAGCTAGGAGGAAGAAGCATGTGGCATACTGTGCATTTCCCACCATCCAAGGGGTTTCTTCAAATATAAAAAGGTCAAGGTAGTCCCATAGCAGATATTGCCGTAGGGGAGTGAAGTGTTAGAGACTTCACCATACTAGGTCCAGCATCGAGAGGTGGGGTGATCAGTTCCCTGCCTCGCTGCCTTTTCTTTCCCTAACTCAAAGTCAGGTACACATTTACAGCTGGGTAGACTGGAGCGCATTGTGACCGTGATTCGAACCCGGCACCTTTGCCGTGAGAGACCACCACTCTGCCAATTGGACGCTCTCTTTCAAATATGCAGAGCTAAAATACTGTGCTTTGGTTCTGGGCTCTCCCAAGAAATTGTCACATCTTACACAGAGCCACTTCTCAGCTCCCCCTGCCTATCATAGGGTCCATAGTGAGATCCTCCTGCATGCAGACAACCAGGTAAAAGCCAGAGTTACGTCTGGAGCACGAGTGTGTGGATGATTTCAAGAATCAGTGAGGGTGTAATTAGCCTCACAGACAGAGGTTCACATCCAAATCTACATACTATAGCATTGTGCATAGCTGGTGGTCATATAAGGATGACTCCAGCCATGCCTCCATGCAAAGGTATTTTCTGTATGAATGGCAAAGTAATCATTGTAAATGTACGAATGTAATTTAAATTTTGCAGCACAATGCCTTTCTACATGATGCAAAAGAAAAAGAGCCAGAGGTTGTGCTGATAGGTGACTCACTAATTGCTAACCTATCTCAGTCTATGGTAAGTGTCATTTATTAGAACGTTATTGACCTATATTTTTCTCAGTTGAATTATAGTTTACTGTGCTGTCAGCCATGTTGTTGTAATCTTGTTGAAAACAGGGTGTGGGTTAAGGTAGGGTTAATGTGGTAAATTAAGAGTACTAATAACTCTTACAGGATGAGAGGCCAGTATTCAGGGCCAATTTACCCTGGCGCTGATGACGGAAGGCCATTATTGAGGCTGGTATTTTAGGGCTAGGATTTTGTTTCATGTTGTCCCAATTTTAAATTTCATTATCCTCACTAAATTTCTTTTACAATTACGTATAACCGTGACAAACTAAATTGCATGGGTTTACGAAAGAAAGACAGACATACTAAGTTAGGGGACCAGAAAAGTTATAAGCACATGTAACTGGATGAAGAACACAGCAAGTTTCTAATCCTTGTTGATTCTATAAACACAATATAGCCCAAATACATCATGAAAACTGTGTAAAAACAAAGCAAAGCCTTACATCAGGCTGTGAAAATAACACGCCATGTTAGAAAATATCATGCCAATATGGCAAGGTCATATCTGACTGCAAAAATGGAGAAAACTCTTATTATTATTACATGCTAACAATAACTAGATTCAAATTCTAACCAACCAACCTGACAAAATGTCACCAAAAACCAGCAGGAACAATTTACTAACATCTGCTAGTAAAAAAAATTAGCAGAAAACCAAAATGGCTGCAGATCTGTCCTACCAAGCTATTTAGGCTGCACCGAGACAGGCTATTAAAATAAAGTTTTGGCAAGGCATCCTGTTCAACCTACTCGGTTATATTAGGGCGCATGTCCAAATATAAAAGACCTTTAGGTCTGATAATTGACTGTCCGAGACAGGCCTTGAATGGCAGTCATAAGTCAACTGATTAATCCTTTCACCCGTCCTGTATTTCATCGTCACATGACCATGTCACGTGACTCTGTTTCCGGAGAACTGACTAGCATTTTGAGTTGTAAATAGCAGTTTACAGCAGAGCGTCCGCCTGTTTCGGTAGTCATAACACATTATGTGACAATAACATAATGTTACTTTTAAAAAAAAACATTGAAAGAACTGACCTTTAGACTAACACTATGTGACAAGCTGCAGAAAATTCCTTGAGTCAGACATGGGAAGTTCACCACAACCTTTAAGAGTTATGTGTTTATTTAAAAATAATACAGTGAGGAGTTTAGTATTAGGGTTAAGCTTAGACAGAAATATCCACTAATACTAACCTTTACCTTAAACGTACCCTTATTTGCAACAAAATGGCAGACTGCACAGTAAACTGTGATTCAACTTTATCCCAGGCATATTACTGTGAACCTTTGTGTTTGCTTGTGCATGTGTGTGCAAGCAGTGATCCTGTTTCTAATTTAAGTCAACAGGATACAGTATCTAACACTTCTATATTCATCAGTGTGCGGGCTCTAGTGCAGACTTTGTTTATCCATCAAACGTAACATATTACATTGTCTGTTGTTGACCCAGTATGTATAATTTTGTTGTTTACTTCATTTTGTGTACTCTTGTTGTTCACTTCATTTTGTGTAATCTTGTTGTTTACATCATTTTGTATAATGTTGTTGTTTACTTCATTTTGTGTCATCTTGTAGTTTACATCATTTTGTGTAATCCTGTTGTTTACTTGATTTTGTGTAATCTTGTTGTTTACTTCATTTTGTGTAATCTTGTTGTTTACTTCATTTTGTGTACTCTTGTTGTTTACTTCATTTTGTGTAATCTTGTTGTTTACTTCATTTTGTGTAATCTTGTTGTTTACTTCATTTTTTGTAATCTTGTTGTTAACTTCATTTTGTGTACTGTTATTGTTCACTTCATTTTGTATAATCTTGTTGTTTACTTCATTTTTTTGTAATCTTCTTGTTTACTTCATTTTGTGTAATCTTGTTGTTTACTTCATTTTGTGTACTCTTGTTGTTTAGTTCATTTTGTGTAATTTTGTTGTTTACTTCATTTTGTGTACTCTTGTTGTTTACTTGATTTTGTGTAATCTTGTTGTTTACTTCATTTTGTATAATCTTGTTGTTTACTTCATTTTGTGTACTCTTGTTGTTCACTTCATTTTGTGTAATCTTGTTGTTCACTTCATTTTGTATAATCTTGTTGTTTACTTCATTTTTTGTAATCTTGTTGTTTACTTCATTTTGTGTACTCTTGTTGTTTACTTCATTTTGTGTAATCTTGTTTACTTCATTTTGTGTAATCTTGTTGTTTACTTCATTTTGTGTAATCTTGTTGTTTACTTCATTTTTTGTACTCTTGTTGTTTACTTCATTTTGTGTAATCTTGTTGTTTACTTCATTTTGTGTAATCTTGTTGTTTACTTCATTCTTTTGTAATCTTGTTGTTTACTTCATTTTGTGTACTCTTGTTGTTCACTTCATTTTGTGTAATCTTGTTGTTCACTTCATTTTGTATAATCTTGTTGTTTACTTCATTTTTTGTAATCTTGTTGTTTACTTCATTTTGTGTACTCTTATTGTTCACTTCATTTTGTATAATCTTGTTGTTTACTTCATTTTGTGTACTCTTGTTGTTTACTTCATTTTGTGTAATCTTGTTGTTTACTTCATTTTGTGTAATGTGCTGTGATTTTATTACTTTATTTCTTTAATTTCTGTAGTATTCTTGTATACATCTTCGTGTGCTTATCTCACTCTGCTTACTGTACTTGCGCAGCCTTCATTTATGTACAGACCTTCAGATGTTAAATACTGTGTCGTTTGCTTGTTTACTAAAATGGTGGACTTCAGGAACAATGATTATTCATTTGATATGAGAATCTTCTTTTTTAACCACCGTTAAGCTCCCCAAGGAGCATAGGCCTTCAACAAACTTATGACAATCCTTCCTGTCCCATCAGCTGAAGGTTTTTCCATGTCTTCTTCTTCCCCTTCATGTCTGCCTCCATGTTGCTTCTCCATGTTCTTTGGTCTCCCTCTCCAACCCTGGGGATTCTGGAGTAAGGACTGCTCAGTAATGTTGTCAATATGTTTCCTCAGTGTGTGTCCAATCCAACTCCAGTGTCATCTTCTCATTTCTTGTTTCACTGGCACTTGTCTGGTTGTTTTCACCAGTTCCCCATTTGTGATCTTATCATACCACTTCAGCCCTTCTGTTCTACGCAAGCACTTATTTATATCTGTTACCAGGGCCCAAAAGGGGAGAACAGAATAATAGCACTGTTCCCTACCATGTGCATCGTAAAAAGCAACTAAGGAAGGTTGAGCAGGGGCCCGGTTATCCCATCCTGTAAAAATATGTAAAAACAACAAAAACTTCATCGAACAACATGAAATAATAATAAATTGTTCTTGAACCTTTGCCAGTTGTGGCAGCAGATGTTTGAGCCCCTTCATTGCCTTAACTTTGGTGTTGGAGGAGACAGAACTCAACATGTGCTCTGGAGAGTGTTAAATGGAGAACTGGACCAGGTTCAGCCCAAGGTCATGTGCTTTCTAAGATTTTGTTGTTGTTGTTTTTTTTAATGCTGCTATTTAGAACATCAGTTTCAGGATAATTAGAGTGCTTGCAACTTGAGACAGAATTGACAGGTTCGAAACTTAGGATGTCACTCTCTAGTCCACCTAGCTGTGAGTGGGTACTGGCTGTGCTATTCAGTTAGAGATGGCAAAGGTAGTGAGCAAGGGAACCCGTTATCCCACCTCATGAAGCTATGGGACTGTCTCGTCATGTTTAGAACCCAATGTAAATTCATAACACAGGTGTTGTTCCCAATTCATGAAAGCAGAGCAAAGAACAGGACTGCTACAAACTACCATGTGAGACATAACAGGTAACTAAGAATGGTACACCATGTGGCTAATGACCTCATTCTGTAAAAATTTAGCTTGCTACCAAAAAAAAAAAAAAAAAAGGCAAGTGGCTGATCATGTGAGGGTCTCTTGCTGATCTTGTGAGGGTCTCATGTGTACATAAACCGGAGGAGATCAGATTTACACACAAAAAAAATAGTTTTATCTCGGGGAAACTTATAGAGTATAGCGACATGGAAGACGTTGTAATGATGACGAAGAAGTTGACGTTGTAATGATGACGAAGAAGTTGACGTTGTAATGATGATGAAGAAGTTGACGTTGTAATGATGACGAAGAAGTTGACATTGTAATGATGATGAAGAAGTTGATGTTGTAATGATGACGAAGAAGTTGACGTTGTAATGATGACGAAGAAGTTGACATTGTAATGATGATGAAGAAGTTGACGTAATGATGACGAAGAAGTTGACGTTGTAATGATGACGAAGAAGTTGACATTGTAATGATGATGAAGAAGTTGACATTGTAATGATGACGAAGAAGTTGACGTTGTAATGATGACGAAGAAGTTGACGTTGTAATGATGACGAAGAAGTTGCAGATGTTGACAAATAAGTTAAAAAGGTAAGGGTAGTCCCATCAAATGTACTGCCATAGGGGAATGAAGTGTTAGAGCTTTCACTATAGTAGGTCTCAGCTTTATGAGGTGGGGTGACCAGTTCCCCTCCTTGCTGCCTTTGCCTTCCCTAACTCAAGAGCAGAGTCAGGTAACCATCTACAGCTGGATAAACTGGAGTATGACGCTGCTAGGATTTGAACCTGGCAACATTGCCTTGAGAAATAGGGGCTCTATGGATATAGTTATCGAGGTTAAATTTTGTACTGAAGATTTCTCGACTTGGTTTATTTAAGTATTTAGTTTCTGTACTTTGTTTATTTAAGTATTTTGTTTCTGTACTTTGTTTATTTAAGTATTTTGTTTCTGTACTTTGTTTATTTAAGTATTTTGTGTGTCAACCAAAAAGAAAGTAAATATAAACATCATTCAGTGTTATGCATCAACAAATGATAAAGAAGAATCTGAGAAAGAAGACTTTTACACCAGATTACAAAATGTCTTAGACAAAAAGAAAAGAAAGGACATCACAATTCTTCTGTTCTTCAAATCAACTAGCTATAGGAGGAAGCATATTTCCACATAAAAGAATACATAAAGCAACATGGATATCACTAGACCACAGAACTGAGAATCAGATTGATCACATATGCATAAGTAATAAGTTTAGGTCATCATCGATGATGTAAAAGTATGTAGTGGAGCAGATGTGGTATCAGACCACCATCTTCTGTTGGCTAAAACAAAATTAAAACTCAAGAAATTTACAACAGTATATAGCTATAGATAACAGTATAATGTGGGATATCTAAGAAATCAGGAAATAAGAGAAAAATTTTCAATCACAGTATCCAACAAATACCAAGTAGTCCAAGCCGATACAGAAGACCACTGGCAACAAGTAAAACATATATGGAATGAGACATGTGAAGAAGTACTGAGAAAAAGAGAACATCAACACAAAGCATGGATAACAACAGAAACCATTAGTAAGATAGAAAACAGGAAAAACAAGAAAGCAGATTTAAACAGAAGCAAAACCAGAAGCTCCAAAGCCAAGGCTCATGAAGTGTACATAGAAGCAGACAAAGAAGTAAGAAGAAACATCAACAGAGACAAGAGGAAGTATATTGAAGAGCTGGCAAGGGAAGCAGAGGAAGCTGCAGCCAAAGGAAATATGGGACCTGTACAACAACACAAAGAAGCTAACACGGAGATATAAGCAAGCAAATGGCCTCATAAAAGATAAGAAGGAAAATTGCTTAGTAATATACAAGAACAAATGAAGAGATGGACAGAACATTTTGAGGAACTTCTCAGTAGACCAGCTCCAACTAATCCCCCAGACATCCAGCCAGAAGAAGAGGAGCTACTAATCAGCTGTGAATGACCAAGTAGAGAAGAAATAAAGAAACATAAAGCTTCTGAAAGATGGAAAAGCAGCTGGTCCAGATGGAATTCCAGCAGAGGCCATCAAAACAGATATTTATTCCTCTACAGAGATATGATACAAACTACTTGGCAAAGACTGGGAGAGAGAGGAAATACCAGCAGAATGGAAGGAAGGCTATCTGTTCAAGTTGCCTAAGAAGGAAAAGTTACAATAGTGCACAAATTATAGAGGAATAATGTTACTATCAGTGCCAGGAAAAGTATTAAACAGAATCATCCTTGAGAGATTAAAAGAGTCCATAGACAAAGCAACTGAGAGATGAACAAGCAGATTTTTGACAAAACAGATCCTGTACAGACCAGATAGCCACACTGAGAATAATAGTTGAACAAAGTCTGGAATGGAATTCACCGCTATACATCGCATTCATGGACTATGAAAAGGCATTTGATAGTGTAGACAGACAATCACTTTGGAAATTGATGATGCATTATGGAGTTCCCAAAGATCTTCTTCTTCGTACACTCTCAGACGTCCACTTGAATGTTCTCAAAGAAAGCATTAGTCAGTTTGAGGCTATTTGAATCCCCGTAAAGCTTTTCCACGAAAGGAACTGGCGTCGGCCATATGCACTTTCTCTGTACCACATATAAGGGGCAACTTTGAAGCAGATGTTCAGCAGTCATTTTATCAGTGCCACAGTTACACTGATCGGTAGTTCCTATCTTTAGCTTGTTGAATAGATAGTATCTCAATCTGTTGTGGCCAGTGCGGAGTCTGAAGATTACCACTTGTTCTCTTCTGAAGATCAATACCTTAATAAGGAAGACCTATGAAAACATGACATGCAGAGTTCTTCATGAAGGACAACTTACAGAACCGTTTAGGATTAGAATGAGGGGGAGACAGGGATGCCTCTTGTCTCCATTTCATTTCTTACTAGCAAAAGATTGGGTTTGAAAACATCGACAACACACAACAAAAATGGAATCTGACTAAACAGCTTGATGATCTGGATTTTGCAGATGACTTGGCTCTTCTGTACCATAATCAGATGCAAGAGAAAATGAAAATTCTCAATGAGAAGTCACAACAAGTGGGCCTGAAAATACACAGGGAAAAACAAGGATTATGAGAATAAATGCAAAAAATGATAACAAGGTTGAACTTGAAGAAACACCACTAAAGGATGTAGAATCGTAGACATATCTTGGCAGTAATATAGACAGAGTTGGAGGGACAGACAATGATATCAAAATAAGAATACAAAAAGCAAGAGGAGCTTTTATTGTATTCGGAAACATATGGAAAACAAGAGAAATCAAGTCCAACACGAAAATAAGAATCTTCAACTCAGATGTTAAGTCAGTCCTATTGTATGGCTCTGAGACATGGAGAACAACAAAAACAACAACCAAAAAGCTACATACTTTTATAAACGAGTGCTTATGTAGAATAGAAGGACAGAAATGGTGTGACAAAGTCACAAATGTGAAATTGATGACAAGAACAAGACAAGTGCCAGTGGAACAAGAGTTGAGAAGAAAACGCTTGCGATGGATAGGACACACATTGAGGAGACCTGTTGATAGCATTACAAGGCAGTCCTTGTTCTGGAATCCACAGGGAAAGAGAGGCAGAGGTAGACCAAAAAACACATGGAGAAGAGAACTGGATACAGAGGTGAAAATGATGAGGAAAACATGGAAAGAACTTGAGCGGATGGCACAGGACAGGAAGACTTGGCATGTGTTTGTTGAAGGCATATGCTCCTTGGGGAGCTAAAGGGGATTGATTGATTGACTTGGTTTATTTAAGTATTTTGTTTGTGTTCTTGGTTTATTTAAGTATTTTGTTTGTGTACTTGGTTTATTTAAGTATTTTGTTTGTGTACTTGGTTTATTTAAGTATTTTGTTTGTGTACTTGGTTTATTTAAGTATTTTGTTTGTGTACTTGGTTTATTTAAGTATTTTATTTGTGTTCTTGGTTTATTTAAGTATTTAGTGTCTGTACTTGGTAAATTTAAGCATTTAGTTTCTGTACTTGGTTTATTTAAGTATTTAGTGTCTGTACTTGGTAAATTTAAGCATTTAGTTTCTGCACTTGGTTTATTTAAGTATTTAGTTTGAGTACTTGGTTTATTTAAGTATTTAATAAGGGACCTGAATTAAATGTACTGTTTCCACTTATCCTTATTTTTTCTCTGTTCAGGTGATTGTATTGCTTGCTGGCACTAACAACCATGGTGATACAGCTGACCAGGTCACAGAAGGAATATTGGCCATCGTCAAGGCTATCCGTGACAGACAGCCAACAACTAATATTATAGTTTTGGTAAGATAATATAACAATTGTAGTACTTCATTCTAGTATGCTACCAAGTTATAACCCCATAAGGAAGGGAAACCCGAGGCCTGTTATAACCCCCACGTTGTTTCTGGGGGCCTCTCAAGACACAAAGAAAGAATAGCACTCCTGTACCCTCAGGCTTGTCGTACAAGGTAACTAACCTGAGGTTGTGCCTGGTGTTGGCAATCTCATCATGTCAAACAAACTGTCACACAAACCACTTCTGCAAGACCATGTGACTGCTTGGTGCTGGCTTCCTGCAAGGGGGTCATCTGCAGTGTTGGTTCCATGCTCCATTAGGAGCACAAAGGAAAATGTTGATGCTACTAAACATAGTGTCTTTAACATAGTGTCTTTAACATAGTGTCTTTAACATGGTGTCTTTAACATAGTGTCTTTAACATAGTGTCTTTAACATAGTGTCTTTCTTTCTTAGATAGCATGACCTGATGTCCTTTCTTCTATTTTGTTGGTATTTCTATTTTGTCCCAGACTTTACTGACTTAATTCGTACAATATCTCTGTAAAGGTGTCAGTATCTGCTTTGATGGCCCCTGCTGGAATGTTATCTGGATCATCTATTTTTCCTTCTTTTAGCTTTATGGCTTTCTTTTTGTTTCTTCCTTAGTTGGTCTTTCACAGTTAACTTTTAGATCCATTTGTGCTGGCTGGAGGGGGGGAGGGGGATCTTATGAAGCTGGTCTATTGAGAAGTTCTTCAAAATATTCCGTCCATCTCTTCATTTGCTTTTATATTGCTTAACAAATTTCCGTCCTTGTCTATGAGGCCTTTTGCTTGCTTGTATTTCCTGATCAGCTTCTTTGTTACTGTTGTAGCGCCCCCTCCCCCCAACGCTTGCAACTTCCTCTGCCTCTCTTGAAAACTCATCACAATATTTATCTTATTTCTTCTGATACTTTTTCTTATCGCTCTGTTTACTTCTGTGTATTTTTCATTAGCCTTGGGACTCTGGAACTTCTGGTTTCGCTTGTGTTTAAATCTGCATTCATATTTTTCTTTCTTATTGATGGTTTCTGATGATCAGATTATATTAGTTGTTCTTTAGCTCTAGAAATTGTGTAATCTTGTTACTCTTTCACACTTAATGAGCTGTTAAGGTATTCTAAAAACAGATTTTTTTGTGGTAACTGTAGTTTAAGATGTTTTAGAGACAGTTTTATATAGTAACAGTTAAGGTGAACTAGAAACAGTTTTATGTGGTAAACATTAAAGTGTTCTAGAAACAGTTTTATGTGGTAAGAGTTAAGATGTTCTAGAAACAGTTGTATATGGTAAGAGTTAAGATATTCTAGAAACAGTTTTTGTGTGGTAAGAGTGGTGATCTAGAAACAGTTTTATGTGGTAAAAGTTAAGATGTTCTAGATTTACGTGGTAAGCATTAAGGTGTTCTAGAAACAGTTTTATATGGTAAAAGTTAAGATGTTCTAGAAACAGTTTTATGTAGTAAGAGTTAAGATGTTCTAGAAACAGTTTTGTGTAGTAAGAGTTAAGATGTTCTAGAAACAGTTTTATATGGTAAGAGTTAAGATATAGAAACAGTTTTATATGGTACAAGTTAAAATGTTCTAGAAACAGTTTTATGTGGTAAGAGTTAAAGTGTTCTAGAAACAGTTTTTTTTTTGTGGTAAGAGTTAAGGTGATCTAGAAACAGTTTTATGTGGTAAAAGTTAAGATGTTCTAGATTTATGAGGTAAGCGTTAAGATTTTCTAGAAACAGTTTTATATGGTAAGAGTTAACTCTTTCAGTCCCAAGCAAAAAAGTGGGTTTGGCCCAAGCAAAAATGGCCACCCCAGTGCGTTTTTATTGTTGTTGTTTGGAAATAATTTAAAAAAATGTTCATATGCATAAAAAACTAGAGGAAAAGTATTCATTAAAATTCTTCTACAATTGTTCCTCATGAGAATATCCAAGGGTAAAGTTTAAGAATGTCTCAAACAGAAGTATTCTAACAAAGTTCAATCAGTTTTTAATCAATAAACACTCAGAAGATTGTTAATTTCACAAATTACAACAACAGGTCATATTGTTGTAAAAAAGAGGAAATTGTCAACCTTGATTGTTGTTTGGAAATAATTTTTTTAAATGTTCATATGCATAAATAACTTTGTTGTTGTATATGAAACTGAAGGTAATTGGATGTACTTTACTCTTGTGCTACAAGTATAAAAGCTTTCATTGAAAAATGATTAGTTATTCAAGGTAAAATGGAGGACAAAAGAAGAAGCCGGTGCAAAATTAGAGGAAAAATATTCATTAAAATTCTTCTACAATTGTTCCTCATGAGAATATCCAAGGGAAAATGTCTCAAACAGAAGTATTCTAACAAAGTTCAATCAGTTTTTAATCAATAAACACTCAGAAGATTGTTAATTTCACAAATTACAACACCAGGTCATATTGTTGTAAAAAAGAGGACATTTCAGTTTTTACATCAGAACGATGGGAGTTATAGCCTAATATTATTTACACATGAATGATTGTTAGTAACTGCATCTTGTGCATAATTTAAATATTATATTATCAATAAAAATTATTAGTTAGTAAAATGTAAAATTAAATGGAGGCTGAATAAGACGCAGATGAAACAGTAGATAAATTTGAAAAAAATATATATATTCTTACCTTGCCGAGTTGCTCCTCTTCTGAAGATATAATCCATAGGAAAACACATAATCCATAGGAAATCACAAAAAATCACTTCTTCTAAATATATTCACACTAGGGGGCCTATGTATAAACATTATTTTATAATTAAATCCTAAGTACAAAATTTATCAGAAAAAAAGTCCCTAGCATTTAAAAAAATGAAAATTTCAAATTGTAAGCCCTATCAAACATATCAGAAAAGGGAAAAGAATATTTTATTAACTCACCTTATTCATATCTAGGCAGACCCTATATACATTGTTGCATATGATAAGCTACAAAGCAATTTTTTGTACAAAGGTGGGGTCTGCCTGTGCATCCTGTACACACAAAGCGTGATCTGCGCCGCTGCCTTCCAGTGGCGCTACAATGAACACAGGCTATGTCCTTTCCATCAAATTCCACTAGATGTCTGGCTCCAATCATCCGTTCCACTTCATTTCCTTTCATGGAGCTTTTAGAATTTTTGGGTGGACAATCTATTACACTGCCTGGTGTCAGCTCAGCAGCTTCTTTGCACAGATCCTCAATCAAACTCTGTTTAAAATCTTGAAGTGTTAGCTTCCTTTTTGTAGTCGCACCTTCCTGACACAAATTGTAAAGGATGTGGGCATTTACCTGTGTTACTTCAATAATCCAGTGGTAAATCTTCTTCCACCACTTTCTGGTTTTACGGTTGTGCATACTGTAATAACAAACCATTTGATCCATGCGGTCGCAGCCATTCATACTAATATTGTAGTCATCAACTACCTTTGGCTTTGTAACTTTAGTTAGACCCTTGCCCTTCTCAACCGTTGCGACAGCTGATTTTGTTGAAACAAGTATGCAAGGCTTTTTAGCTTTTTTATCCTTCCAGGCAACACATAATGTTGTATTTTCCGAGTCCAAAAACCATTTCATCTCTTGATGGCCAAGCTTGAGATTTTTTATTTCAGGAGGAAAACCGACACGGTTGACATTCAGGGTTCCTGTATAATTATAACTGTGTGCAAGCAGATATTCAATCAGAGCTTTGGATGAATAAAATCTATCAGCAAAAATATGATGTCCTGATCTCAGTGGCTTCAAAAGAGTGCAGAACACTTTTACGGCATGAGCAGAGCTGGGATCTAGACTAGGATCATAGGCTGTATTTTTCCCAAAATAAATTTTCAAATTCTTCTTCTTCCTCGTTCGTCCTGAAAAGGACGGTGGTTGCGTTGTGTCTGTTTACGCCTAAGCTGTGATATCTGCACCTTTCGGTCGACACATCCGACTTCTGCACGGCATTTTTTAGGACCGGGTTTGCCTTCCCATTGCGATCCACACTTGCTCAGCCAGACTGCACTGCTGCAGACTGTTTCCAGGACGACCACGTGGAGGTGGAGTGTGGTCTTGACCAGCTCTGATTCGCTGGTCTTGACGCAGGCAGTCAAGCTATGAGTCGCTGACTGCGTTCTCTATTGCTGCGTCTTTGGGTCCCAATTTTCAAATTGAAAACATAGCCAGTAGCTGAATCACATAGTCCAAATGTTTTGATATGGTATTTGTGAGGTTTGGTTGCATTGAACTGTTTGTGCCTAAACCTACCTTTCCATCCTATAACCATCTCATCAATACAAACATCTTCAAATGGATAGAAAGCATTCTTAAATTTGGTCAATAGCATGTCGACAAATGGCTCAATTTTAGCTGCGTCCTGATCTTCTGGTTCACAAACATGCAGCATACTGTGATAAATAGTTTGAAAACGGTTTCTCGAAAACATCTCGTGGTACCAAGGTGTATAAAAATTTCCTGCGGTGCGCCAGTAGTCCTTGATTTTTGGTCTTCGATCCAATCCCATCGCAATCATTACAGCTGTAAACTTGAGCCATTCATAATAAGTGACTGGTGTCCATGATGCAAATAATGAATATTTTCTGTGTGGGTTGTTTATTTCAACAACTTTAGCAGCATAGGTATTAATGCTGGTTATCAAAGTGCTAATAACAGCATCATCCATGTAAAATTTAAAAAAATCAAGAGGTGTTTGCAAGCTATGCAGAGCTGGATTTATGTTCTGTCTTGTCTGGCGAAAAGTAAAATTTGCTTTAGTTTCTCCAGTCACCACTGAATGTCAAACCGCGTTGTTTATATTAGGCCTACTAATAAAATCAACATTTCCATCCCTCCTGATTCTTTTTCTTTTTGGCTCGGATATATTACTTGAATTTATTACAGTCTGATTAGGCCTACATGCCCCTGTATCCATAACTTCAGTAACGACATCAGACCTATTATCTTCGTTGGTTTCCGAGGAGTCGATGTTAGGTTGCTCCAGTTGAAAATCTTCGTCACTGCCATTTATGCTTTCTATACTACATTCAGATTCGTTATTAAAAATATCTTCAAATAACTTACGAGCTTGATCTGACGTTAAACGCCTAGACCGATTGGAAGCAGTGGTGGGCGTGGCCATTTTATCTGTGAAAATATTCGCTAAAAATTGCTACAAAAAATGTTAAATTAACACAGCAACAATTTACGTCTCTTCAAAGGCACGAGGCATTTAAAAAGAAAGTACTTCCTGTCGGAAATGACGTTTTCATTCATTCATAACCCTCCACTCCCAAAGGAGCATAGGCCTTCAACAAACACATGCCAAGTCCTCCTGTCACGTGCCATCATCTCAAGTTCTTTCCATGTTCTCCTCATCATTTTCACCTCTGTTTCCAACTCTCTTCTCCATGTACTTCTTGGTCTTCCTCTGCCTCTCTTGCCCTGGGGGTTCCAGAACAAGGGCTGCCTTGTAATGCTATCAACAGGCTTCCTCAGTGTGTGTCCTATCCCTCGCCATCGTCTTCTTCTCATCTCTTGTTCCACTGGCACTTGTCCAGTTCTTGTCATCAGTTCCACATTGGTAACCTTGTCATACCATTTTAATCCCTCTATTCTACGCAAGCACCCATTTATGAAAGTCTGTAGCTTTTTGGTTGTTGTCTTTGTTGTTCTCCATGTCTCTGAGCCATACAATAGGACTGACTTCACATTTGAGTTGAAGATTCTTATTTTCGTGTTGGATCCTATTTCTCTTGATCTCCATATATTTCCCCAATGCAATGAAAGCTCCTCTTGCCTTTTGTATTCTTATTTTGATATCGCTGTCTGTCCCTCCAACTTTATCTATATTACTGCCAAGATATGTGTATGATTCTACATCTTGTATTGGTGTTTCTTCAAGTTCAACCCTGTTTTCATTACCTGCATTTATTCGCATTATTTTTGTCTTTTCCCTGTGTATTTCAGACCCAATTGCTGTGACCTCTCATCGAGTGTTTCCAATTTGTCCTGCATCTGATTACGGTTATGGGACAGGAGAGCCAAATCATCAGCAAAATCCAGATCATCCAACTGCTTAGTCAGAGTCCACTGGATTCCATTTCTGTTGTGTGTTGTCGATGATCTCATAACCCAATCTATTGCCAGCAAGAAAAGAAATGGAGACAAGAGGCATCCCTGTCAAACTCCTGTTCTGATCCCAAATGGTTCTGTAAGCTGTCCTTCATGAAGAACTCTGCACGTCATGTCTTCATAGGTTTTCTTTATTAAATTAATGATCTTCAGGGGAACTCCATAATGCCTCATCAATTTCCAAAGTGATTCTCTGTCCACACTGTCAAATGCTTTTTCGTAGTCCACAAATCCGATGTATAGTGGTGAATTCCATTCCAGACTTTGTTCAACTATTATTCTCAAAGTGGCTATCTGGTCTGTACATGATCTGTTTTGTCGAAAACCTGCTTGTTCATCTCTCAATTTCTTGTCTATGGACTCCTTTAATCTCTCAAGGATAATCCTGTTCAATACCTTTCCTGGCACTGATAGTAACATTATTCCTCTATAATTTGTGCACTCTTGTAGATTTCCCTTCTTAGGCAACTTAACCAGATATCCTTCCTTCCATTCTGCTGGTATCTCTTCTTTTTCCCAGACTTTACCAAGTAATTTATATAACATCTCTGTAGCCGTGTCGATATCTGCTTTGATGGCTTCTGCTGGAATGCCATCAGGTCCAGACGCTTTTCCATCTCTTAGAAGCTTTATGGCTTTCTTTATTTCTTCCTTCGTTGGTCTTTCACCGTTAATTTGTAGCTCTTCTTCTGCTGGCTGGATGTCCGGCGGGTTTTGTGGAGCTGGTCTATTGAGAAGGTCCCCAAAATATTCTGTCCACCTTGTGGTGAAGTGGGATGTTATAAATATTTATAGGGGACTTAGTGTACTGACTGAGATCAGCTGTGAAGGTATCTATATCTAATAAGAGTAGTGTATTATAGATAACCTTACTTGCTGCCACATATGTATACCTCAGTCAGAATTATTCTGGAATAGTGTGATGACTACGTTATTTGTCTAGGGTATGTGTATGATGAAGTGTAAGTCATAACAACAACAGACAGATAAACAATTTAATTTATTCCACCACACTTGACAACACTGTGACACTCACATACATAAAACACTCTACGAGGATATCTTAAAGGAGTCACTGATAACTTTTCAAATAACAATATGTATTCAGTGCTGTCATGAATGTATATGTGTCCTGATTCAAATACAAAGGGAACCAGGAATCACAATCAATTTTAATTACAAGTTATATGTACAGAATTTATCAATATGAATCTTGTAGTGACATATATTATTAATAGTATCCTATGTGTGTCAGTTGTGTAGTGGTAATATGAGGTAATACTGGTTTTGTTTTGTTCAAGCTCTGTTGGTATTTGTCATCATGACTTCAATAGTTTGTTTCTATTGGAACTAGTATTGGAGATGTTCTCAGTTCCTGGTATTAAAACAATTAAATTCCCCTCTTAATTTTATTTTACAATGTCATTTTAAGATGGGGGTACATAATGTTGAGCTCCATGGCCACACTCTCTTATCTTTCGTGATGACTGCAGTAAAAGCCTCCTCTGCTCGATTACTTTAATGAGTTCTGGAGCCACCCCACTGGTTGCTATATGGACCAAGGAGTATGCTGTCCACCTCTGGCTTCAGCAAAGCTCTGACCAGGTGCTGCTCAATAACTTTAAGACCACGGTCCCTGAAACAAGAAGGTTGTACCTTCTACGTCAGAACTAATTTACACTCTATTTCTACACTGAGCACAATACATCACAAACATTGAGTTCAGAGCGTTAGGCCAACTGTCAGCTTCATCTGAAATACTTTATACCAGTATTTCCCTCCCTAATGGTTACTACGCCTCTGCAATTCCAGCATTATTTCTTTCTAGTCAATAATCTAGGTGTCAGTGTACTGTTTGGCCATTCCATGCAGTTTTACTTTCCTCCGACACCTTCTGTTCAGGCTGGAGCACCATAGGCTTTACATCATGTTCGCTACTGAACTACACATATATACAGACATAAATTATCAATTTACATTCAATTTTCATTAAAAGATATTGAATATTTCAAGCTTACCACAATTTATGGAAATAATAAACAGTTTCGTTGACTGGCAATGAATATAGCACAACTCCGATCTGCCGATGTCCCAGGCTTTATTTTATAAAAAATATACACTGGTGCTCAACGCACTGCTTCTTAGTAGGTTTATTACAAGATGTGGCAATGAACAGACGCTCTGAATTGAGTATATTCGCAGCTCTACCCAATCAAACCATGTCTACACATCTTTTCAAAAAAAAATACTCCTTTTCACGTTTCCCCTGACAACACAAGATAGTATTTATAGCCCGACCAATCGTGTTTAGTCTTATATTTGTTGCGCTCCAATCAAATAGGAGTTAACATGGTAGGCTATTTTTGTAACGTAATGTTTTTTCAAACACGTTATAAAAAAATTTTATGAGCAGAAATGATTTCATGCTGTCAGGCACCCCCACTATTTTATTTTGGTTATAATTTGGTAATTCCTAGACTATTTGCGTAACGTTTTACATATTCTTTGTCAGCAAGCCCTAAGGAACCCAAATATACAAATTTAAAAGAGCTAAGTGGCTGCGTTTAAAACATGTGTTTTCCAAAGATAGTCGTATATTTGTTCTTTATTCCTTTTCGTTGTTTAGAACCGCCACCTGTCCTGCCTTTTCCACTGTTATGTCATACTAAAGTCAGGAGCTTAGATGTAAATCAGTAGAATTTCATATTTCCTAATAACAGTTTTTCATATTTTTAAACCTGATTCTTGTAGTAGTAGTGTTTCTTTTTCACTGACTATATGAAAAAAAGTTATTGCTAGTGGCCTTACACGTGGGATTTGCGTTACTATTAATCGCGCGACGCGTGTAGTGTTGCATGTGTCCTGCCTTCATTCGCCCCTCTCTCTCTCCTGCTTTATCTGTCTTTTAGTTACGCCGTGTATGGAATGAATGAAATATTAAATCTAGGTCATTGATCAGCTTGCGTATCTCAAGGTTTTTCCAAGAAATACAGTACACGTTTCATTGAAGAAAGCGTGCAGCGACACAGTAGGCTTTTACTATCAACGTGAAAGCGTTACAATTTGCCGACGAAGTAGAAAACAAGGGGATTTCGAGTACAGTCATTGTGACAGCACTGTTCTTTTACCATTGCTCTTTTCTTTATTAAATGTATTTGTTAGGCTTTATATTTACCTGATAATTTATATATATGTGGATTAGAATAATTCACGACATCTCCCCTCTTAAAACAGACATTATATGTCAGTCCTTTATTCTATATACACATAGAGAAATTTATTATTATTTCTGGGGTTTAGGGTGATTCTCATCACACGGATGGCGGCTTAAAAAATCCGCTCCCAAATTTGTTTTTCCAGATATATACTCAATGCTAAAATTATATGGAGCCAAAAGTAAGGACCATCGGAGTAACCTAGAGTTCTCATGCCTAGCCTGTGCTAGAAACGATAAAGGTTTGTGATCCGTTTGCAACTTAAATGCCTTCCCATACAGATAAATATTGAATTTCTTTATTGCCCATATTACTGCAAGACATTCTTTTTCGCTAGTTGAGTAGTTGATTTCAGCTTTATTCAACTTTCTGCTAGCATATGCCACTGGGCTTAATTCCCCATCCAATGCATCTGATTTCTGTAGTAGAGTTGCACCTAACCCAATATTACTGGCATCCGTTCTTACAATGAATTCTTGACTTAAGTCAGGTAATTTCAAAATAGGTTTACTTGTGAGCTTTTCCTTCAATTCTTGGTAAGCCATTTCACATTGTGGTGTCCATGTAATGCGATCTGGATGTCCTTTACGTGTCAAATCAGTTAACGGTGCACATATGGAATTAAAGTTTTTGATATACTTCTGGTAGAAACCACATAATGAGACAAAGGATCTCACGTCCTTCTTGGTTTGGTCTCGGGGCTTTCTTTAGTTTCTCTAAATTCTTTGGGTCAGGGGTCATGTTTCCCTGATAAACTGTGTGTCCCAAAAATTCCAATTCTTTACATCCAACGCAACATTTGGTTGGTCGGGCTGTTAAATTTGCTTCCCTAAGTCGATCAAACAGCATATTCAGAGAGTCAATGTGTTCCTCAAATGTTTCTGTTGCTATAAGGATATCATCCATGAAATTTGTTATACATGGATTATTCAGAGGGTCCAATAATTTTCTCATCATTCTAGAGAAGACACTAGGCGCATTCTTCAATCCAAATGGCAATCTATTAAACTCATAGTGTCCTTCTGAGGTACTAAAAGCTAGGTATGGTCTAACCTCAGGCTTTACTGGAATCTGATAGTATCCTTTACTCAGATCCACTTTTGAGAAATATTTAGCTTTATTTAGTCTGGCAAACAGCTGATTTGTATCCGGCAATGGATCCACCTGTCCTTCTGTAATAGCATTCAGTCTCCTGTAATCTATACAGAGTCTATGTTCTCCAGAGGGCTTCCTTAAGAGTACAACACCGGAACTATACGAAGATTCACTGTGTGAAATAATTCCTTCCTTCAACAGATAGTCTATCTCTTCCTTCAAAGCTTTCTCCTTAGCAAACGGAATCGAATATGGTTTCATACAGACAGGTGTGGGGTCTATCAGTTTCATATCATATTCCAATAGGTTTGTATGCCCTGGTCGGTCTGTTAACACCTCTGCATGATTATTTAGAACCTGTTGCACTCTCTCTTTCTGAGTTTTCGTTAAATGTGTACTGATTTTCACCTGTGCTGCTGTCTCACAGGGGTGTAATGGATATTCAAATGATGAAAGTGGTTCCTTTTTCATCTCCATGGCGATGGACAAGGTCAACAAGTGTGTCTCTTCCTGATGTTCTCTTTCCAAATATTTCTTCAGGAGATTCACATGATAGATTTTTTCTTTCCCCTTCTTATCTATCTTATAATTTGTTCTAGACACCTTCTCTAAAACTGTATATGGACCTTGCCATCCAATCTGTAACTTATTCTGACTCCCGGGGAGAAGAAGCAGTACCTTCTCTCCCACAGCCAAATCTCTGTCTTTCGCCTTCCTGTTATAATAGGCAGCATGTTTCTTCCTGGCTTGTTTCAAATTTTCATTGGCAAGTTTCCAGCCAGTTTTTAAACGAGTGGTCAGCTCATTCACATATTGGTATGAAGATGTAATGTTTTCCTCTGCCTTTTCATCAGTCCACGTTCTTAACAAAGCTACATATGGACCTTTAATTTTGTGGACCTATTTGTCCATGCACCGGTATGGTCTCTTCCACTCGAAGCTCTATAGTGATGATTTTTCTTCCCAGAATTATCATGCATAAAACGACCGCTACCAATTTTTCTTTTGGGGCTTTCTCCCCACTTAAAATTCTTGATGAGAGATTTCCTCTCTACATCCTCTTCCTCCAGTTTGTTTAAGTCCGATTGAGGGATTTTCGGCTTATCCTGGGGTAAGACATCTTTTTGCACTCTCCGCATAGTGGCCATTGTAAAACAGTTAAGTGAAGCTTGTCCGTGAAAAGGGGCTTCCCATTCCATTTGGTCCACTTTATCAAATCTATTTTTCTTTTTATTATCAGGCCTAATTTTGCCCCGTGGCGTGTCCAGGTCCTGATCAATGTTCCCACTTGTGGGTGTTCCCTCATGTGCTATGCTACACCTTTCTACAAAATTCTCAATGTCCCATCTTGCTTTGGGCCAATAATAATTGTGAGCCACCTTTTGAATGATGGTACCTATCTTCTCATGGTCCCCATCTGGTTTCACATGTAGGCTCCTTATTAAGTCTGCCCTATATCTTTTAGGAAGTACCAGCTGTCCCTGACCTTTGGATCTAGCTCCAGTCTTCCTATACATCAACTTGTTTTTCATGTAAAAATCTCCCTTGCCTGGAGTTGTATGACAAGTTGACAATTTTCTGAAACAAGGCTTGAGTGTTTTATCCCCAGCCTGTGCCTTCCTCATCTCTTCTGGAGTGGTATCCAACATAATATCCTCCTCCTGTCTTGAGGTCGACCTGACCTGAAGGGTGGCCATATACACAGGTTTCCTTCTGCAATAGTCAGTGTCATGATTGTTCATCTTACAATTCTTACACCACCTTTTTCCTTGGTTGAAAGATTTTCTTTCATCATATTTCCTTTCATCGAATTGTGGGGTTTTATTTTTATTTTCATACCGTGGCCTATCAAACTGGTGCTTACCTTTGTTTTGATCCCTAGGATCAAATTTATTAAAGTTCTGTGGTGCCCTAAAGTTATCCACTTGTTTCTTTTTATTACCTGTTACCTCTGCATGAGCTGCTTGATACCTTTCAGCAACATTTAGCAACTCACCCAGCCTCTCTGCACCTTGTTCCATGAGAAACTTTCTCAGGTCTGGAGCCATGGACTCTCTTAATTGCTCTATAAGGACCATTTCCTTAAGATCTTGGGTTTTCCCCAGAGAAGTCCATTTCTCCAAGTATGTCTCTATTCGTGCAGAGAACTGGTGATAGGTTTCACCTGACAGTAGTTTAGCATTCCTAAATTTTTTCCTATAAAATTCTGCATTCTTTTCATATCTTAACAAAAGAGCCTGCTTTAGCATGTCATAATTTTCCTGATCACTTCTGCTCATTTTTGCAAAAACTTCATAAGCTGCCCCACGAAGTCCTTGAGATAACTTTAAGCTCCACCTTTCTCTCTCTAACCCATATGTGGTAGCTAATAGTTCATACCTATTTAGATAGCTCTCTATATCATCGTCTTTCTCAACAAAATGATCTAAATGAAAATTCATAGCTGAGGTTGAGGCTCCTTGGCTAGCAGTGGCATCAGAGGCAAAGGGACTGGCACCATTTTCAGGAGCATGGCCCTGAAACTCAAACTCCCTTAGTCGTAACTCATGTTCCCTTTGTAATCTCTTCTCCTCCTTTTCTGCTTCCCTTCTGCAGCTAATCTCTTCTCTTCTCTTTCTGCAGCTAATTTCTTCTCTTCTCTTTCTGCAGCCTGTCTTCTTTCCTCGGCTTCCAATGCTTTAGCCTCTTTGTCAGCCTCAATCTGCAACCTCTTAGCCTCAGCCTCAATCTGCAACCTCTTAGTCTCAGCCTCTAACTTTCTTTCGGCCTCTTTTTCTAATCTTCTTTCTTCCCGTTCAATATATTTGTCACATTCAGCAGTGACATAAGAAATCATAATTTGCCCGTCCATTCCTAACTCTTTCGCAGTCTGTACAGCAGCAGATCGAAATTTTGCCAGGTCGGCCATTGTCTAACAGATAAATGTCTAAAATATGTAACTAAACAATTTTATCTATGACTAACTAACTTAGGACAACACAGGCACTGTGAGCTCAACCTTATTTATTTTCACCCAAGGATACCTTTTAATTCTTATTATTCCCTGAAGTGAATTACCCCCAATATTTGTAATAGGGAAAGATTCCAAATCCCGAGAGCGAGACCCCAATATATGTGGTGAAGTGGGATGTTATAAATATTTATAGGGGACTTAGTGTACTGACTGAGATCAGCTGTGAAGGTATCTATATCTAATAAGAGTAGTGTATTATAGATAACCTTACTTGCTGCCACATATGTATACCTCAGTCAGAATTATTCTGGAATAGTGTGATGACTACGTTATTTGTCTAGGGTATGTGTATGATGAAGTGTAAGTCATAACAACAACAGACAGATAAACAATTTAATTTATTCCACCACACTTGACAACACTGTGACACTCACATACATAAAACACTCTACGAGGATATCTTAAAGGAGTCACTGATAACTTTTCAAATAACAATATGTATTCAGTGCTGTCATGAATGTATATGTGTCCTGATTCAAATACAAAGGGAACCAGGAATCACAATCAATTTTAATTACAAGTTATATGTACAGAATTTATCAATATGAATCTTGTAGTGACATATATTATTAATAGTATCCTATGTGTGTCAGTTGTGTAGTGGTAATATGAGGTAATACTGGTTTTGTTTTGTTCAAGCTCTGTTGGTATTTGTCATCATGACGTCAATAGTTTGTTTCTATTGGAACTAGTATTGGAGATGTTCTCAGTTCCTGGTATGAAAACAATTAAATTCCCCTCTTAGTTTTATTTTACAATGTCATTTTAAGATGGGGGTACATAATGTTGAGCTCCATGGCCACACTCTCTTATCTTTCGTGATGACTGCAGTAAAAGCCTCCTCTGCTCGATTACTTTAATGAGTTCTGGAGCCACCCCACTGGTTGCTATATGGACCAAGGAGTATGCTGTCCGCCTCTGGCTTCAGCAAAGCTCTGACCAGGTGCTGCTCAATAACTTTAAGACCACGGTCCCTGAAACAAGAAGGTTGTACCTTCTACGTCAGAACTAATTTACACTCTATTTCTACATTGAGCACAATACATCACAAACATTGAGTTCAGAGCGTTAGGCCAACTGTCAGCTTCATCTGAAATACTTTATACCAGTATTTCCCTCCCTAATGGTTACTACGCCTCTGCAATTCCAGCATTATTTCTTTCTAGTCAATAATCTAGGTGTCAGTGTACTGTTTGGCCATTCCATGCAGTTTTACTTTCCTCCGACACCTTCTGTTCAGGCTGGAGTACCATAGGCTTTACATCATGTTCGCTACTGAACTACACATATATACAGACATAAATTATCAATTTACATTCAGTTTTCATTAAAAGATATTGAATATTTCAAGCTTACCACAATTTATGGAAATAATAAACAGTTTCGTTGACTGGCAATGAATATAGCACAACTCCGATCTGCCGATGTCCCAGGCTTTATTTTATAAAAAATATACACTGGTGCTCAACGCACTGCTTCTTAGTAGGTTTATTACAAGATGTGGCAATGAACAGACGCTCTGAATTGAGTATATTCGCAGCTCTACCCAATCAAACCATGTCTACACATCTTTTCAAAAAAAATACTCCTTTTCACGTTTCCCCTGACAACACAAGATAGTATTTATAGCCCGACCAATCGTGTTTAGTCTTATATTTGTTGCGCTCCAATCAAATAGGAGTTAACATGGTAGGCTATTTTTGTAACGTAATGTTTTTTCAAACACGTTATAAAAAAATTTTATGAGCAGAAATGATTTCATGCTGTCAGGCACCCCCACTATTTTATTTTGGTTATAATTTGGTAATTCCTAGACTATTTGCGTAACGTTTTACATATTCTTTGTCAGCAAGCCCTAAGGAACCCAAATATACAAATTTAAAAGAGCTAAGTGGCTGCGTTTAAAACATGTGTTTTCCAAAGATAGTCGTATATTTGTTCTTTATTCCTTTTCGTTGTTTAGAACCGCCACCTGTCCTGCCTTTTCCACTGTTATGTCATACTAAAGTCAGGAGCTTAGATGTAAATCAGTAGAATTTCATATTTCCTAATAGACAGTTTTCATATTTTTAAACCTGATTCTTGTAGTAGTAGTGTTTCTTTTTCACTGACTATATGAAAAAAAGTTATTGCTAGTGGCCTTACACGTGGGATTTGCGTTACTATTAATCGCGCGACGCGTGTAGTGTTGCATGTGTCCTGCCTTCATTCGCCCCTCTCTCTCTCCTGCTTTATCTGTCCTTTAGTCACGCCGTGTATGGAATGAATGAAATATTAAATCTAGGTCATTGATCAGCTTGCGTATCTCAAGGTTTTTCCAAGAAATACAGTACACGTTTCATTGAAGAAAGCGTGCAGCGACACAGTAGGCCTTTACTATCAACGTGAAAGCGTTACAATTTGCCGACGAAGTAGAAAACAAGGGGATTTCGAGTACAGTCATTGTGACAGCACTGTTCTTTTACCATTGCTCTTTTCTTTATTAAATGTATTTGTTAGGCTTTATATTTACCTGATAATTTATATATATGTGGATTAGAATAATTCACGACACACCTCTTCATTTGCTCTTGTATATTGCTGAGCAGTTTCCCATTCTTATCTTTTATGAGGCAACTTGTTTGCTTGTATTTCCCTGTTAGCTTCTTTGAACTGCTATACAGTTCTCTCATATTTCCTTTGGCTGCAGCATCTTCTGCCTCTCTTGCCAACTCCTCAATATACTTCCTCTTGTCTCTTTTGATACTTCTTTTTACTTCTTTGTTTGCTTCTGCGTACACTTCTTGAGCCTTGGCTTTGGAACTTCTGGTTTTGCTTGTGTTTAACTCTGCTTTCTTGTTTTTTCTATCTTTTATCTTATTGATGGTTTCTGTTGTTATCCATGCTTTTTGTTGTCTTTCCCTTTTCCCCAGTATTTCTTCACATGTCTCCTTCCATACCGTTTTGACCTGCTGCCAATAGTCTTCTGTATTCTCTACATCTTCCAACTGTTGGAGCACTTGGAATTTGTTGGATACTGTGACCGCAAATTTGTCTCTTGTTTCTTGATTTCTTAGCTGTCCTACATTAAACTGTTGTCTATAATTTTGCATTGTTGCATATCTCTTGAGTTTCATTTTTACTTTGGCTATCAGAAGATGGTGATCTGATGCCACATCTGCTCCTCTATATACCTTTACATCCTGCAATGATGATCTAAACTTCTTCTTTATGCATATATGATCGATCTGATTTTCTGTTCTATGGTCTGGTGATATCCATGTTGCCTTGTGTATTCTCTTATGTGGAAACATGCTTCCTCCTATAGCCAGTTGATTTGAAGCACAGAAGTTTGCGAATAGTTCTCCATTTTCATTCATTACTCCTAGCCCATGTTTTCCCATGACTTCTTCAAATCCGGTATTACTGTACCTATCTTTGCATTCATGTCACCCATCAAAATTGTGATGTCTCTTCTTTTTACTTTATCCATAATTTCCTGTAGTTTAGTATAAAATGCTTCTTTCACAGACTCTTCTTTGTCATTAGTTGGTGCATAACATTGGATGACATTGACATGAATTTTCTTTTTAGCTGTTTTGAAAATAGCTGTTATTATTCTGGGTCCCACAGCTTCCCATTCAATGAGTGCTTTCTGTGCTTCTTTAGATAACATAAGAGCTACCCCTTCACTGTGGTGTGAACTTTCGTCTTCGTGTCCTGAGGACAGCACCAATTCACCTGTGATGAGTTTCTTCCTGTCTACCCCCTTCCACTTTGTTTCACACATTCCCAGAACCTCGATTTTGTATTCCCTCATTTCTGCTGCTACTTGTGCCACTTTCCCTTGTTCGTTCAATGTCCGAACATTCCAGGTGCCAAATCTGGAAGTTCTCCTAGAAGAAAGAAGGTTAGTCAGCAACACAGACTCCTTTCGGCTTTCTCTGTGTTGCATCATACGCCTCCCCGCGAGAGGACCTTCCCCTGTCTTGGATGGCTGTGTTTTATTTTCTTTATTTGACTTGTCCATATTTGTTGAAGTTTTTTGTGGTTTAAATTTTTTTTACAGGATGGGGTAACCGGCCCCATGCCCAACCCTCCTTAGTCGCCTTCTACGACATGCTTGGCAGGGGACAGTGTTACTATTCTTTGCTCCCCTTTTGGGCCCTGGTAACACACGGGTGAAATGACGTTTTGGGTTGTTAAAATTAGAAAACAGATCTGGAAAGGAGCAAAAGATATGAAATCCGATTTAACAAAAAACCTCCCATTATCATCATCAATTTTAAATGACTTGACATTAGGATCTGACTAGCTTCCACTACAGTTTGAAGGACTGATATAATGTGAATTATCACTACTATCTAGAGTTTCTTCAAATAACTTTCTAGCTTGCTGTGACGTTAATTTGTGAGGTCTGTCAGAATTAGTGGGTGTGGCAATTTTATGTAACGAAACGTGCACTTAAAAAAAATTAAAAATTAATTACTTAACACAGGACTGTTGTGTCTTTCATGGCAAAAGTCCAAAATGGATGGCTATACTGTAAGAAAATAGCGTTTTTGAGTTGTCAAAATTAGAAAACAGCCCTAGAAAGGATCAAGAGATACGAAAGCCAGTATACTGTTGATTGGGCCAAATGGGTCTAGCGGGAAGTACAATATACTGGCTCTTGGGACTTAAAGAGTTAAGATGTTCTAAAAACAGTTTTATGTGGTAAAAGTTAAGATGTTCTAGAAACAGTTTTATATGGTAAGAGTTAAGATGTTCTAAAAACAGTTTTATGTGGTAAAAGTTAAGATGTTCTAGAAACAGTTTTATGTGGTAAGAGTTAAGATGGTTTAGAAACAGTCTTGTATGGCAAGAGTTATGATCTAGAAACAGTTTTATATGATAAGAGTTAAGATGTTCTAGAAAGAGTTTTATATGATAAGAGTTAAGATGTTCTAGAAACAGGTTTATGTGGTAAGAGTTAAGACATTATAGAAACATTTATATGTGGTAAAAGCTAACATATTCTACAAACTCTTTTAAGTGTTAAAAGTTATTATGGTGTTCTAAAGCATATGTACCTGCTAACGTAAATCTTCAGCAATCATGTAGCTCAACTTTGTTGCCATTATCTCCAGGGATTGTTACCAAGGGGTGAAAAACCAAACATCTTACGTGACAAACATTCTGCCATCAACAAACGTCTGGCCGAAGAACTCCAGGATGAGCCACTGACCACCTTTCTGAAGATAGATGACAAAGAGTTTTTGTCCAGAGAGGACATAATCACGCGTGATGTGATGTATGACTTTCTCCACCTGACTATGGACATCGGTTACCAGAAATTGTGTGACCCTCTCCTGGAGGAAGTACAGAATCTCCTGGGGACATTCATTAAAGTTTCAAGCACATCATATGAAACATCCTCTATGGCTGGTGACCTTGCTGGAAATTAAGGACTCCTTGTTGTAATCCTACAATTATCTTATACTAAAACACCGGCATAACAATATGTAAAAATAGTCGTTGCCCACAGTTCTGTGTGTCTGTGAGATGTGGAGTTTAGCTGAAAAAAAATCCAACATGTCTTTGATACATAGACTACTACTAAACTGTTTTATGTGTCTATGAGATGTGTACAGCTAAACAGTATAACTATTACAGTAATACATCTAAAACTGTTCTGTGTGATACATGGACTACTACTGAACTTTTCTGTGTCTATGAGACATGAAGTACAGCTAAACAGTATAACTATTACAGTAATACAACTAAGCTGTACCATGTGTCTCTCAGATGTGGAGTACAGCTAAACAGTATAACTATTACAGTAATACAACTAAGCTGTACCATATGCCTCTCAGATGTGGAGTACAGCTAAAAAATCCTACCTTTTTCTGATACATGGACTACTACTGAACTTTTCTATATCTCTGAGACAAGAAGTACAGCTAAATAGTATAACTGTTATAGTAATACATCTAAAACTGTTCTATGTGATACATGGACTACTACTAAACTTTTATGTGTCTCTGAGACAGGGAAGTACAGCTACTGTTACAATAATATATCTAAAACTGTTCTATGTGATACATAGACTACTACTGAACTTTTCTGTGGCTCAGACAAGAAGTACAGCTAGCCAGTACAACTATTACAATAATACATCTAAAACTATTCTATGATGTTCAGCTAAAAATCCTACCTTTCTCCGATACATGAAGTACAACTACACTTCTCTTTGTCTCTGAGACATGAAGTACAGCTAAACAGTATAATAGTAATGGAAAGTTAAATTTCTCTATGTGTCTGTCTGTCTGAGACATGAAGTACAGCTAAACAGTATAATAGTAATGGAAAGTTAAATTTCTCTATGTGTCTGTCTGAGACATGAAGTACAGCTAAACAGTATAATAGTAATGGAAAGTTAAATTTCTCTATGTGTCTGTCTGTCTCTGAGACATGGAGTACAGCTAAACAGTATAATAGTAATGGAAAGTTAAATTTCTCTATGTGTCTGTCTGTCTGAGACATGAAGTACAGCTAAACAAATTTTTAATTTCTCTGATACTCTGCATACTACTAAATTTTTCTGTGTCTAAACAGTATAACTATTATAATCAGGGTTCGTAGCGACCTGGAAAAACCTTGGAAAACAGAAAAAAAATTCCAGGCCTTGAAAAGCCTGGAAAAATGGCTAAAAGCTTTGAATTTCCCGCATCGGACCTGGAAAAAAATTACAAGTTGTCCATTTTTCGGTAATTGGTGGTATTTTTCATTAAACTTCAGTTACTGTAGAATTTTTACTTCCCTTTGCGCACTAAATCCATTTCCAGACGTTTTCGGCGGTTTGTGTTTTCGGCGATTTGCATTTTCGGCGATTTGCGTTAATGATGTGAACGCAGATTTATTTTTAGCGCCCACGTCTGTTGTTACTCGAAAGCAGTAATTTCCTATTACTCGTGGGTTTTTGCTCCACAGTGAATATGTGTAGTTATGTCTTGTTTTGTAGCAGTTAGGGTTAGGGTTAACACTAACCCAAACCCTAATACTAAACCTAACCCTAACTGCTACGAAAGAACACATAACTACACATATTCACTGCGGAGCAAAAACCCACGAGTAATAGGAAATTACCAACCGACTAGGTTGAACGGGACGCGCCTCGCCAAAACGAGGCAAAACTTAAAAAAAAACACCAAGAACTTGTCTCTACGCATTCAAGTTGTATTAAATCATTCATTTCAACTGAGGTAAGTAATAAATTCATTTATCTCATTTATAAAACATATTTACATAAGTGCAGTTTATAGATAGGCCTACTGTACTTGCGGCTGTAATTTTCAATGAAGGCCTATTTACAGTTTTATTTTTAACCATGGCTAAAATTAGTGTTTGAATGAAATTTCTTGGTTTACAACTGCTTACAGGAATATGTTTGACACAGTTTGAGATGGTCAGGAATAGAAATTGATGGCGATTCCATATCCTATAGCCTACCCTGTTATCAGACCATGTCCCACTGTTCATTTCACCACATTTTTTGGAAATAAATATATTTTGAATGCTTTTTTATTATATTTATGATGAAGAGACATATCCCGTTCTGCTCTGCAGGGTTATAATTAGGATATGCCTAGGCCTACATGTTTTCAATTCCAGATAACATAAATAACCGCCGATACATGAAAGTGGCATCACATCTGTCAAATTACTGGAATTAGGATAAATGAAAATTACAAATTTTGTGCATAGGCCTATGTTATTTAAAATTTTAAAAATAATTTAAAAAATTTTTTTTTATCGAAACAAACAGAAACGATAAAACAAAACAAACCCCAACAAAAAAATCAAACAAAAATAGTAAAGATTGTGAGGGGGTGTGTGTGTAAAGGCCTGATGTTTCCAGTTAGATATTTAATAGATTTTCACTTATCATAAGTGTTATAAGGATATCATCATACCTTCACCCTCCCAATTACTATATATTAACTTTTGTTCTAGTTAAATACTGTTTGACTATATTATTCATGCATTTAGAACTTTGACTTGGTAAATATACATAACTTACTCATAAGTTATTTGTGTGTTCCATTTTTTCTTTTTTAAACAGAAAAGAACACAACCCCAAGGAGCAGTTTTTCCCTCAGAAACATCAAAACCATCTAACACTACTCCCTCGGACACGTCAAAAACGTCTAACACTGCTAGGAGACCTACAGATGTTACATTATTTGTGACCAAGGAAGAAACTCTCAGAGCTGAGATTATTTAGACTCTTTTTTCAGTGAAAAGTCACCATAGTTTTAATTCAAATTTCATACGCAACAAGGGACATATTCTCTTCTGTGGTAGTTTTTATTCAGCCTTCAGCTTTATTTCAAGACCTGAAATTCAGATTGGTGCATTTGGAACAGTAGCTGAAAATAGGAATCATTTTCCTGTAGCACTGAAGAAAAAACAACTCAAATTGAAAAAGACAAATCATCCTGTGTTTTGTGCGACAGAAGATGAGGCATGATACGAAAAGATTTAACCTTATATCTACTGTTCACTCCAATGATAATATAAACAAGACAGTTAGAAAGACAAATTCTTTCTTCTTCTTTGATCCTTAGCCGCCGATCGTCAAAGCAGTCAGTGGCCATCACGCCTAGTGGCGTCTTGTAGGGCAACAACAAACTGATTCCACTTTGCTCGGTCAGTGGCCATCCTTCGTACAGTGCCCCAACTCTAGTTCATTCTTTGCATCTCAGCCTCCACAGTCTTCCGCCAGGTTGTTTTTGGTCATCCTCTCTTTCGTTTTCCTTCAGGGGTCCAAAGCATAGCTGTTCTTGTGATGGCATCGGGGTCTCTTCTGAGGACATGACCAACCCAGTTCCAGCGTCTGCCAGCTATGATGGTGTGCATGTCCTCTTGCTTGCTATGAGTAAGCAGATCTTGGTTAATGATGGTATTCGGCCAAAAGATTCAGTGAATTTTTCTTAGGCATGTTGTGTGAAAAGAGGACAATTTCGACATTTCCTTCTCTGTAACTCTCCAGCATTCCGCACCATAGAGAAGCACAGAAAGCACACAGCTCTGATATAATCTTAATTTTGTGCTTGTGCTGTACTGAGAGGACTTCCAGATGTTGTTTAAGCTAAAAAAGGCTGTTTTTGCCTTATTCATTCTGATGTTGATGTCTTTGCCTGCCCCGCCGTCTGGTGTTACTATGCTTCCTAGGTATGTGAAGGTATCTGTCTGTACCAATTGCTTATTCCTTACTGATATGGGCTCAGGGTTGCTCACATTGAGCGTCATGACCTCAGACTTCTTTAAATTGATGTTCAACAAATTCTTTAGGGCAGAACAATTCAGAAGCCAGTGCTTGCAGAAAAATACAGCAAAAGTATGGGAGGTGTCGACCACTTCAGCCAAATAGGTGCAAGCTACCCCTACCCACACAGATCCTATTGTTATATCATTTCTTAGTTGAAACTGCCCTGGTCAATGGGCACATAACCTACAACACTGCCAACTCTACAAAACAAGATCAAAGCAAAGATCAGGATGTCAGTATGACTTATTGAACCTTCTATTCTTCAACGCAATGTGACACCTTCAAAACCACAGGTCATAACAATACGACTTACTGAGCACCACTTCATTGATAAATATGAAAGGGCAAGGTACAAACCAGACTGTAAAGTGTGTAAGGCTGCAGGGAACAGAAGCCAGACATGCATGTACTGCCCAGATTGCAATGTACCTCTATGCCTGATACCCTGCTTCAAGTTATACCACACAGTCAAGGATTATCAACGATCCAGACAAAGACTCTTGCAGAGACCTACAGCTACAACTTCAACCCCAGTTAATGAAAAAAGCAGCTCAGACTCCAACTAGAGGTACTTAACTACTCAAACATTTACAAATGCTCATTGTCAGATGCCACAGACGCAGAATACATTCAAAAAAGACAAACACGAAAAATAGTTTTTTTTTTGCATTTTATTCACAATTTTATTAACCTTTTACGTGGTTAATCGTTAAATCAGTACGTCAATCAAGCTTATTTTATTCATTACCATCCATGTCACCAACATTTTATTGCGCTGAAGTTGAACAAATTTACGAAAAACTGGGAAAAGATGTCTGTTTTTCAATCTTTTATGAATTTTAAAAAAAAAAAAACAGTTCTTTTTAAAGAAATCTGCAAACACCCTTGGTAATGGGAGACGGTAATGCTCCGGATTGCTGGTCAGCAAAGTGATAATTATATCTGAGAAAATTAGATGAGAAAAATATTAGAGTTTTCCATCCTTGAAAATCACGTGCTGGACCTGGAAAAAGCCTGGAAAATGCTTGAAGAAATTTGCTATGAACCCTGTATAATGGTACAGCTAAACTGTGTTTCTCTGAGATGTGGAACACGGCTAAACAGTATAATTATTATAATGGCGTAGCTAAACTGCTCTAAAGGTCTCTGAGGTTTGAAGTGCAGCTAAAAAATGGTACAGCTAAACTGTTGTATGTATCTCTAAGAAGTGGAGTATAGCTAATTAGTAGAAGTACCAATGGTACAGCTAAAATGTTCTGTCATTGAGACGTGGAGTGGAGTACAGCTAAAAAATGGTACAGCTAAACTGTTCTGTGTCTCTCTCAGATGTGGAGTGCAGCTAAAAAATGGTACAGCTAAACTGTTGTGTGTATAAATCTGAGTGAGAAATGCTTTGACATGATGGAAAACTAGAAATAATTTTAAAATGAAGGGAAAACTTATATACAAGACTGGAAAATAGAAGAGAGACAGTGTACAGTAGTACTGATAACAGGTTTCATAACAAGGTTATGACCATGAAGAAGAGATGAGCAGGCAACATGACCTACACAATTTTGGGAAAAAAATAACAGAAAAGTAATGATCAGGACCAGAAAACATTAGAAAAACATGTGCCTATAGCGATGACTCTCAATACAGTGTGATTAAACAATACAGTGTGATTCAACAATACAGTGTGATTAAACAATACAGTGTGATTAAACAATACAGTGTGATTCAACAATACAGTGTGATTAAACAATACAGTGTGATTAAACAATACAGTGTGATTAAACAATACAGTGTGATTAAACAATACAGTGTGATTAAACAATACAGTGAGATTAAACAATACAGTGAGATTAAACAATACAGTGTGATTAAACAATACAGTGAGATTAAACAATACAGTGTGATTAAACAATCCAGTGTGATTAAACAATACAGTGTGATTAAACAATACAGTGAGATTAAACAATACAGTGAGATTAAACAATCCAGTGTGATTAAACAATACAGTGAGATTAAACAATACAGTGAGATTAAACAATACAGTGTGATTAAACAATACAGTGTGATTAAACAATACAGTGTGATTAAACAATACAGTGTGATTAAACAATCCAGTGTGATTAAACAATCCAGTGTGATTAAACAATACAGTGTGATTAAACAATACAGTGAGATTAAACAATCCAGTGTGATTAAACAATACAGTGTGATTAAACAATACAGTGAGATTAAACAATACAGTGTGATTAAACAATACAGTGTGATTAAACAATACAGTGTGATTAAACAATACAGTGTGATTAAACAATACAGTGTGATTAAACAATACAGTGTGATTAAACAATACAGAGTGATTAAACAATACAGCGTGATTAAACAATACAGCGTGATTAAACAATACAGCGTGATTAAACAATACAGCGTGATTAAACAATACAGCGTGATTAAACAATACAGCGTGATTAAACAATACAGCGTGATTAAACAATACAGCGTGATTAAACAATACAGCGTGATTAAACAATACAGCGTGATTAAACAGTACTGCGTGATTAAACAGTACAGCGTGATTAAACAATACAGCGTGATTAAACAATACAGAGTGATTAAACAATACAGAGTGATTAAACAATACAGCGTGATTAAACAATACAGCGAGATTAAACAATACAGCGTGATTAAACAATACAGCGTGATTAAACAATACAGCGAGATTAAACAATACAGCGTGATTAAACAATACAGCGTGATTAAACAATACAGCGTGATTAAACAATACAGCGTGATTAAACAGTACAGCGTGATTAAACAGTACTGCGTGATTAAACAGTACAGCGTGATTAAACAGTACAGCATGATTAAACCGTACAGCGTGATTAAACAGTACAGCGTGATTAAACAATACAGTGTGATTGATTAACTCTTAGTATACGAGCGGCCTTTTAGAAAGGCCAATGATCGATCCCCGTCAATAGCGAAAATGTATAGGTGAATGCATGTTTAAAACCACTGAACAATTTAGTTACATGCATGATATAGGGGTTTCATTTCTTCACATTTTGATATCTAACACTTTATGTGTTATCTTTATAAATTAATTATTTATTGCAAAATCTGTAACGGTAGTCATGAAATTAGCTCGTAAACTAAGAGTTAAACAATACAGTGTGATTGATTAAACAATACAGTGTGATTGATTAAACAATACAGTGTGATTAAACAAGAATTGAACCTTTTCAAACATGTATTACTGAGTAACTAGGTTTCGCTTGAACATGTAGTCTAAACCAATTTGTGAAGGAATTGTCACAGATATTTGTATAGTCTTATACATGCTCAATATGCACCACTCTTATCACACGACATGCATCAGTCCTGCAGTTTATTTCATCCCAGACCCTTTGTAGCTATATTAACAATAATTGTGATAGTTTACTTTCAAATTGGTTTAGACTACAGGTTCATACTTACTTACTTAGTCGTTCCTCTTCTGCCTTGGAAGAGAGAGTGCCATACTATCCTATCGGCTGTCTTCCTCCTGGCCTGGTTCCATTCTAGTCCTCGGTCCTCCCAATGGACTCAGGGTCATCCTGGAGGTCTGGATCACTGGCTTTTAGTTTCCCATGCTTGTCGTGGTAGCCGATCTTCTCCCATTCTGCTGCATGTTCATTTGAAACCTAATTACTGAGTTATACATTTTTGGAAAGTGTTCATTCCTTTTTGAACCACCCTGTGGTTTTAGAATGCTGAATATGATGAACTGTGGTAACATTTTGAAATGGGTGCATATCCTATCGGCAAAAATAACAATCAGAAAGTTACATTCATAAATGGGTGCTTGTGCAGGATTGATGAATTGAGATGGTATGACAGTTTCACCAGTGTGGAATGGATGGAAAGAAGCAGACAAATACCCGTGAAACATGGTGTGAGAATAAGACACATATTGAGAAAAACTAGTGTTACAAGTCAGTCCTTGTTGTGTAATCCCCTGGATAAGAGAAATAGATGGAGATAGAAAAATACACAGAAAAGGGAACTGGAGATGGATATGACAGGGATTTGTTTTGTTGTTTAACTAGGACTGCTGAGCTTTTCGTTCTTTTGCAGCAAATATCAAGTTGAAGACTTCTTGGTTTATCTACACTGTAGATCTAGGCTTTTCCTTTGGCTGTTCTGCCATTCCAGAACATGTTGAGTTGAAATCATGAGCTCCAGTTTCTCCAGCTTGGCTTGCATTTAAAGGATCCATCACATCTGGTCACAAGCTAGGAGGAAGAAACGTGTGGCATACTGTGCATTCCCTGCCATTCAGGGGGGCTCTGAAAATATGCAGAGCTAAAATAATGTGCTCTGGTTCTGGGCTGTCACATCCTGCACAGAGCCACTTTTCAGCTCCCCCTTCCTATCATGGGTCCACAGTGTGAACCTCCAGCATGCAGCTGACCAGGTAGAAGCCAGAGTTATGTCTAGGGCTGAAGTGACTCCCGCAAGCTTAGTGTGCAATGCAAGGTTCTCAACATGTTTCACCACAGGGGGAATCCCTGGAAGTGTGTGGATGATTTCAAGAGTCAGTGAGGGTGCAATTAGCCTCGCACAGAGGTTAATTTCCACTTCTGTATATTATAGCATTGTGCATAGCTGGTGGTCATATAAGGATGACTCCAGATATGCCTCCATGCATGTATGAAAGGTATAAAGAAGACATGGAAATACCTCTAACAGATAGCACAGGACAGGAAGGTTTAGTGTGTATTTGAAGACCTATGCTCCATGGAGAGCTGAAATGTAATGAATGAATGAAAATAGACACACCAGGGATCAGATTTTCTAAAATGTGTGGGCAGACAATTTTTATATTGTTATAAATGTACAAAATGAGAATTTACAATCTGACTTTTGATGCAGGGGGAGTGAAAAGTTTCTTTGCACTTGTTGGCGGTAAGATTAGATGAGATTGAAAAAAATAAGTTTAGTGAAATACAGTACTGTTACAGGTAGTGTGGTAGCTGGGAAATTGTTTGGGCCACAGGATGAAGGTCAAAAAATAGTTTAGTGAAATACAGTACTGTTACAGTTAGTAGCTGGGAGATTTTTTGGGGCCACAGGATGAAGGTCTGTTTAGTCTTCTGAGGCATAAATATGGGTCTTTTACCCACTTTTATTTAACTCGTAAGGAGATTTATACATTTGTGGTGTTTCAAATCTTTGACGTTTAAGCCCTTTATGTTTTCTTCATTGTGAAGTGCTTATGCTTTGCACACAGCTCCCATTCATGGTACTTTTAGTGGCATTGGCACATACAAGTGTATATTATAAATATTATTAAATAACGTGGAAATAACTTCAGTAAATAAGGGAAATAATTAACTGAGAAATGAAAAGGATGGTTGTAAGATGGCGAGCGATGGTAAGATTCACTCAAGGCGTTTCTTCAATCAATTAGGTCATCCATGAGGCTAGGTAACCAGGGAGTAATTTGTTTTAAACATAGTGGTACATTTTGATATACCATGTTTTGATCAGCATTAACACAACCGATTGTGACTTGTCACATTGTCATCTAAATTTAAATGAGTACATTAAAGGCTAAAAGTGTTTCTATTACTTGTTCTATTTCCAGCACAGAACAGATTGTCACTACACTTTTGGTGGGTGCACGTAGACTTTTCACTCTACTTGCATTAAAACAGACGGGTTTATGGGACCATTTATTGTTCTGTTTTGTAATTTATATATGTGTGAGAAATCATTTTTGTATGAGATAGTAGTTTATGATTTGATTAAGGATGGGAGTGGCAGTAGATTTTAAGTCGGAATTGGGGGGAAAAAATGTCAAAATTTGGATTAGTCCATTGTCTGTAGATCCCGGGGGTCTGTGAAGAGACATAATAGGATTACTGCACCCTCAGTCATGTCGTACAAGGTGACTAATATGTGGTTGTGCACGTGGCTGGCAGCCTCATCATGTAAAACAAATTACCACAGAAACCACAGCTGTCTAGGCTTCTTGTGTGACCAACTGCTGTGGTGACTTCATGCTGTATAAGGAGCAGAGAGGGAAGTGATGGTGATGATTGTCTGATAATTTAGGATCACACTCTAATTATATCAAAATCAGTTGTCAGAACACATTCTAAAATGCTGTATTTTGAAAACTACATTTTAAAATGAATTTGTGCATCTCCTATGAAAAAAAAAGGTAAAGGATCTCGTTTACACACCCATTGAGCCATATTGGGAATATGCTGTTAGGCCCATATTTTCTAGACCATCGGCACACTAGGGGTGATGTGGTCAGCATCACGATCACCTATGAAGAACACTATTAATTTCTCATACACTTTTTTTATTTGCTACTCACTTTCTTATAACTTGTTTGTTTATTCATCACCTCACTTGAGATCTGGCACAGAAACTCTTTGCACAGAATTATAAATCTTTGCCAGAACAGAATTCTGATAGCCTGTCAAAATAGTCTTTAACACTTAACTCCCCTGCAGCAGTTTCTACAGGGTGTCCGAAAAGTTACTGTGCACTTGAACATACGGCAGACTAGAGTAGCAGTTTTGATGTGAGAGTTGTCGTTCTAGTAGGTACCACAAACTGATTTTTCATTTTGTTTTTACAGTGTCTTTGTTTATAGATCTTAATGGATCTCTTTAAGCCATGAAATTTCCTTTTTAAATTTAAAAAATCGGACATCAAACAACCAAGTTACAGCATTTCAAAATTGTGGGGAATTACAAAATTTTTCAAACATCTTCGCACCGAACAAATTGCCTGACTTTGCACAATAATACTACAGTGAACAAACACTTACCAAGTCAATAATGCTTTTTGTACAAAGTCATACAAGTCCTTATTGCAGAAAAGAAACATGGGAAGTACAACAAATCAATTAAATGAATTATGGACCATCAAAATTGACAAAAAATACAATTTCAAGACTCATTGTTTTGCTCGTAAAGTGCAAATATGCATTTTCATGCACTCATAAATCAAAAACTACACATAGGAAAGCTATAAGATTTATTGAGCTTAAAGAGAGCATTATATACTTGATGCTTAATTTTTTTGAGCCACATGAAATACTTACTTACTTACTTAGTCGTTCCCCTTCTACCGTGAGGTGTAGAGGTTTGGAAGAGGGAGCGCCAGACTATCCTATCGGCTGTCTTCCTCCTGGCCTGGTTCCATTCTAGTCCTCGGTCCTTCAAAGATTGTCTAATGTTGTCCTCCCAGCGGACTCTGGGTCGTCCTCGGGGTCTGGATCCTTGGCTCCTTGTTTCCCACGCCTGTCGTGGTATCCGATCTTCTCCCATTCTGCAGACATGGCCAAACCATCTTAATTGGGTCCCACATGAAATACTGAATACTATAAAACTGCATTATGTGAAAATGGATCAAAGGCTAAATTTGCAGTTCGGAAGAAAAATCTCACGAAATTCCAAATGTTGTCATAAAATCATGAATATTGCAGCTATAGAGCTGAAAACTTCCATATTTATGTAATTTTAGTTGTACAATTCAAATTGATGGTTATTTTCTTGATTGAAACAACCTTTACTGCTTAAAATTTGATTTTTAGAAACAAAGAAACATTACATATTAGTCCGTGTCCAACTCACTGTCACTTGAGGTCAGCTGCATCAAAAGATAATTGTTCAGAAAGTCCTCAAGTGAATCACCTCTCAGGGCACTGGCTTGTTGTACTGACATCTGGCACCTGTACTGTAGCTGTCCTTTACTCACATTCTGTTCGGGTAGCACAGAGAAACCAAGAGGTCACCTGAGAGAAATTTGTTGGGAGGGACGGGAAGAGGACAAATTGCATGATTGTGTTATTTTATTTTTAATACAAAAAATGTCGGCCAAATTATTTTTGCTTTCCCTTTGATAATTATTAAGCATTTATTGCGGCATTAATTTTTACTGCATTTACCATTTAAATCATTATATTAATTATACAGTAGATTGTAAGTCTCTCTGTTACATGGATTATGTCATTTGTCTTTTATGTTTGTAATTGTAAAATAAACTCAAAACCTGTAGAGGCTTCTAGGAAAGCTTCAACTACATAGTAGCCTACTGATTTTTAACATCAGAGAATGAGAGGAAATAATATGATATATAAACTTTGCACAACAAGACGTACTAGCTCCCATGTTGTATTTTCCTAGTCCTCCAGAAGACAGAACTGTGCCAATAGTCTGTTTGTCACAGTAGAAATCGGTGGCAGAGCCGGACATCTGCCTCTTCCCGTCATTGAAAAATGTGCATCATAACGATCGTCCCCTGAAATAATTGAGAAAAAAAAAGGTTAATTAAGCGAGAGAGGCAATTTAAAAAAAAAAAATTAATGTTCACAAATGTGTAGCAAGCTAAATTCTAAACATGACCTTTGACATCCATAACGTTATCGAAAGGAGGTCAGCGGCTTTACAAACTGTTACTAAGTGTTAGACCTTAATTCTGATAGCGAATGTTTAGAAAATGGTGATGGTCCGATAAAACAACCAAATAGCTACATAAACAACAATACCCCATCCCCAAAATTGCTTAAAAAACGAAAAACTTTCTGTCTAAATGTGTGAATCGAGACGTCACATTTGGCTGTTCTTTTACTAATACATCCACCCTCCGTCACTTGCCGTTGCTATATTGCAAATAAACAAAATAGGTCTGAAATGAATAGAAATAAAACAAAGTTCAAAACTTACTTAGAACACATATTGCGTCAACTTCCATTGGTGAAACTTTCAGTTCAGCGCCTGAGTCATTTCGTGCTGTGTTTCGTACAGCCGGCCCATCGTGTCCGGGTTTGTCAGATGGAACATCAGCCATTATGTTTACACGCCGAAATGTGTTGGAGGTGCTGTCTTTTAACGTTCTTTCGCTCTTTGCTCAAATAACTATGATGTTTAAAACTTTGATACGATTTTAGCAGAATGGTTGCTCGTTTGTTTGATGTAACACGAGTGTAGGTAGGCCTCCCAGATGTGTATTAAAATCCAAACTTTCTCATTCACTTCGAATTTACGATATCTTCCTATAACAAATCTGTGCCTCGTGTTACATGTGCGTAAACCTCAGTTTCCGCTCTTCTCATTGGTGAAAACCGTATTAGTGTAGCATGTTTTAGGACACAGCGCCGACGCTTTGAATGAAGTGGGGTCCTTTCAGGGAATTTCGCTCTTTTGAGCGCCAGTCAGCCAGCGCACGGCAAGAGCGGTGTTAATGATGTTTTTGTTTTTTGTCTCACTCAATTTCAATGACGCGCAGAAAGTTATAATTGACATATTATGAAAGAAGAAAGATCAAGGAACCAGAAGATATAATTTTTATTTAGAAAAGGCAAATTAATTACTAGGCAGAGCGAGGTTGAAAAGGGCCCAAACTGGGCCTCACTTGCGCGTCACAGAATTTTTCGACCGCGGCGAAGCGGCAGTTTGTGGTACCTAGTTCTAGCAATCACCACCCACATTCAACAGATCCCACTGACAACCCTGCAGAAGGTCTTCGACAATATGAAGAAGCGTGTTCAGACATGTCTTGAGGTCCATGGTGGACATTTCCAACATCTGCTGTAGAAGAAACTACGAGGTACTTTACTGCACAGTAACTTTTAGGACACCCTGTACTAAAAGACTATCTTTTATGGCAGGACTGGCTTAAAATTTAAGTTGAAAAATTTATTTAATGCAGGACTTTCACTTTCCATATATTTCCCAGTACTAGTGAAACTCCTCTTGAGTTCTGTACCCTTGTTTTGATATCTTTGTACTTTTTTTTAATTTTGCTGCAAGATACACGAGGCCACTTCATAGTAGGGGTGTTTGTCCGGATGCAGTGTGGCGACTGTCACGAAATGGATTTAGGACTAGAGACTGTCTACCTATAGTGACAAGACACTAGTGAGAAGGAAGACTGGAAAATTAGATTCAGATAGAAATATAGTGCAAAAAATGAAAGTTGAGACCATTGGCTCCGAGGTTGAGAACCGAGGTTGATTCTTTCCTCGCCACTTCGGACGTTTAAATTGCTATGGCCTCGAACCACCTCTAACTACCCTATGGGGATAAGGTTCAATTAAGATTCACAAACACCAAGGTACAGACAACATATAGCTACTGTACTAAAGGAAATGACTGATGCCAGCTACAATTTATACAAGTTTATTATACACCTATAAACAAACATATGCATGTCAAATACAAAAAGGCGAGGATGCACACCTGAAACAAAATCAAGCACAGTTAAAAATGCATCAACCCCAACCCCTCTCCTACAATTGCAACCTGTATGGAGAAAGAAGGTAAGGTTAACTGAAATGAACTATACTGCACTTGATGTCGCCTACACTCCAAACTAGCTGTTCTAAATTCTAACTCTAACTCTAAGTCCACTGATAGCTGGAACGACGGCGAAGTGACTACACAATCTCTGCACAGACTTCGGTTCTACACAGCCTATCCTGGAATCTCCTGAACACAACTAACTGCACCTCTAAACTTCAGCAGCTGTCCTCTGCTATGATTCACCAAAACTAACAATTCTGCCTATCTGTGCTGACTTCAGTAGAGAGAATGTTTACCCTATCTCTCTCCACTAACTCTGGAATTGATGACTGAGGTTTAACAGAACCCCACTGGATTCTGGACTGGAACGGTAGCGGACTTCTACCACTCTGAAATTACCTGCCCGAGTACCTATAACTGGGCCGTCGGCTTTATTATGGCCGTGAAGAAACGAACACAAAATTACCACAACGCTGGCAGCCTGCCAAATCTGCGTGTGTAACGAGCGTCAGAGCTCAGGATTTATCCACAAAAATCCTATTCGCTGGAAAATGTCTTCCCCTGGCTGGGGAAACGTATTTTCTTCCTCTCCTTCCACTACTGGCAACTAACGTAAAACCCTTGCGGTTCTGCGAATGCCCCAACTTTGCCGTGGGAGAAATTTTGTGGTCTCAAAATTCCGCTCTCATTCCCATAAAGCCGGTACCTGCTGTTTTAGACAAAACAAACCAACAGCTAAACAAACCATAATAATACATTTCAAATAACAATTAACTTCCTTACTCTTCACCACGTAACTCCCCTCTCTACCTGAGCCTACAAAGTAAACATTGGCTAACCCAAATCGCTTGTTCTGCCTGACTAACTCCGAGCAACAACAATATTTTCACTGGCCCGTCTGGGCAGACGTACTGTGACCTACTTCTTACGCTGACACTAATGCCGTAATGTTTAACACAACTAAAACTAGCCCTCTCTAGGAATTCCTAACATTCCCGTCAATAATAGTAATCACATTCAAAATGTAATACAAAATAATTCCCTTTAAAATTACTTCTCCCATCTTCTGAATTCACCGAACAATAATGCACAATCAATAACATATAATCCTGTTTACGCTAGCATCTACCTGCCGTCAAAAGTTATACATAACCCCCGATTATCAAATTGAAAACCCCGTAGTTCAGCCACGTGGTGCCGCAGTTTTTCAACCACGCGCTCCTGCATACATTCATTACTGATAGCACACATGTGCTCCAATTAATACCTCTATCACTTCCGTCCACAGATATATGCGTAACTATATAAATAGCGAGCAATACTCTCACTAAAATCACAAATGAAAATACACATTACACACGCTCCCGACTATACTCTCACTAAAATCACAACTGAAAATACACATGATTCGCAGATGCGAGTTTCTCTCCCGACCGACTTTGCAATAATACAAAGCGGTGATATCTCAACATTTAAACCATGCCGCTATTCTTTCAACAAGGAATGAAATGGACCTATAAATTTTCAAGTCTATCACTAAGATCGTATTGATGGCTCTGGAGTTAAGAATTAAATTAAACTAAAACTTCCCAAGAAACTTAAATGATCGGCTAGGACTAGAAAAATTAAATAAAGTCCTCACGCAAAAATTCATGCTTACCAAATCTCGAATGTCCAACTGAAGGCAATCGACAATATGCTTCTGGCACCCGGCTTTGGCAATTTTTCATTAAAAGAGAAAGAGGCCATGAAATATAGGCCTTTTATAATCAAGACCCCCACGCGCCGACTTCATGACGTCATATGCGCGGCGTGGTTCTAAAGCCAATGAGAGCTCTGCATTTCAACTGCAGTTACCTCTCAGCCAATCAGAACCTTAGATCGTTCTGATGTAACGTGCATGGGTTTTAGACAAAGAAACGAGATTAAGCCTAGCCCTATACTGCGGAAATGAAGCAAAAATGGCCGCAAATAATTTAACTCCCGAAAAATGCGTATATGGCCACGCAATATCTTTAAAAAAAGACAATCTGGTGCCAATCCTGATCTAGCATCTATAATCTTTCTTCTAGAAAAATACTGTCTAATTCCCTACACCCCCATTCTAAACACATAAAGAAGAACCATAAAGCAGATGAGATCAAACTCCCTCGTGATCTCATCTTGAAAAAACGTAAATAATAGAAGGAGAAGAAACATGGAGAAGGATTTCCTGTAATCCCTCCTAAAAATAGTGAACTAAATGCAAGGAGAAAAAGACATGGGCCATTTGAAAGACAGAATCTCAGTACTCTCGTCACAGCGACCTTTGATCACATTTATTGTCACAATTTTGTCATTGATCCTTGACTTTTCAGATCCAGTTTTTGTGACCTCTCATCCAGTGTTATTGAGCCCAGTTATTACTTAACCTTATTTTACTTTTTCCTAGTAAAGAGTTGGTAGGAATATACTATTTATCAGCTGCCATTTCTTCTTCTTCTTCCTCGTTCGTCCTGAAAAGGACGTTGGTTGCGTTGTGTCCGTTTACAGCGAAGCTGCGGTATTTGCGCCTTTCGGCCGACACATCCAACCTCCACACAGCATTTTTTGTGACCGAGTTTGCCTTCCCTCTTCGATCCCTACTCACTCAGCCAGACTGCAGTGATGCAGCCTGTTTCCAGGACCACCACGTGGAGGTGGAGTAGGGTCTTGGTCAGCTCTGGTTTGCTGACCCTGACACAGGCAGTCAAGCTATGGGTCGCTTACTGCATTCCTCAGTTTTGATGCGTCATGGGTCCCAGCTGCCGTTTAATTTCCATACTGCTGTTGTGATGTTTGAGTAGTGGTAACTGTTGGTTAGTAATTCCAGTCATTGTCAACACAGAAGACTGTTGTTTCTCCAGTGTACAAACCATGAGGAAAAACCTGAGGCCTGTGAGTCATAAACAAGTCATGAAAATAGGTCAATTGTAGGCACTTGTAAGAAAGACAGAAATAGGACACCGAACAGCAGAAGTGAAAGATCATAATCAGCCTTCAGCTCCCCAAGGAACATAGGCCTTCAACAAACTTATGCCAAGTCTTCCTGTCCCGTGCCGTCTGCTAAAGAGATCTTTCCATGTCTTCATTCCTTTTGGTGTCTGTCTACAGTTTCCTTTTCCATGTGTTCTTCTGTCTCCTTCTCTTGTCCTGGGGATTCTAGAACAAGGACTGCCTTGTAATACTAAAGATAATAGGCTCTTGAAAGATTCAGCCCAGGTCCATCTTCCCCAATGGTGCCACTGGTCTCTGTTAGAAATAAACATGTTTAGACAAAAGACCAGCTAAACCAACAAACAAAAAAAGTTCTGTTTGCTGGTTCGAGTAGGCATTTATCAGAAAGAAAGGAAGGTGCTTTGTTGGTTGTTATCTTAACACAGAGGTTGGCAGCCAGTTGATTGTGATGATGTGGTAGATCTTTAGGTGACGGAGGGTGAAAATAAAGAATAAAAACATTTTTAAGCAAGGGAAATTATGGAGGAGCCCTCTCCTGCTGGGACTTAAAAGTGCATCGTTCCCAGAATTAAAGGTACTTTTTTCTGTGTTAGAAGGGAAAACTTTATGAGCTAGTTTATAAAAATTTACTTGATTCAGTATCTGCCTAAGACAGAATTGCGGCCATTTCTTTGAAGTGAAGTTAACATTAGGTCTGGGGGTCGGAGTGGCTAAGAGGTATGGTGTCCACCTCGAATTCTAAAGGTACCGGATTCGATTCCCAGTAAATGGAATATATTTTTTATGGAAATTAGTTTTTCAGAACTAGTGGTTCCTAAAGATGTCATACTCCTCCCTGGTTGCCTGGGTAGTGAGATCGAATGACTGGTCTTGAATCAGGGCAAAATAATAGGAGGTCATGTGTGCAAGTGATGGAGCCGCGGTAGCATAGTGGTTAGTGCACTGGCTTCCTAGCGCAGTGGTCTATGGTTCGATCCCCAGATGAGGCGAAAAATTTTTAGGCCACAAACGGCTCCTGGGTCGACCCAGCCCCAAATGAGTACCAGAGCTACTCTGGGAAGGTTAAGGCGGCCGGCGTGATGCCGACCACATCACCCCTCGTGTGCCGACGGTCAAGATAATATGGGCCTAACACCATATTCCCAATATGCCTCAATGGGCGTGTAACGGGTTCCTTTACCTTTACCTTATGTGTGCAAGTTGCGCACTTTAAAGATCCCACTGCAGTTGCAAATAGTAAAAAGTAGGCCATAAGGCCGCTTCCTTGGCAAAAATTAAAAATTAGAAACCTACCCACTACAAAAATATTTATAGAATGTGTGATTCCTGGAAACACACATTGGGATTCTTGCCGGCACCACAGAGTTTGTGCACTGTGCTGAGATCGTAAAAAGTAGGCCATAAGGCCGCTGCCCTGGCAAAAATTGGAAACCTACATACCACAAAAATATTTATAGAATGTGATTCCTGAATACACACACTGGGATTCTCACCGGCTCCAAAGTTTGTGCACTGTGCTGAGATCTTCCTTATGTGATCTAAGGGAGGAGAACGAAGCACTGATGGAGTTGTTCATGTGCAATGAAGATAGTCCTTAAAACCAAACCAAACTAACACTAGGTCAAAGGGAGCCGCGCTAGCGTAGTGGTTATAACACCGCTCTGGCGACCGGGTGATTCAGGATCAAACCCGGGCGACGGCATTTGAGGATTTTTCGTCGACCGGGATTTGGACTGGATTAACTCGAGACCTGGCGAGGACATTTGAAGGAGTGTGGTCGACCAGGGATTGGCAGCTTCTGAGCCTACCCAGCTCTAATGGGTACCTCCGAAATCGGCGAGTATCTGCCTGAATGGCGAGGGACACCTGTCTCTGTACAAGAAAAAAAGGGATACTCACGTAAAATCAATGTCAGGTTAGACATTAATAATAACCTGAGATTTCGCCTCGAGTATTAGTGGGCGTACAAAAAAAAAAAAAAAACTAGGTCATAGTTTAAATTTTCCATGGCTTGGTAGATGGAAATACAGGAAACAGATCATCCAGAAGAGACAGAAATTACATATAGGCTGTACTTATTCCAAATACTTTGAAAATTGAAAGCAGATATAATTTTGTCAAGTAAGATCTTTAGACAGCTCACTGTTTCTAAAGTAGATCATTACAATCCTGGGTTGCCTACTACTATCTTAAACACATTCATTTCTCATAGCGAGACATTGGGCATTATTTGGATGGGCCTGAATTGAATCTCAAAAGTGCCTATTTCTATCTTTCCTGTTGTCTAATGTCTAGTCCTCCATTCTTTCAAGTACCTACAATTGACCTTTGAGCAGCATTGGTAATTCATGCTTAATATGAACCCTGTTTTTCAGGTTATATTCATCCTCAAACAAATCGGGTGTAAGTAGATTTGTTAAAACTTGAATCTCATATATTTCATAAGTAGAACCAAACATTTGTTAGTGTCTGGATAAATTTTGATGTTGAATATTTGCGAACATTTCTATTTTGTTTAACTAGTATTTTAAGCATGTCATTTTTATCTTTGAATTTTTCCTTTGTGGAATTTTTGTGAAGTAAAAACTTTATTTCAGTGGTATCATAATTTTTTTTTAAATTTCTTTAATTGTGTACTAGTAATTAGTAGTTGTGATAACTTTCTATAATTTTATATTTTCAATTTTGTTGATATTCGTATGATTCATCATCATCATGAGCTGCCATCTTCACACTGGAGGTTGGATGCGATGGATCTCCAACGTCTTCTGTCTCTTGTCTTGATGGTACACTCTGATAGACTTTTTCTGGTTCATCTCCTGATATTGTCTTCCCACTTATAGCGCTGTCTTCCTCTTGCATGTTTGTCTTTAACTCTTCCTTCTATCATGGTCTTCAGCAACGTGTTATGTCTTTTTATATGTCCAAAATATTTTAGCTGTCAAATTTTGATATCCTTCGTTAATTCTCTTTTCATTCCTAGATTTTCTAGGACCTCTTTATTTGTTGTCTTCTCTTTCCATGAGACATGCCCCATTCTTCTATAAATCCATGTCTCGAGTGCCTCAGTTCTTTTTTTCTAATTGCTTGTTAATGTTTCTACACCACACAGCAATGTAGCATACATATTGCATTTGATAATTTTAAGTTTCAATTACATTGTTTATAATTTGTGTGAATTTAGCCTAAGATGTTCAGACAATGTTGTGATTTTGCTGAGAATAAAAAACCACCGATACCAGCTTCTGGTTGCCATGGCTACGCAGAACAAAGATCACAAGATTTTACTCATTTCACATTGTCACTTTTGCCGCACGTAATTCTGGCAAATCAGGAAATGCTGAGATGACAAACAGGTATAAAGCTAAGATTTCTCGAAGGTAAAACACTCCTGGCACCTTGATCAGTAAGGTCTTTATGGTAGAATTTTAGAAATGTTTAATTTAACATTCCATTTGTTCTATTAAGCCACTTGGGGAGATGTAGTTTTCTGTTCTTTTACATGTGATGTGTTGCCAACACCTTCATTAGACCATGTTTTTGCTAATTTCATCTTCATCTTAGATATCTTATTGCCCAAAAGCCAGACCTTTAGGTTTCTGAAGCTTGTGATGGTTGGCGATTGGGCTGTATTCTGTTCAAATGTACAGAGTAATAGATTATCCTGTTTCTCAGTGTAGATGCTGGACTGTGTGATTACACCAGTCTGTTTCCTGGCTCCTTGTTTGTATGCTGCCTATTGTAGTGAGGTGTGCTACATGTTTCAGCAATGCCCTCTCAATTATTGTGGTCTTTTTCATTTTAGTTTGACTCAATGAGAATATTTCTTCTTTTCCTTTTTCATTTTAGTTTTTACTTCTTCTGCGTTCACCCTGAAAAGGACGTTGCTTGCTTTGTGTCGCTGTTTACAGCAAAGCTGCAATATCTGCACCTTTCGGCCCGACACATCCGACTTCGACACGGGTTAGCCTTCCCACTTCGATCCCTACTCTCTCAGCCAGACTGCAGTGATGCAGCCTGTTTCCAGGACCACCACTTGGATGTGGAGTAGGGTCTTGGTCAGCTCTGGTTCGCTGACCCTGACGCAAGCAGTCAAGCTATGGGTCGCTGACTGCATTTATCACTGTTGCTGCGTCTTGGGGTCCCTCATTTTAGTTCATGAGAATATTTCTTCTTTTTTTCCATTTTCACTTGTTATGGAGCAGACAGCCACCACTGCAGTTAGCTCCCTTACAGTAAAACTTGCATACAAGCATTCATGTAGTTGTAGTGGTGGTTTCTGTAGCACCTTGTTTTTACGTCATGAGGTTGCCAGCCCAAGGCACAACTTCATATTAGGGGCCTCGTACAACATGCCTAAGGGAGTAGTAGTTTTATTCTTTCTTTGTCTCATCATAGGCCCCCTGGGCACTCTGCGGGGGGGCACTTTCTAGAGCAAGAATATTTGACAGCAGGGTATGAATGTGGTCTCTTGTCTTGATGGTGCCATCTGATCGACTCTTTCCTGTCCATCTCTTGATGTTATATATCGTACCACTTATAGCGCTGCCTTTTTCTTGCATGATTGCCTTCAACTCTTCCTTCTGTTATGGTCTTCAGTAAGGTGTTATGTCTTTTTATATGGCCAGAATATTGTAGCTGAAGTGGTGTTTCAAGAACACTAATGTGATTTTTTTTTTTTTTTTTGGTTTTAAGTTCAGTGGTGTTGCAAGATCTCTAATGTAGTTTTTTTTTTGGTTTTAAGTTCAGTGGTGTTGCAAGATCTCTAATATAGTTTTTTTTTGCTTTTAAGTTCAGTGGTGTTGCAAGATCTCTAATGTAGTTTTTTTTTTTGGTTTTAAGTTCAGTGGTGTTGCAAGATCTCTAATGTAGTTTTTTTTGGTTTTAAGTTCAGTGGTGTTGCAAGATCTCTAATGTAGTTTTTTTTGGTTTTAAGTTCAGTGGTGTTGCAAGATCTCTAATGTCGTTTTTTTTTTGGTTTTAAGTTCAGTGGTGTTGCAAGATCTCTAATGTAGTTTTTTTGGTTTTAAGTTCAGTGGTGTTGCACGATCTCTAGTGTAGTTTTTTTGGTTTTAAGTTCAGTGGTGTTGCAAGATCTTTAATGTAGTTTTTTTTGGTTTTAAGGACCATCATTGCACACGGACAACTCCATCAGTGCTCCGATCTCCTTCCTTAGATCACACAAGGAGAATCTCAGCACAGTGCATTAACTCCGTAGCACTGGTGAGGATCCCTATGTGTGTTTACAGGAATCACACATTCTGTAAATATTTTTGTGGTGGGTAGGTTTCCTAATTTTTAAATTTTGCCAGGACAGCGGCCATATGGTTTACTCTTTACAGTTTCAAACTGCCGAAGGATTTATATAACTTGCACATGGGACCTCCTATTATTTCGCCCTTATTCGAGAAGGCTAGGCATCCAATCTCACTACCCAGGAGATCAGGGGGTATGATATCATCAGGAACTGCTGGTTCTGACAAAAATTTCCACCAATTATATTAACTGTCCTGTGAACGAACCCAGTAACTTTAGAATTAAAGGCCGACACCATGACTCTTAGCCACATCTGACCCCCCCCCTCACTAACATGGAACCTATGGAAAGATCCAGACAAATGCCAGTTGATAAGGTGTGAAGAGAAGACATTAGATAGGACATACACACTGAGAAAACACTGACATTAGATAGGACATACACACTGAGAAAACACTGAGAAAACCAGTTGATAGTGTTACAAGGCAGTCCCTGTCCTGGCATCCCCTGGGTAAAAGAAGTAGAGGGAGATAAAAAAAAAAAACATGGAGAATGTAACTGGAGGGATACAGAAGAAGACATGGGAAGAGTTTAAACAGACAGCACAGGACAAAAGAGGCATGGACTGTATTTACTGAGGGCCTGTGCTCCACTGGGAACTGACAGGTGGGATGCTAATGAAAGACGGATGCTTCAAAATCTAATATTTCCTTATATTAATATATATATATTTTGTATAAGTCTGTATCCTTTTATCTGAACACCCTAAAACCAAACTGAAAATCAAAAGGTTTTTTGGCTACTTTGGGCACATTTTTAAACACATTCTGGGTGACTTTTGGGATATTTCAGGCAGCGTCTGCAAACTCAAAAAAATAAGAGTTTCCAAATCACAGCTGCCCCCGAGAATTTTGGATAAAAGCATTGTGACCCGTATGATTGTTGATGTTTGGTTTATAATGATGGATCTTTCATACAATACAAGAGCCAATATTGTTAGAAAAATGACTGTCAACATGGTGATTGAAAATTTAGTTTCTTGTTTTTAAAATGTTGATGTCGTCAGTTGTAAAGATTAGAGATACGTGAAACAAAGGTCACAACACTGAACAGTAACTGACATTTGACTAATAAGTTTGTTTTATTCCCAGAAACAAAATTTTAAATGACCAGTAAACAGACGTTACAAGAGGCAGTAAAAATGGCTGCCCACTATGAAATCATGTGTTGAACAAACCAGACCTCATGCTGAGTTGTACCGTTAATTTGATTTAGCAATTTATGTCATAAAATGGCAGTTAATTGTCTGTATTGTGATCTTTGTTTCATATAAATTTGTTGGACTGGAGTGAAAAAAATAATTTAAAAAATAGAAACTGACTTTTCAGTGACCTGTATATCCTATCTTCTGCATATATTGTGATCATGCTTGTGTATAAGCATAATATGGAGATTGATGTGTAGATTAATATTTACAGCTGCGTTTTGTTATGCAGCAATATGTCAAATTATAATTGCTATATGAAAGTGCTGTTGTGTGTTTTGATTGTAGCATGCTTCACATGTTATATTTATTTCTGTAAATACGGTAGTTTCCTGAGTTGAATTTTCACAAATTTATGTGTTAACTCTTTATGTGCCAACCAGATTTTATATTTTACTCATGCATCAAAATGGATGCCCTTTTTTTCCAACACAGGCAATGTATTTTTTTAAAAAAAGCAGTAAACAAATTTATTTATGAGAAAATATCTTGTGGTAAATGTAGGGTTCCCATTCATCCCGTTTTTTTATAAAATGTCCCGGTGTCCCGAATTTATTCCAAATGTCCCGCTTTTTAAGGGTCCTTCCTGAAAAAAAAATCTTTGGGTAACGGATTTTATTCCGTGTTTTAGTAGAGTTACTTTATCAATTTCCGGTTACAGTGGACCCTCGGTTTGAATCTCGAACAAAAATTCAAAAGTCGACCAAAACAGTGTTCAGTGAGCATCTACAAAATGATTTAGTGCGTATTAGCATTATTATACAGTACTTTTATCGTTTTTCATCCGCATAATGCCGAAACGTAAGTGCAGTATAAATGATAACATTACAAGAGAATTTCCCTTCATTAAAGGTGTAGATGAAAATGTGGAATGTACTTTATGCAGCTCTAAATTTTGCATTTCACATGGTGGTCGGTCAGACGTAGTCAACCACATGAAAACGAAAAAACATAAAGGTGCTGTTGAAAGTAAGGTTTCCAACAGCAGTATAAGTCATTTCTTAAATGCGAAAACCCAGAGTGAAAAGGAAATGGAAAAACAGTTATCATTGGCAGCACAGGAAGCAACCTTCGCTCATCACACGGCGGTGCATAACCACAGATTTAAGTCCATGGACTGCACAACAGCCATCGTGAAAAAATTTTCAACGATAAAGTGGAAGTTGTGTTAGTTAATGTGTGTATTTTTATTCCAGTATCTTATTTTAAGTGCAACATATAATATATAATAGATTTATTTGTGCTTTACCTTAATTTTTAACATGTCCCGTTTTTTTACAAAATGTCCCGGGTTTTTTAGGTAAAAATTTGGAAATGTCCCGGTTTTTAAACAAAACATTATGGGAACCCTAGGTAAATGCAGAACCAGAGATGAGAAGATGATGCTGGCAATGGATGTATTGAGGAAACTTGTTGAAAGGCAGTCCTTGTTCTGGAACCACCAGGGTAAGAAAGTTAGAGGGAAACAGAAGAACACATGGGAAAGAGAATTGGAGACAGGCATGAAAAGGAGGAAGAAGAAAATGGAAAAACTTTGAGCAGATGGCACAGGACAGGAGGAATTTCTTGAAGGCATGTGCTCCTTAGGGAACTAAAGGGTGATGGTGATTTGTTCTACACACAGTTTAGAACACCCAGTTTAGAACACACAGTTTAAACAGAATTAAACATCCAGTCAACCATATACAAAACAGAAACTTTCTTCGTTGTTCTCTCTCAAATAACCACATCTATCTCTCTTATAAAGCTGGCAGTACGTCTCAGGCTTCTCTTGTCACCATACAGCTTCTCCCTCAACTGGGTTGGACAAGGCCACCACTACCACTCTGCTCCTCTTGTAGAGTCTACATTTTTTTTTAAGCGAAAAATATGTTCTGTCGTAGTTTACAGCTGAGCTGCCATATCTGCGCCTTTCGGTCCGGCACATCCGATTTCAGCAAGGATTTTATTAGAGTTTGCTTTCCTTAGTTCCTGGCTGTCCCCAGTCTACCTGCAAGGCTTGAAATCAGAGTTTTCCTTCTCCTGGATGATTTGTCATCCACGGTTAACGGACATCATCTGCCCGGAGCTTTCTGGTTTTAGGGCGACAGAGACTCACCCTTTGCCATTTCTCCTGTTAGTTTCTAACACTTCCAACACGAAAAGGCTAGGAGTTGGGATTATACTGTCAGAGGCTATGTACTGTGCATACCTTAGGAGTATTTAAATGGAAAATGGACCCAAAGATGCAGCAATAGAGAATGCAGTCAGCGACCCATAGCTTGACTGCTTGCATCAGGATCAGCGAACCAGAGCTGGTCAAGACAGTACTCCACCTCCATGTGGTGGTCCTGGAAACAGTCTGCAGCAGTGCAGTCTGGCTGAGCGAGTACGGTTCGAAATGGGAAGGCAAACCCGGTCCCTAAAAAATGCCGTGCAGAAGTCGGATGTGTCGACCGAAAGGTGCAGATATCACAGCTTAGGCGCAAACAGACACAACGCAACCACCATCCTTTTCAGGGCAGAAGAAGAAGAAATGGAAAACTGAGTGCTCATCCTAAAATCCACTCCCAGCTATGACAGCATTTGGGACCAAATAACATACAATGAAGCAACAATGACTCAGTCAATATCAAGTCCTTCTGACCTGTACAAAGTGTAAAACACAGTACAAGACAGAATATGTTAGACAACCATTCAGCACCATACATAATTTACTCTTCATTACATTTAACAACAATAACAAAAATGTATACTTGCCTTTAAAAAAAAGGCACTTTTGCTTTGCTAATAATAATTAAGACAACACATTCTCAAAATTCAACTCTACAAAATCATATTTAAACAACAGCAGTTTTTAACAAAGTAGACAAAGCAGGAGTCTCCATGTTGCATGAACTCATGTGACTTAATAAAAATGCTTGAGTCAATTTTTAAATCATACATATAACTTCGCAGCAATATAAACACAGATAATCATAATCAAAATAATAATACAAAAGACAATAGGAGCTTTCATTGCACTGGGAGATATATGGAGATCAAAATAAACCAAGTCCAACACGAAAATGAGACTTTTCAGTTAAAATGTTTAGTAAGACCAATTGTATGGCTCTGAAACACGGAGAACAACAAAAAAAAATCTACAGACATTCATAAATGGGTGCTAGCTTAGAACAGAAGGATTGAAATGGTGTGACAAGGTCACCAATGTGGAGTTAATGACAAGAACTAGACAAGCGCCAGTGGAACAAGAGATGACTTCTTCTTCTTCTTCTTCTTGCGATCGCATCTTTGATGATTACACCGTCAGACGAGTTCTCATGATGAATTCGACTGTTGTTTGAAGTTCCTCTTTAACTCCATATAGCTTTGAATTTAGTGTTGAGTCATTGGGCCAGTATATCTTTCTTAACTGGTCATACAGAGGACAGTCCTGTAGAACATGCTCAGCAGTTTGTTCGTTTAATCCACATGTGCACAGTGGTGAAGCAGACAATCGTAGCTTGTGCATGTGTTTATTCAGTTTGTTATGCCCTGTCCTGAGTCGAAAAATAGTTATCTGTCCCTGCCGGTCGAGAGTGTGATAGTCGTCTTTGGGTTGGTTCTGTTCTCTTCTGATAGTCTGGATAGCTCTCTTTTTCTCAAAGTATGTGACTTCATTATCTTCTTGTTCACATTCTCCTCCCTTTTTTGCAAGTTTATCTGCCTTTTCATTTCCGGGTACACCACAATGAGATGGTACCCACTGAAGTATGGTTCTCTTTTTGGCAGCTACCTTGTTTAGTTCATTTCTCAGATGCGGGAGTTTACCACCCTTGAGAGCTTGCAGGACAGACAGTGCATCTGTGAGGATGACTACCTGGTGGCAGTCAGAGTTGGTGTTATAAATCATATTTGCAGCTTGCTCTAGAGCTTGAACCTCAGCTGTATAGTTGGAACAGAATTTACCAGTGGGAATGTGCCTAGTCTCATAGTGGTTGTCAGGATATGAGATAAAGATACCGGCACCTCCATTCCTAACAGCATTAGTTGCTGATCCATCTGTATAGGCATGTATCCATGATTGATCGGGATAGCTTTCTTGGATCATACTCAATGTAGCAGTTCGTTTTTGCAGATCATTATACTCACATCCACTTGTGAGACCACTGACTGATGTATTAATTTGGAGGGCACTGCTGGCCTGCTCCCATGGTACAGGGTATAGGGTGGGCTTCAGTGGTGTTGTCTTCATGGATAGGTCTTCTTGATGCTGTCTTATAAGTCTTTTTCCCCGATGCACAAAGCTGCTACGCTTTAGACGTCCCAATGCCAGATCATCTAGTCTTGCCTTCATTGGGTGCATTGGCATACTGTTGTACTTTTCCATCTGGATCATGGTTTTTGTGTCTCTTCTATGGGACAATGTCTGTAATCCAGCAACCTTCTGCATCTCTGTTATTGGTGTAGTTTTCATGGCTCCTGTAATGAGCCTGAGAGCTTGATTTTGCACCTTGTCCAAAGACTGCAGATGTGAGTTAGCAGCTGATGACCATGCTGCTGAGCTAAACT